>VZRE01013296.1:0-68257 GCA_013396775.1 Cephalopterus ornatus
AGGATCCCTCACCACCCTGGTCTTCCCTTGACAGATCCAGACTGCAAACATCACTTTGACAAGACTGGGACTCTCGCCACCAAAAAGACCACAAGACGAAAAACAATGGGATGCTGTTGGAGTTCAGAGTGGTGATATTTTTTCTACTTAATCTGTCTCTCTGTCACTCTCTTTCTCTCCTGCTGCACCCTCTCTTTTCCCTATTTATTTCTATCTCTCTCTGCCTAACATTTACTATTAAATAATAATCCATACTATTGACTTTGGGACACGGTCTCCTTTGCACCTTAATTCAGGCAGAGGCATCTCTCTAATAATTTTAATAACCAGATCATAACACTACTAAGTAGCCAAACAACAGCATGCTGTTACCATTCTTACCACTCCCATTTTTACAGATGCAAAATGGGAAAGATAATGAATTGGGATGTGGAGAGGGAGAGCACTGAAAGTCTTGTATTTTCACAGAATTACAGAATATGCTGAGTTGGAAGGGACCCACAAGTATCATCAAGTCCAACACAGGACCATCCCCAAGAGTCACAACATGTACCTGAGAGTATCATCCAAATGCTTCTTGAATTCTGTCAGGCTTGGTGCTGTGACCACTTCTCTGAGGAGCCTGTTCCAATGCCCAACCACCCTCTAGGTGAAGAACCTTTTTCTAATATCCAACCTAAACCTCCCCTGACACAACTTCAGACCATTCTGTTAGGTTGTGTCACTGGTCACCACAGAGAAGAGAGCAGTTTCTGCCCCTCCTCCTCTCATGAGGAAGTTGTAGACTGCAATGAGGTATCTCCTCAGCCTCCTCTTCTCCAGGCTGAACAATGCCCTCAGCTGTTCCTCATACGGCTTCCCCTCAAGGCCCTTCACCATCTTCATTGCCCTCCTTTGGACACTCTCTAATAGCCTAATATCTTTCTTATATTGCGTTGACCAAAACTGAACACAATATTCAAGGCAAGGCCTCAGTGATTTTACCAGATTGCATATAATGTGAACAATAAAACAGTAATGGTCTCAAATTCCTCCAGGGACAGTTCCATAAATCCATGGATTGCATAGGTAGAGAAATGAAGGAGAAAGATCAAGGGCTTTGATGAGTGACCCCAGGAGCTCTGAGCTAAAGCTGTTGCCTTTGACTACTATTGCCAAAGGAGAATCTCTATCAGAGGTGACTTTCTTTTTTGAGGGAAACTCATATTACTTGTATAATTCTGGACACATGTGGCTGCTGAAACAGTTTAGAAGAAGAACTGAGTATATTTGGTAGATGAATCATATTTTTGCACTTACCTCTTTAGTCATGAATGAAAAATTTCCATTTTCTGATTCATCAACAGGAGCTTCAAATTCAAATTGGCTATTTCCAACCACAAATTTTTTACCCTATGGAAGAGAAAAGTTCAGTTTAGAATTTGTATAGCATCACCAAGCATAGTAAACATCACCAGGCAATATCCTGTTCAGCTATGGAAGTAATTAAGACCAAATGCAGTAGGTTAACCAGTTACAGTCTTCTAAAGCAGCGCTAGTGAAACACTGAGAGCAATGTGGTACTTTGATGCACTACTCCAATATTCATTCAGGGTGGACACAACAAGCAGATCAAGAAAAGCAAGATCACATGTAGCACTCCATTTTAGGGAGCAATAAGGAAAAGCTAGCATACGTAAACACTGTATGGCTTCACACATCAGATGTGTTATTAACAGAGCTGTGTGAGTTCTGCTCTGTAGGGATTATGGGCAGAGTAGCAATGCAAGAACTGCATGGGAAACAGGAATGAACATCTCTCGGCTCTTTCTGGCTTCCTGTTGCCTTACTATGACTCCAGATGTATTTTCACAGGAAAGTCTTTGATGGCAGCACCGGTTTAAGGGTATTCCTGCCTCCTGGACACCATCTTTCCCTCTCTTCTCCCTAGATCCTAAATCCATTAACCACTGTCTTAAGGCTAAAGCACATACCAACCTTCACTACACCAGCAAAACTCTCAGCTTGGCTGTTCTGTGATTCAGGTAAGGAACCGAGCTGCTTAAAAACCAAACACATCACCCCACAACACTGTTTCTGTGCTGGATCATTCTCCTGCCCACAGGATTGCTGTGCAAACAGCTTTGCCAGAAGAATCATAGCAAGAAATGAGTAGCGAGGATATTTTCAGACAATACTGTTGGTAAAGACTTAAGAAATCAGATTCCACTGGGGGACAAGATAACCTTCACCTTTACAAAATCATAGAATGGTTTGGGTTGGGACCTTCAAAGATCATCTAGTCCAACACCCCTGACATAGGCAGGGACATCTTTCCCTAGACCAGGTTGCTGAAAGCCCCATCCAACCTAGTCCTGAACACTTCTAGGGATGCGGTACCCGCAACTTTCTTGGGCAACCTGTTCCAGTCACTCATCACCCTCCTTGTAAAAGATTTCTTCCTTATATTCTATCTAACCTTACCCTCCTTCAGTTTAAAAGATGTTGCCCCTTTTCTTACAGGCCCTTTCTTACAGGCCCTTTACAGGCATCTTTCTTATAAGCCCCCTTTATATATTCAAAGTCCACGAAAGTGTCTCTTGGAGCCTTTTATTCTCCAGGCTTAACCACCTCAACTCTATCAGCTTGTCTTCATAGGATAAGTGCTCCAGCTCTCACCCAGCCCTCTGATCATTTCCATGTCTCTCCTCTCGACCTGCTGCAACAGGTCCATGTCTTTCTTGTACTGTAGATCCCAGAGCTGGAGTTTCAGGAGAGTGGATAGGAGGAAGATAAACACCTTGCTCGACCTGCTGGCCACACTTCTTTTGATGCAGCCCAGGATACCATTGCTTTTTTTGGGCTGCAAGTGCATATTGCCAGCTCATATCTAATGTTTCATTCCCATGTCCTTCTCCACAAGGGCTCAATCCATTTAACTCCCAGTCTGTATTGATACTGGGAATTACCCTAACCCAGGTGCAGAACCTTGTCAGTGGCCTTGCTGGACTTCATGAGAACTTCCCTGTGGATGTAAAGAACTACTCCCTGTTTTTGACCAGAGCTGTCTGAGCCTTGAAGCACATGGCAAAAAAATAAGGGTTACTCAATTCCTCTTTTCTGCTCCAGGGGTTAAATACATTGTCTCCTATCATCAACACCTTGTGTATGAGCATCACAGTGTGTTTATTTGTAGCTAGTTCTCCAATGCTGGAATCACAGGTAACTCATGGGTCACTAGGTTTATCTAATTAGTGCAGTGGAAAGCTTTCCTATTGCACCTTCACTGTGATAGGTTGGGCAGTGGACATGAGCCCACCAAGGTTTGGGGCTGAGGGCTGTTCTAACCAGTTAAAGGGCCTGACTCAAGCTTTTAGTAGGTTTATGTTATAGAGGGGAACATACTTTATACTTCTTCCTTCTCAGAAGCTACATATAGAAAATAAGCTACTGACTGAGACTTGTCTGAAACTTTTACAGCTCATTCTTGCTTTACAGCAAACATCTACATACTCCAAGTTTTAAAGCATCTCCTTACAAATCCTTTTTTCCTTTTTTTGAGGAATGCTGCCTTGTTTTCCCTACTCCACATATTTTAATATATCATCTATTTTTCAAAAATGTTCAAATTCTGTTGTTGCTGTGTAAGGCTTTCCCACATGCTTAACAGCAGGCACTGGGAGAGGAGAGAAGCGTCAGTGTGTGTGACAGCTGATACCTGGAGTGCATTGAAATCAGGAGTTGCTATACCAGGCTCTTGAGCAGAAGGCCACAGAGCTCACAGCTGGCAGTCCGGGTTCAAGATACGTGTAGCAAACATGAGGAAGTGGGTTACACATCACACATACATAACAAAGACAAATCCAAATGGGAAATTACTTTTAACGAGAATCTTTGATGGGCTAATAAGGTTATCTTGATGCTGGTACATCTGTCTCTCCTACTCTGCCAATCTTTCAAGGACTCAGCTGGAGAGTGCCTCTCATGCATATGATTGATCAGTACTAAACTTTTCTCTCAACTGCCTATCCCAGATGAGGCTATTCCCAAAAGAATGACAACAGCTTGGATTTACCTCTCCTTCCTACGGAAATTCTTTCAGAGGAAGAAGTGGCAGAAAAACAGTCAACAGTCTCTTCTGTTTTAATCTATTTCCCTCCAATGGAAGTCCTCATGAGGAGACTTATTCATTGTACTTTAACCATTCACAAGTTAAGAGGTGCACATAAAACATGCAAACTTCTACTTCCTCCCTCAGTTCTGCAATAGCAGTTTTTTAAGCCATTCACCTCTCCTACTCATGAAGTGAGCCCTTCATTGCTCATCTCCACCTAGAAATGAAGATACTTATAGGCACAATGTTGGCTAGTGCATTTAGTCACCCATGATAAGGCTGGTTGTGCCTTTTAAGTAAAGCACAGATTAAACCGAGATGATAGAAGTAGTAGTTCAAAGTGACAACAGAACATTAATTTTTGCTTTTTCTAAGAAAGAATTTAGGCAAGGAAAGTGGATATACCAATGTTCTAATCAATAAAGATCTTAAATGTGCTCACAGCTGCATGACTGCTAGCTCTAAACACACTGTAATGCCCAGCACAT
The DNA here is from genome assembly GCA_013396775.1 of Cephalopterus ornatus. NCBI lineage: Eukaryota > Metazoa > Chordata > Aves > Passeriformes > Cotingidae > Cephalopterus > Cephalopterus ornatus. The sequence goes on from VZRE01013296.1 coordinate 4,582, forward strand.
CCTGTAGCAAAATCGTTCCACATGAGAAGCCAAATGCTTTTTTGCATTTGGGCTGAAGGCCAACCCCTATAAAATATCCATCCATGGCTTTTCCTGAGCCACCCTGATTTCCATGAGATGTTTACCAAAGGCTGAGTGTAAGTTATGCCCTTACTCAAATGAATTTTCAGTCATCAAAGTTGCTGCTTCATATAGCATGACCCCACAGGCATGAGTGCCTGTATGATTACAACTATTTTATGCCTTATTTGTCTGCTATCACATAGAGGTCTGTGTATACAGCTGTAGCAACTGTGTGTGCCTATTCAAGTCCTGGCACTGAAGGCATTATATTGTTTTGGTTTAAAAATGCACATCTGCACTAGGATATATGGAGCTGATCCCATGACAGACATGACATTCCCCACATGGCTCTTGCCCAAGAAAAATTACTCTGACATTATTTGACACTCATTGCTCTCCAACATCTTTCCAGCTTTGGGCCTATGTATTCACCTTGACTTAGAGAGATTTGAAATCCTTGTAAGCCTTCCCAGTTCCAAGTTAAATAAATACATACTAGGTCTGTTCTGTAGGCAAATTGTTAAACATTGCTACCCATGATAAAGCACTCAATCCACAGGATGTGTCTCTGCCTTTGTTAAATGTAATTGATATCTCACAAAATTAAAAAAAAAAACCTCAACAGGTTTTTTCCATACCCTTTTTCCTACTAGTAGTTCAGAGAGATTAAAGTGCTTAATTATAGAATGATAAACTAGATAAAGGACTTTTTGGATTCCTGCTGCTTCTTCTCCTCCTTGGAGGAAGAGAGTCCACTAGATGCCAAATTCAGTACATCTAAATTATGCATCTACCCTGAATTTGTTCTTGAGAGTGGCTTTTCCACTTATTTCCAGGAAGCAGGAAAAGATTTTCCTCTTGTGCAGAGAAACAGCTCTTCATAATGTTAAACATAAGAAATATGAGTTTTAACTCCAGAATACTCTTCAATTCTTAGCAAAGAGAGCTGTGTCCTCTAAGAGAAGTGTTGTGTGCCACATGTTGCACACAGTCAGACACCCTAGCAGGAACCAGTCCTAGCACCTTGGAGAACAGATCAAATTTACCCAATTTCTTTTAATCTTCTGCATATATTTTAAGGTCTTCAAAGAAAAATGTTTAACTTTGAACATATGTTTATATAGCAAGGTCTTCATATATGTCTAGAGTAGTGACATTCAGCATGGTCTTCTTATGATTAGAGTGCTTACGGGTTGCTTTTTACCCTTTTCTGAATACCCTTCTTATATCACTACTCTTCAGACCTGTTGACCCTGTTCCATCCCTCGGCAGACATAGCAGAGGTGATAGAAGGAATTTATAAGCTACAGAGTACTTCAATTTGAAAAAGGAAAAAAAAAACCCTTAAAAAAAAGAGCCTTCTTTCCCTCGATAGATGGCCACTAGCTAAAGAAATCGATGCACTCCTCCCCAGTGTATCTATCATCAGTTTACACAAAGACAACACAGAAATAAAGAACAGAAATAAGAACAATACTTGAGCTATTACCTAAAAATTATTTTTAAGCTTCATTTTTGTCCAACTAACAATAACATTTTATGCATTGTCTAGGTTACAAAACAATTAAAAGCTTGAGGTCAAACACTGACTTCTCAGAAAATCTGTAATTTATTTTCTGGGAGCAAGTACAGAGAAAGAGAAGTCTTTGCTATGGTTGAAAAAATGCCCGATCTTCTGGTTTGATGGTCACACACACACAAAAGCAAAAGATTATTTTATCCAAACTAAGAAAAATTTAATTTCTGAGTGCATTTTTGTGTTTGAAAGGTGAAAATTGAATTAAGCACACCGAGTGATGTCATTCTAGAACAAAACAACAAAACCCACCAAGTATTGAATTAGAAAAAAGGATATGAAACATTCACAATTTCTACATCTGCTCTCATTTCATTAGATGAAAAAAAATTGTCCAGTGTTTCAGTAGATCTTAAAGTGCCCTCTCCAATTTTAGTAGTTAAATTGTTTTCTCCAGCTATGATTCTCTCTTGGTGATGACTCTTACTACAGTAACCAACACTGTATCAAACTTGAATGTGTAGCTCTTATCTTCAAAAACAAGTATGAGCAGGATCTCTGAGGCACATAAAGTAATGCTTTATTTTTGGGGTGTGGATGCAGTTTAACTTGCATTCAAATGACAGCTAGCTTTGAATTAATCTGCTTACCTGATAATAATCTAGATGCTTTCCCTCAAAATACACAGTTGTTTGGTACTCCATAGGTATTATCGGAGGGTCAGGGTTTAGAAACTGTGGGCATTCTTCTTCCTGGGGAAAGAAACATTTTATATACTATTACAAACAAAAAATCTTATCACAATAAGCTCCAATGGCCTTCGGACAATAGAATGCTTGTTCTAAAGAACTTCAGCTTAAAATACAGTGACAGATTTGATTATACTCTTTCAAATTAGACATGCTAAAAATGACTGCAGCATATGTCAAAGCTGTGGGTGATTATCTTTCCCTGCCTTGAAATCTTGTTCCTCCCATTGAAGCAAAATAGTAAAAGGAACAGAAATATCCTTTCAGGAGTTCTTCAGTCTCACTGCCCCTCCTCAATCACACCCTGAATTCCCACCCCCGCACTGTCACTAAAAAAAAAAAACCACCACCTTACACTTCTGAAGTTAACTTTAGGATCATTTTTAAATCCCTAATTCAACCAACTGATATGAGATATAAAGCAAACAAAACACTGAAGTGTTCTAATAAAAACCTAATAACCATATTTTTAAACATTACCATATTTTGTTTAATCACATCCTGTATTGAAGAGGACTCTTCACAGATATGTTTCTTCCAGTCCCACTGGCAATTCCATCTATTGCTTGCACAGGAATAGCATCTACAAATATAACACGGTAGTCATGACAAACTGTCAGGCTTTTTCCCCCACTCACAGAAAAAGTAAATGAAATTCCATATTTATTCATGGAGGGTAGATCAGTCTGTTATAATGTCCTTACTATGTTAAGCTGAAAACTTTGTAACAAGAATACTTTAAGAAATCCAAAAAGCTATTTTAGCCATTAAATATTTGAGCAATGATCAGAAAACCACAGCATCTTGCACAGACTTTGAGATGACTGGAAATCGTTTTGATCAACCTTCACACTTAAGGCTGAACAAATGGTTTGGGCTGGCTGTGCCTGTCCTGGGGCAGTAACATCTCAAGAAGGGCAGATGCTGGGGGCAGAGTCAGCATTGCCTTGTCCTGCTTGAAAGCACCACAACCCAAAGCACCAATCTATCATTTCAGGGAACCAGTAGGCAAGCAGATATCCACATAGCTCACCTGCAGATATATCAGCAGCTACAGAAATGGTAATCCAATGAACTGGCCTTTAATTATATGTGCCATGAATATTTCTATTCCACACCTTATGTTGCTGGCTCATCTGGTGCCATTCAACCATTTTTAAACTGCCTTTAAAGGTAAGGAAAAGGATTGGGACACTAGCAATCTTTGAGAGTGCCAAAGGCTTAATTATGAAATGATTGAGTAACTCAGCTGTCAGTTACCTCACACACAAAGCTACAGGATCTAAACACTTAAGAAGCTGAAATACTTACGGCTGATTCTCAATAAGATTCATTGCTTCTTCACAGTCATAAAAAGGGTAAGTATGTGATGCAAAAAATATCTTGTTCTCTTCAAAGGTTAACTGAAGTGGAACTGAAACATGATCTATTATAAAAGAAAAAAAATTATCCAAGCGGTTGTTGAATTCTTCAGCTCTTGAGCTGAATGATACAATGATAACATTTTTATCATTTTACAGGACATAAGCAAATATTTAACTATACTGTTGACTCTCTGGATCTCACGAATATAAGCTCTGTTTTGTCTTTTTAAGCTTTAACAAAATTTTCAGCATGTGGTTCTCATAAAAAAAGCAGAGGTAGAAAAAAGGGAAGAAGCAAAATTAAAGAATAGCTTTGTTTTATGGAAGTATTTCTCATTGGTGCTATCATCATGCTAGAATTTTAAAGAGCTTAGAAGAACAAGGAAAATTGAGTAAGGAGATAATTGAACACAGATGAAAGCTGGCACGGGAACAGTCATTTTAAATAAAACATTTTCTTAAATATGAATATGTCTGCGTGTAAAATTACTTCTTTCATTTGTGAATTAAAACTGTTGCCATGTGAATTAAAGCAAGTGATCTTTGTGGTTAATGCCCAACAGTGCATGTAACACTAAGTTAGCACAGGCACTTGTGAGCTTCAGTTTGCCATACGTGATTTCCCAGCAAATGTACTTCTCGTCTGGATTATTACTAAACTAAGAGTTGTTCTTTCCTCAGTGAAACTGTTTGAAATACCTTTTGCAGAAATCATTAAGCCCTTATGACAAGCTATTTCACAAGCTATTGAGCAATTTCAAACTCTGCTTCCTTGAACAGGTTCTTGGAAGACCATCAACTGCTTGGCTGGAAGTTACCTTTGCCTGCACTGGGTCTCCTTGAATATTTCAGACTGAAAGGAATACCAGGGGATTTCCTAACAACATCCTTTCTAGAAATGTCCTATTCCTTCCGGAACCAACCACAACTAAAGCAGCCCAGACATTTCCAATATCAGCAGGGTTTCTTAACAGTAGCTGGATGGCTCTGGACTTTTTGTCATATGCTGCAAGGAACATACAAATATCACACATACAAATATCTTAGGGGCAGGTGTCAATAGGATGGTGCCAGACTCTGTTCAGACAGAACAAGGAGTAATGGCCAAAAACTGAGACACAGAAGAGTCCATCTGAATATGAGGAAAAATATCTCTACTTTGAGGGGGACAGAGCACTGGAACAGGCTGCCCAGAGAGGTTGTGAAGTCTTCTCTGGAGATATTCAAAACCTGCCTGGACATGATCCAATGTAACCTGCTCTAGGTGAACTTGCTTTATCAGAAGGGTGATATCCACAGGTCTCTTCCAATCCTAACTATTCTGTGATTCTGCGTTTGTAGCTACCTGCCTTCTGCTGGTGTCTGCTGAGCTTCTGAGCATCTTTATATTACTTTTGAATATCCTTTCAGATGGATCCCTGTGCAACTAGCTCAGAGGGACATATTATTTCTAGGTGACTTTCTTACTCTAATGCCTTCTCTGACAGACTTCTAGTCTCATATTTTATGCTGGACAACATTGAGATGTCATGTTTATCAATCCCATTACTTTATGTCCTGCTTTACAAAATATTTAGGGAATGTGAGTTGACCCTAAATAACAGAGCGCTATGACACACCCCAGCTAGTGTAAAACTCAACAATAAGATTTTAACATAATTATTTTCCCGGCAACTGAAACTGGATTTTGACCTCTTTCAGACTTAAGAGAATCAAAACTTATCTTAAAAAGTGCTTTCAAGTACCTCTCTGACAGTTCATGACTGTTTTGATAGATATAAAAGGTTTATCCTCAGGGGTATGTCTGCAAGTTGTAAGAGCACCTGTTTTTGTTTGTAGTTTCTTTTCAGTTTTTAAAACTTGATACATAATAAACAGTACTGTGCAACCAGTTTCAGTCCATGTGTTTATGCATCAAGATGTATGAATTAAAGCACCAACAAAGCACTATGTAGGAAATGAATTATGGCTGGCAACAGATCTTAAGCCTGTAATCAGTGGTTCAGAACGATGATGCAGTCTTTAATTATACGATCAAGTATTTTTCCACTGGGCTTACTATTGCAGAAGTTGGAGGACACACAGTAGAAGAGGCAGAAGGCTTTATGATAGAAAGGACAGCCTTGTGACCAGAAAACAAGCCACTGAAGTACTGTTGACTAGAGCAAAACTAAGACATCAGGCAGGAACAACTTCACAGTTGAAGTACACATGCATCTCTTCCAATCCCACAATTCAGATTAGAGTAACTGGGTTTTGTTTATTTGGGACACAGAATAGCACTTCTCTGGCTCCATGTCTATGTGTCTACCAAGCCACTGTTTCAGGTTCCCAGCAGAAACACCGCGACTGCTATAGCTTGTGAATACATCAATGCAAAAAGTTTGAGCAAATGGACAGTTCAGCAACAGACTATTTGGGGAAAGGGACTGGAAGAGGAAAAAAACCCAGCTTGTATGCACCTCATATAAGAGCATCACATTAGAAACAGCAGTCTATGTTCTTTTCTCCTATTATCTATGGAAGGTAGAAGTATTTCTTTACCTTGATGTTTTGGTGTTGGAGGAATTATATCAGGTGGATCACAGATTATAACCCCTTCTTTCAACTGAGCAGAACGCGTTGTTCCCCCAAATGTACAGCAAACATTGTCACTTGCAGTCAAAGTTGGCAACGGACTTACAGTCAGTTCCACCTGGAAACAATTTAAAATATTTGGAAGAAATGAGCCAAGAGCTGGTAAGATTTATAGTCAGGGTATTTCAACTGCTTTTGTTGTTGTTGTTGTTTTGGTTTTGTTTTGTTTTTTTTTTTCTTGTTTTGGTCAGTGGTGATATTTTAGCTAGCACCACAGAAGATGGCTCTCCTTTTCAATTTTTATTTCTTCCCATCTAGTAATCTTTTCTTCTTATATCTTTACCAATTTTTCCAGTTTGGATCTCTGCTGAATTTTACTGATACAAAAATCACTTGTCCTCTTAGTGCATTAGATCAGAAAAAATATGTCTGTACAGACACACTCAAAACCTTTTATTCTTGTTCTCAGCATCCAGTTTAGCAACAGTAAACAGAGTGGTTAACACTTAAATCCTGACAAACTCAATTAAAATTATATTAACCTTCTGTGTTACTAGAGAATAATGGAAACAAAGCTGGATAGACCAGAAATGCTGGAGTTTGAAAGGGATGAACAGAAAAATGGCTTCCTCAAGATTCAAGGTAACTGTAAAAAATCCATTGAGATCTACTATTACTGATGAAAAGGATTTCTAAGTGATGGTGAGATGTTAACCTCCTCCAGGAAAGAGTGTATGTGAGGAACTAAAAGCAAAATAAGATAGAAACACTTAACAAGGAAAGGGGAAACAGCTGAAATGAATTTTTGGATGCTGTCCTTGACTTAATGTTTTCAGGTGTGTTCATTATACAGTTTAACTTTTAATATTTTGTACTGCCAGTAGAAATGGCAATCATCCATCCCTTTCTCACTGAAACCAGTTACACTCTACTAATGCCTTTATTCAACATAGAAATGGCCTTAACACAATGCTATTTACATCATTTAGAAACGGAATTAAAGTGACTTCAAAGACAGCTTCTTTACTTCTGGTTAAGAGGAATCAAAAGCCGTTTACTGATTTTACTTGCTGAGCATCCCTGGGAAGGCCTCAGTCTGCATTGGCATGCTCCATTTGGAATTAGAGAACATTTTGACACCCTGGTCACACTCCAAAAACTCAGTTTTGTTGCATGAGTCGTTTTGCATGCTGAATTTACCTTCTCCATGTACCCAGTCAGACTTCGCTGTGTAGGCAAATCCACTGATGATTTTAAAGCAACAGCTTATGGCTTCACTGCTTACTTAAGTTTATGCTCAAGTAAGCTGAAAGGGCAGCATGAAATCTCACCTACCAATTACTTTTTATGGGTTATACAACACTGTGCAACACTTCCATAATATTCAGATAAATGTAAGTGCTTTATCATCCACACTAGTGCATCACTTCAGTTTACAGAGAAGGTCAAATTCAAAAATTTCTTAGAAGAAAACGTGAACTGCAACCTGCAAGAACAGCAGGCAAGAAAGAGCACTGTGAGAAACGCCAGAGACTTGAGATATCAAAAACACTATCCTATTCCTGGTCTTCACTGTGCACAAAGAAATGCAGATATTCATCTCCCTGTTAGTCACATCAATGTGCTTTAAGAATATGTAAGGAAAACATTTTCCTGTTATACCTTAGCAGGGGCTCTGCGACTCATGTTTAGAGGGTCTGCACTAATGATAGTCACACATGTGCCACTTGGACTCCACAGCCAGTGATTCTCCTTATCGGCTGTTCCGCAGTCTGCCTTCTTTGTGCACCTGACAAAAGAGAAACAAAAACCAAAGCAAAGAAATATTACAGCTGGACTCTGACTACAAATTTGCTTTAATATTGACTAGTGGGTTTGCTATTAAAGATTTTTAACAGAATAAGTGGTGTAATAACTATTGATGGTTTGAGGTGTCAAAAGCAAGTGCCTATACTATTTTGGACACCATCTGGAATTAGACAACCCAAATCCATAAAGAGGAAGTAATATTTAGCACAGGAACCATAAGGCAATGGAACTATTGCCTGATCATCTGAAATCAAGCTGATTAACCTTCATTGTAATATTTAACAATATCCTGAAGGAGCGGGCATAGCTTGTTTTTTCTGCAAGTCAAATGGCAGACACTTATATGTTGCCAGTGATAAGACACAACACTCATAAGAGTAAAATGCAACAGAGAAGTATTGCTGGAGATATACAAGCTTGTGGAGAGCTTGTGAAACAGCTCTAGAAATGTTACTTTCATAGTGAATGTTTTCATTACCTCCTACCACTATTTAAGACCTCTCCCTGCCAAGGCACTGTTAGAATTACAGGAAGAGTGGCTGTGCAGCCTCACCAAAAACACTGGGAGACTTTCCCAGATCAAGCACAGGAAGAAGAGATGCTGCAGTACAGAAGCCGCATATGTGGCTACAAAAGCTTGTTGAAGTATGTGTGAGGACAGTCTCGTGCATATTCTTTCCATTCTGTGCAAAGTTTAGGAGCAAATGCTGTTGGAACCTCTAGTTGCTGCAGCAGAAGACTGCTAAACCATCAGGGGCTTTAGCACACTGCAGTTGTTGCACAGCTCTGTCAAACCTCCTTTAAAATAATCATTTACATACAGAGTCTGCAGTCACATAACATATCCCTAAACACACGACTAAGTGCTGTGTGTGAGCATGAGACAGAACTTACACTTAGAAATGAAACAGTTTTTTTCCTCCCCATTGGAAATAAATACTAGCAAACGTGAAAATTCATGTTTGCCTCTTCTCAGAAACCATTAATATTTTGAAATATTGAGGTCAGTGGTCATATCAGAAACCTGAAGGGAAATCTAGGGAAAATTGCCTTTTTTATGATATATGACACAACCTTCAACTCCCAGCAGCCCAGGAGGAGTTTGAGGTTATATTCCAAATCCTCAGGTTTCATCCACAGCAACTGACACCCAGGCTGGAGGAGTTACAGTATATTACATAAACCTGCACACACCACATAAGTTTCTCTGCAGTGCTCCATATTACGCTACATCAGGCTGATAGGTAACCTAACGCAATAGTTCACATTTTCAGGCAGGAAGGTAGAAGCCTGAAATTCATCTGCATATTATAATTAAACATCCCCTTTGTTCCAACAGCAAGAAGTTAGAATCACGAATTCCCAACCACTCATGCCAAGGGGTTAATTAACTTAGTCAAAAAGAGAACTGCAGGACAGCTCTTCCCTCTTGGCACTCCAATCAATGCAGAGTGCAAAGAACAGACATTACAGAGCTGTTCAGTGCTGTCCTAGTTTACATGTGTTTGAATATTCATTCAGTGAACCTCTGCAGATAGTCAGCCAAATGCCACTTTCTGCTCTCCTACAGGTAGGCGTGAGGGTTCCCTCTAGCTACATGTCTTGATATATGAAGTTTATATAAAACCAGCATTTGAGCTACACACTTTATTTTAGACATGGAACAGTTTTTTTTCCATTTGTGTTCTTTTTTAAACTTTACTGCTCTACTTAAAATATATGCTTTATTTTCTGAGTTTGAAATAGGGAGCATTTTTTTCTTTTCTGAAAGAACATTTGACTGTACAGTTTAAAGAGAGATAAAACATACAGTTAGAAGACATATAATCATTCTCAGCATCAGCAGAAAAGCATATATTTTCCCAAACTAATCAAATCTGCATAAGTAAATGGGGACTTTTTTTTGGTGTGCACAGAATACTGATATTAATGTCTGTGTGAATAAAATTAAATCACTATCAGGAGCATAAGGCTGAGTACAAAATGCTGAAATCACTATGCTGAGCAGTAGCCCATAGCATGTGTCAAAACTTGAGCTTTGCCACTGCCTGCACCTGAGCAAACACCGGCAGCACTCACCTGCCCTCTCTCACACACCAGCCGCAGTATGGATCCCTCGCTTGGGCACATTTCTCACAGTCCGAATATTTGTGGCAGTCCTGCACAGGTAACCGATACACCTGGAGAACCAAAAGCAAGGCAAACCATAATATCTGAAGAAGGCACAAGGAGACAGAAATGTTTGTGCACAGAGCTGTACAGCATCATTGCCTGTGGCAGCAGAGGGCTTGACCCTGTATTATTATCATCAGAGCTCAGCCTGATCTTAACAAAATAGGTACAAAACGAGAATCTGCTTTTTACCCCTTAACAAAGTCCAAATTCACGCACTTTTCCCTGATTTTTTCTCACTGCAATATTATCTAATCGGTCTTCAAAGTGATGTAGGACATTGTTATAATCAAGAATCGTGAGCAAGTCTTACAAAAATTGAGCTTTTCAGTTCCTCCAGGTATGTTACTTCTGGAAATCTGCATTACAGCAGTCAGCTCAGGACAGAAACTGCATCAACAATGCTCTGAATTCAAGAAACAGCTACGGCAGGACAGATACTTTAAAAGGCTAACTTGGTACTGACTAGATAATTTTTTTAACAGAATATTCTCCCCTCCATATCACTAGCACAGAGATGAAATTGTTTGGAAATGCACTTTTAGCCAGAAGGCATTTCAGAAAGTCTGCAAGCATCAGAGAGCCAGGGCGCTTCGGGTTACTGCACTTCTCCATGCATAATTCTCCACCATGGAATACATTCACAAAATAAAATGGAAATAATTATGACAGGAAGCAGTAGGGAAAAGAACATCATCAATCCTCATGTCTCATTCCCCCAGTAAGTACTCAGCTTCTGGTTTTGATTTCCTTTGGTGCTGAGAATAAACAACTTTGGTGCACAGAAAGAGGAGCCAGCAAACGACCATTCCTTTTCGCTATGCTGCTGAAATGATGCAATATCTTCCTGTTGATGACTGTTTTACTTCTAAAGAGTGTAAAAAGTCTAGCAACAGTAACTCTGAGATGTAAACAACTGGCAATTAAAAAGCTACTTTACGAGCCTGAGTTTAGCCTTTTTCTGACATTTGGAGAGTTAAGGAAAATGACTCACTTAGGGAAAATGCCAATATTGTGCAGTTTGCTTGCATTTATTAATACAGGGGTTTACCTTTTCAGCATTCTCTTCTTTTTAGCTAACTGGAGCAGAGATAGTGGCACTCTGTTTCACTAACTGGTACCCATGAGTAGTTGAATATCCAGTGAATGGTGCTTTTTTTATGACAAAGTATTTATTTCATAATTCTGGCAAGCATAAACAAGCCCTAGTGATTGCTGTCTCTGCAAGTTTTATGCGACCTAACTGACTAAAAAAAACCAAAACCCAAACCATTTACAGACAGTTTCAAACTGCAAAGAAACTAATTTTAGAGATTTTCTAGTTGGCACTCTAAATCAAAGAGTGTTAAAAACTGAAACAAGCAAACAAACTAGTGATCATGGTAAGTGACTGGCACAGTCTTCTGCTTTCCTCACAGTACAGTACACACCGTAAGGAATCTGGGATCCCACCAGTGTGGTACACTTGTAATGAACCAGCATGAGCAGAGCAAGGGTGTTAAGCTCCTTTGCAAGTCCCCCAAGAAGCTGTTAAGGAGTTTCTCTTGCTCTCTGTCCAAGCTGTGGGAGCAGAGGGGACCAACTTTTGAAAGCATTTGCTCCAAGCCACCCACTGCTATTGACACTGCAGCAAAAGCTGGGAGAAGAAGAGGGAGGAAAAGTGAAACAGGAAAGGAAGAGTTTGATTCTCACTATGGCACTTAACCTTTATCGTTCTTGCCAGTATTTCTCTTATCATGTATCACATCACCACTTTCACTTTGTTCAAGCTTACAGAGCCCAAGCAATTAATTTCCAAATGCTGAGGCAGGCTGCCAGGTTGCTCAGCAGCGTGCACGCCTATCAGCACAGCTAGCTGCCCTTTATTGTTTACCTTATTTTAAACAACTCTAAACCATTTAAACTCACAAAGCAGAGTTCTGATATCTCTATTCCTAGAACCCACAGCCAAGCTTAACCCAGAAGTGCATGTTTCAGCACTTATTCTTCTCCCCTTGCTTACGTTGCTTTGTTTCTCCCAGCTCTGAAGGCCTCTATTCTCCTCCTGTCTATCTGCTTCTAAAAGTGGGTGGGACTGCTCATCGTAATTAACTCCTGGAGATGACAGTAATGTAATGCCATTACAGAGCTCCCAACTTTAGCTATTCATATTTAAGCTAAACAGGTTTTGTAAAAGAAAACTATTATTCACATTATTCAGAAACAGCAGTGTCTACAAGAGCTACTTGCAAAAGATTAAAGTGAAATCCTTTCTTTGGCATAAATTGGCTGCTTTCTAAATTTAAATGTTTTGTAGGGCTGGAATTAATTTTTTTGCAGGTTTTCTCTGAAAAAAAATTGTCTGTAGCCTTTTTAAATTCTACTATTTCAAGCTGACTGCCACCAGAAACTTATCTTCCTTCAAGGTTGCTGTTACCCCTTACGTTACTCAGCAGCACACGCTGTAACCTCATAAGGGCCTCAGGGCTTTTACATAACATGCCAGCTTGTCATATGTGGTGCCAGGCCACCCAGAGTTTTGTGGACAATGCTGAAGTTTGGAGTTCTGTTCCAAATCTGAACAGAAGCCAAATGAGAAGTATCGACTACTGGAAAAGTAAAGGAAAGGAAAGGAAAGAAGAGAAAAGAAGAGGAGAGGAAAGGGGAGGGGGGAGGGGAGAATAGGGGGAAGGAGAGGGAGAGAAAAGAAAAAGAAAAAGAAAAAGAAAAAGAAAAGAAAATAAAAGAAAAGAAAAGAAAAGAAAAGAAAAGAAAAGAAAAGAAAAGAAAAGAAAAGAAAAGAAAAGAAAAGAAAAGAAAAGAAAAGAAAAGAAAAGAAAAGAAAAGAAGAAAAGGTAACCTGTCTCACATTGCCATATTATTAAATGTTTTATCAGTTGTTTATCTGGCATTTTTTACAATGTGGTTTCTAGCCTGAAAACCTTCAGCTAGACTAAAACATTCTTGCAGTAGGAATTTATATAAATCCTTTTATAAAACAGTCAGAAAATATTCTTCTTGTATTGTTTTTCCAAATACTCTCCTTTCACAGCCCCCTTCCCCCCCCCCATTCTCTGTGTGTTACTGCTGCAAAGCATCTCTCACGTTGCATTCCGTGTCACTGTCAGGGCTGCAGATGGTCACAGCCTGTTACCCACCTTGTACCAGAGAGCTGCTGAACCAAGCGTTTGACACCAGCAGCTCCAGCCTCCACAAAGGGAAGTGTCAGAAGAGGGTTACAGCTGGAGGTGAAGGAGAAATTTGGCATCCCTCTCATCTCCTACTTGTTTTTTTTCTCCCTTTCTTTACAAATCTCCACTGTGCCCTCACCTGACAGCACAAAGAAGGGGAACCTAAAAGAGATTGCCTGTGCCTCTCCTCACAAAATTGGACTTTTCCTGCTGCACTCAAGCAGAAGCTTAAACAAAAGTGTTTCCCAACTACGTCATTACCTCCATTGCTTCTTAGTTTTTGACAGTAAGACCCACAAAAACTCCTGGTGGCTTTACAGGTGTGTCAGTGCTAGTGTGTCAGCCACCAGAATCCTGAATCCTGAAGTACTTTTGGAAAGAACTGATGGCAACTAGAGCATCCACCAGTGCCCCCCACACACCACACTGAGCTCTAGGGCTGCCTGGCCCCGAGGCTTGCTGGTGCCAAACATCTCCACTTCATCCTTCTCACAGACCCTGTATGAGACCTTCAGAGGTGAACTCACTTCCCATTCCCAGCCACTAAGCATCAAGGATATAACAGTTCTCCAAGTCACAATAAACAAGTCCATCAGCTTAGACTTGAGAAGGTTCTTCATACACACAGAGTAGGGGGAGTCCCACTAAATAGGGTGACTTCCAGGAACAACTCAGAAATGTATAAATCTCAGGTCAAGCTACAGAGAAAGTCAAAGTGGGCCCGGTCCTTAATGCAAGCAGGACACTTTACCTTGTCTGTGGTCATCACGTACAGATTTTCTTGAGTTTGGTCAAGGACTAGGTCCTTCTTTATGGGTTTATTTAGTTCAATAGTAAGAGAGCTGTACTCAGTTGTAGTGGATGACAGGAACACCTATTTCATGGAAGAAAGGAAGGTGGTTAATGTTGCTTCTTTTCACCCAAATATTATTATATCTGGCTACTGGAGTAAAAGACAATAAAAATGTTTCTAAAAACACACTAACAACAAAAGGAGGACTAAGCAGAATCTCCATATTTTGTTAGTTGTGGGGGGGAAATGTGGTGGGGAAAAAATGATGAAATGGCAGAGGTACTTAATGTCTTCTTTGTCTCAGTCTTTACGACCAGCTGTTCTAAGGGCACACAACTCCCTGAGCTGAAAGACAAGAATGGGGAGCAGAATGAAGCACTGAAAATTCAAGGGGAATTGGTCAGTGACCTGCTGCAGCATTACACACAAGAAGTCTCTGGGTACTGAGGGAGCTGGCAGAAGAGATCCTTGAGCCATTTTCCATCATTTACCAGCAGTCCCAGCTAAGTGGGGAGGTCCCATTTGAATGGAAGTTGGGAAATGTGATGCCCATTCACAAGAATGGTTGGAAAGAGGATCCAGGGAACTACAGGCCTGTCAGTTCGATCTCAGTACCAGGGAAGGTCATGGAGCAGGTAATTTTGAGTGCCATCATGCAGCATATGCAAGTCAACAAGGGGATCAGGCCCAGCCAGCATGGGTTTATGAAAGGCAGGTCCTGCTTCACCAACCTGATCTCCTTCTATGACAAGGTGACTCACTCTGTGGATGAGTAAAGGGCTGTGAATGTTGTTTACATACCCTTTACTAAAGCCTTTGACACTGTTTCCTGCAGCATTCTCCTGGAGAAATTGGCTGCTTATGGCTGGTACAGATGCACTGTTCACTGGGTAAAAAACTGTCTGGATATCTGGGCCATCCAGAAATGGTGGTGAACGGAGTTAAATCCAGCTGGCTGCTGGTCACTAGTGATGTTTCCCAGGGATCAGTATTGAGCCATTGCTGTTTAATGCTTTTGTTAATGATCTGGCTGAAGGGATTGAGTGCTCCTTCGGTCAGTTTGCAGGTGACGCCAAGCTGAGTGGGAATGTTGATCTGCAGCAGGGTAGGACGGCTCTACAGAGGGATCTGGACAGGCTGGATTGATGGGCCAAGGAGATTCAACAAGGTGAAGTGCCTGCACATGGGTCACAACATCCCCATGGAGAGCCACAAACTTGGGGTAGAGTGTCTGGAAAACTGCCTGGCAAAAAAGAAGATGGGGCTGCTGGTCAACAGACAGCTGACCATGAACCAGCAGTGTGCCCAGGTGGCCAGAAAGGCCAATGGCATCCTGGCTTGGATCAGAAACTGTGTGGTCAGCAGGACTAAGGAAGTGATTGTACCCCTGTACTTGGCACTGGTGAGGCTTCACCTTGAGTAATGGGTCTCATTTTGGGCCCCTCACTACAAGACAGACATTGAGGTGCTGCAGCATGTCCAGAGAAGGGCAAGGAAGGGGTAAAGAACACAAGTCATATGAGGAGCAGCTGAGGGAGCTGGGATGTTCAGTCTGGAGAAAAACAGGCTCAGTGGAGACCTTATTGCTCTCTACAATTACCTGAAAGGAGGTTGTAGTGAGGTGGGGGTTGGTGCCTTCTCATGATTAGCAAGCAATAGGGAAAGAGGAAATGGCCTTGAGTTATGCTAAAGGAGGTTCAGATTGGATATTATGAAATATTTCTTCATAGAAAGTTTGTCAAGCATTGAAACAGGCTGCCCAGGGAATTGGGTAAGTTACGATCCCTGGAGATATTTAAAAGATTTATAGATGTGTCATTTAGGGACATAGAATCATAGAATAACCATGTCTCTAAGTACCACACCCACATGTACCACACTTCTGAAGTCTGCAGGATTCGAATACTTCTGACATTGTTTGGTGAGACTCAGCAGTGCTAGGATTTTGGTTGGACATGGCCATCACTCTCCTTCAAGCAAAAGAAGGTGTTTGGTGTTGCAGTCTTGACATTTTAACACTACAAACATGTCAAATCTTGAGCACCACACAATCAGAATTTATCAGAGCTTCAGCCTGGGCTTTGTATTGCCACCTCTATTCACTAAATGGCCAGAATGACAAAATGAAAAGTTGCTCTTAAACTAGTATGGGCTTGAATAGAGATAAGGCTAGAGCAGCTGTTAGATTACCAAAGGCTGTTTATATAAAGCTCTCAGTAGGTATGTAATCCTTCGGGAAAAGTGTCATTCAGGCAATGCTAATTCAATCTGTGTATCAGATAGCTGAGGTACATCAGCAATAATGTGGTTTTTCTCTGAGATTAAAAATACCAAGCTCCAAGAGAATTTATTCTTGGTATGTGATCTTACAAATCCCATTTACTTCTAGAGTAGCCATATGCTATCACTACAGTTCACAACCTTTTGAATACCTTCCAGTCTTTTAAGACCAGTTTGTTACCTTAAGAATTTTACCATCTGACGTTCCCAGAAAGGCCACGGTATGCCCATTCTCCACAGCCACAGTGACAGCCGTGAGATTCATCCCTTCTTTTTGTAGTACCGGCTTCTCTATAACACCATTCCAGCTTCCCAAGAGGTATGGCAAGTGTTCGGACCCACAGGGGAAATTTTTGCTTGCATTCTAATAGAGAATAGCAACACAGAGCGATGTTAAACATTCAGATCACTAATTTCTAGCTCAGAATGAAGTGCAGCCCTATTACCAAAAAGTATAATACCCTTCAGACATTGAAGAGTAGAAGGAGAGAAATGGATTGTCTGGCCATTTTCCCCCAGCCAATAGGCAGCAATCAGAGAGCAGCCTGCTAATTGCAAACTGCTTCAATGCTTTTGCTTTCCAGAGGTATGGGGACAGAAAACTTTTTGTTTCTATTTCATTATAGCTGCACAGTTTAAAAAATAACCAGTTCATTCAATTAAAATGAACATGTCATGGAGATTGGGTTAACCAATTTTGTGTTAAAGACTGTTTTTTTATTGCTGTTTTGTTTCTTAATTTGCTGCTATCCATAGAAAAACAACCCCCTGGCAACCTTCTCATGAACTTCAACACATTCCCTCTTCAGTTTGCTTTAATACTGAGCTGCAGAGAGTGCCATCAGAAGGAAGTTCATTCACACCTTGCCTTTCCTGCTATATTTGGTAACAAAACTGTCTTTCTGATCTGAAATCCACTCCTCCTTTCATCAGAAGCCATGGCCGCTCCACTTATCACATTCAGGATTTCTATGTTTGATGCTCACCCCATATGCAGGGTACGGCAGAGAGTAACACTAGTGGTTTGAAGTGTTCTTTTGGCTTCTATTAGCCCTAGCGACCTACTGTGTGGGAGATGGCTGTAGTCTCACAAGATGAAGGATTATGGGTCGATACCCACAAAAGGTATTCCCATGCCCCATCTCTTCAGCTGTTCACTCCTCCCCCTGGACTACAGCACACCACTTCTCAAGTTGTGCTCAAACAGCTGCTTATACAAGTGTGTACCTTGCTCAAGCTGGGGAATTAAGACATCCTCCTAAAAGCTTACTGAGTTATTTTTAAGATGACTTAATTTCTCAATCTAGTTTAGGGTTGGCTGCAGTAATGAATGGCATGCACAAGTGGGGCTTGGGAATAGAGTGATGTGGGCAAAACCATCATAAAGCCAACAGAGGTGCTGAAAACTGACAATCATAAATTGAAGAACAGTATCTGGAGGGGTGTAACAGTACCCTCCAAAACCTTTATAGCCAAGATAATGACAGGCCATAAAAAGAAGACGGCTATCATGCTATGGAAGTATTTTGAGCCACAGCAAAATATGAACACCACGTGAATATAAGAAATCTGGGTATTTCAGTAATTTGAAAATACAAATACAAGTGAAAACCAACATTACATTACAGTATAATCTAAAATATTCTGAATACCATTTAAAAGTACTATAAATAAATTAACTGAAACAGAATTGTCTATAGTGATCATCCAGAAGCTGACTGTGGGTGTAACAAATCCCTGCACTTGACTCAGTAACTTCCATACCAGAAGGAAACCTTCAAAAGAAGTGCATTTAGGAAAGCAACACTCATCTTTCAGAAAACATCCAATCATTTTAAAAGACTCAAAATTTAGACTATATTGCCACTTCTTGCTTGACCAGTTCCACAACCCCCAACCACATTCCATTCCTATAGTAAGTCCAGTATTGAGTTTTCAGTCATCTGATCTTACTATAGTTTAGCTCAAAGTCACACCAAAACATGTGGTTGTATATTTTTCACTAACTCTAACACAGATTCTAAAACTAATATTGAATTACTCATATTACCAGTCCATGTAATGCACACGGGTTTTCTGCTGCAAAAAGTTTGTAAAATGAGCTGGTATTCTTTTTAGTGTAGCAATCATTTCGGTTTTTTTCAATCTTTTCATTGATTTGCCGCAAGGAAAACACACACAAGGCGGATTTTAGAGAGCCGTCATCTTTGTTTACTTTGCTGAAGAGTGCAAGAAGAACTTTGTCATCCGAGGGAGTATCCGCAGGTTGTCTCTGCTGAGCCATGCTCTCAGCCAACTCTTTTCCTGGGGTAGTGATGTAAGCAGAATGACAGTGGTCATAGGCACCATCATCATCTTTGCAACCCAAGTCCATTTCAAAGTAAGAATAATAGTGGGCATCATCTTTGCACAGACGTGCAATCAGTGTGCGGTTATTGACAGGTTGTTTCTCTTTCTGATTGAAAATAAAATAAACATATTTTTTATCCTCAAAGACTGCCACAAATTGTTGTGTGCCTGATGAGTGAAAAGCTGACTTAACAGCTGCTGAGTCTGTATACATTTCAAAAATGTCTTTCCCATCCCTTTCATAAAGCTGCCGAGTGCTGATTATAATCCCATTATCATTTGGTCCATTCCCTTTCCCAACAAATAGCACTTGGTCATTATTCAAGGAAGTGATCAGTCCCACAGTTGATACATTCTCATCGTTGCTTGCCACAAAGGACTTTTCTCCGCTAGTGTCTACATAATACTTCTCATTGCTAATGTTTTGTAGATCTCTGATGGCACAGATTCCCTTAAAAAGGCTTCCACATACCACAGTTGTATTATCCGCCTTGTTCAGCAACAGTAATTTGTTATAATTGTCAGTCAGTACGGCCTCTTTACATTGATTTTCATCAATGGGAGGTGTGCACTTTTTGTTGTCCTTTCTTGGACCTGTTTCTACAGATCTTATTACTTCTAGGTTTTCTGTAAGCTGATACAAAGCGTTTACCACTCCCAAATAGATTATCCCAGTGTCATTATCCACTGTTAGATGATTTAGCTCTGTAGCACTCTGAAAAAATTTCAGTTCCTCATTTCTGGATAAGGTGATGCAAAAACAGCTCAGAATGGTCAATGTCCAGATCCATAAAGCCATTTCTGTGTAATACCTAAAAAGGGAGAAAAGCAATACCATGAAACATATTGAAAAATACAACTTACACAAAATTGAGAAATGTGAAAGTTTTTTTCTCTCATGACTTCAGATACAAATACACTTATCCTTGTGCAGGTGTAGCTTCAAATCCTGTTAATTGCCTAGTAATTTAATCTGTTGGGAAAGGATTTAACAAGGTCATATGTCTAAATGATTATCATATAACCAATTAGATAATCAATCCTGTGCTAAAGCACAAGGAGAACAACAGCCAATTTGAAACAATATCGAGTGCCAAGAAGTAGTAGTGCTTCTGCAGATAGCATCATACTGTGCCAATATTTACTGCTGAAATTTTAAAAATAAGCTGGAGAATCAAAGTGTTTTGGGTAGCTCCTCCTTAAGGTGTGGGAGAGGGATTTACATAAAAGTGTTTGAAACATTTGGTGTTGCAGGACTTTCCCCAGAAAGGAAAAAAACCTTCCACTGAGTACAAGCAAATCTTGATCTGGCTGCTGATGCTCTTTGATCTTCATCAATGTAAAGCAGAAAGAGGGTAGAGTCCTTAACATGCAAAGTTGCCTTTGATTGCTGGTATGCACTACAGTCCAACACTTCCATTCACCAGAGCACTGCCACTTAATAGTTTCAAATCGGTCTTAAGAAATTCACTTAAGAACTCTTTAGGATTAAGATTCTGGGTTTTTTGTTTGTTTGTTTGTTTTTCTTTTCATTATTTTACTTCCCAAGCAGATCACCTGGCTGTTTAGAATGAGACAAAGACCTTCTGAAACTTGTAAGCAGGGGTCTAATTTTAATCTGAAAATTTAAATGAGGAAGCAAGTCCCAGCTGGCTTCCTAAGCACAGAACATTTTGCCAGTGTTTTCTCCAAGTGCTTAATTCTGAGAGCAGAAAATGAAAAGTGGTATGCTTGGACACATTGATGTTAGGGGGAAAAGATGAATGCTGTTTGAGGGAAGAACTGAAAAATAAATATGATCCACTGTACTTTCATTTTCAAAGCTAGCCATGGAATTTCTTGATCCGATGAGTGAAGAACCTGTAAACTTATATGGAATCTCAAGTTAAATCTGATAATATCTGAAAGTCTGAATAGAAAAAAAACAATAAAAACACAGAAAAGACAGGAGAAACAATTACCAAAACAAACCAACAGGCAAAAGTCTTGTAGGAGGAGGAAAAGAGCATAAAATACCAAAATGAGAAACTGAAAAAATAAAACTTTAAAAAATAATAAAGAAGGAACCATGCTCCTGTGCCAACTATTACTTCTGTTTTGGCAGGAGTAATAGACTCTGGTGGGATATGAAAAACAATGCCTGAATCATCATTTATACTGGATAACTAAGATTAAACATCAGCAACCTGGATGCAAAAGTTTGAACAGGAGGGAAGGACTCTTGTGAGCACAAGCCATCTACCAGCTCCCCAAACCAACTCGGCATTGCCGGCAACATGGAAAGATGATTCCTGATCTCCAATATTGAATGTCTTTTGATCCTCTATGGAGAAAATGTATGTGCAATGGTGAGAACAACTTCCCTAAAAGCAGAGTGATTTGGAAACCCCAAAACCCTACTAAATGTAACTCAGGATAATAATGAAGACTAAATAGAAGGCTAACTTCAATCTTGTTTTGCTATGACAATGAGCCAGAAAAAGGTAAGAGTTATAATCCATTCTTCAGACACATAGACATCAGTACATGCTTTGCAATGTAATGAAGTGTTGGATCTCTTTACAACAACAGCAGACCTGCTCTAAGAAACCTAGAATTCTTCAGAATTCCTCTCTTCTTTTCTTAATGTTACCAAGGACTTCAATTTTCCAAACAAGCTTTGATCCCAGCTTACATCTCCATGGCTAAATGATATGTGATAATGCATGTAATCTAGTTTCAAATATTATCCTTACAGTTATCTGCAATGAAAAAAACAGCTTGACACACTACTGCAATGTTGTTTCATAACAGTTTTATCATTCTATTATCTATTGCCAAAGGAACAAACATAGAAGAATTGAGATTCATTTGTTCATGTTTTTCCCACAAAGTAATTATTTTTAGATTATTATAATCTTTGCTCTCAGTACAAAAAAACCCCCATAAATAGCTCTACTTACAAAATATGGCTCAAATGAATGGAAAGTAATTTATTTTACCTAAATTTCTACATGCAGTTCACCTCTATGTTAACTTATTTCAGTGGATTGAAAAAACCCATTTTGTCCATTGGCGGCACCAAGGACACAAACGCTGCACTTGCAATACATCTGCCTTTGTCCTACAGGTAAAGACAGAGAGTCTTGCTGCTTCATGCCAGAGCCAGGATTTAAGGAAAAGTATGTTTCACACCTCTAAACCAGACTCTTAGAAGGGTAATTAATCTCTCTGCATAAAAACGGGTAATGTTTCCTCACTACTATTTTCTGTCTTGTTTACTTTTCAAATTTTGGACTTGAATTATTCAGAACTACATGCACTCTCCATTAACTGTGCCTTATCCTTTTTGTTGTCTGTTTTTGTTATTTACTCCATGCTACTGTCTCATGCAAACCATCAGGTTATCTCAGATCTCTATGCAAGGTAACAGTTCCTCATTCTCTATACTTACTAGATTCACTTTCCACCTCTGCTTCAAAGCAAACAGTAAACAAAAATTTAATATGCTCTGAAAGATTCAGAATTAAACTCTCATTCACTTCTCAAATAGCAGGCTAAAGAAAAGAAGAAAGCAAACAAAATGAAATGAGATGCACTACAACCACATCTCATTTTCACCTCATCTTAACTGAACTGGGAAACGGCCACTGGAAGAATCCTGCTATGACCAGCTGATGTGGTAAGAATGACAGTGCTGCTATTAACACGGATGCCCTACTGAATTAGGTGCTATGGGAATGTATCAACGAACAGTTCCCTGCTGTGAAAAACTCTTGTTTTAAATGAACACATCACAGAAACACAAGAGAAAATGAGTAAGAAGTGTGGGCTGGAGCATGGAATCCATGATGCTCTGCACAGGAAATATATTCCAATGGCTTTAATCACATACTGTATTTACACACAGGCCTGGATGGCTTACTCAAAGTCAAGCCTTGGTCCTGAGAGCTGACGTACACTCTCCACCCTCAATTTGCACTTAATTTTAAGGCCTTGGCAGACTCAGGATAAAGGAAGACCATCAGAGCATATGACCATATCATTTTTTTCTCTCTCTCAAAGTCTTGCCTCCATTCTGCCTCTTGTCCCCCACCCTGCTGCTTACAAGAAATATGAAACTTTAGAAGTTATGTGCAGGAAACACAGGGCACCCAGGAGAACTCTTCATACAGGGGAACTGCCATAAAGTGACACTGTGTTGGAATGACACAGCTACTAGAGAGCTCTGCCCCACAGCAGTAATGTTAGTACCCATAACTTCATATCTTTCTACTTAAGCAAGACCAAAAACCTTAAGTAACAGCCAGTTCTTCAAAAGATATGCAGAAAAAAGGAGCATCTATAATCTACAAGCACAAAGTGAGCTTCAAATTGACTTCACATTATTATATACACTCCTAAAAATTAGCACCAGCGCTGTGCTAGCACGTGGCAGGTGTTTTCCTCCTTCACTGCACAATTATCTGCTGGATCTGTATACAGGAACCTTCAATTTTCAGCTATCCCCAGTGACTTTAGCTTTCAATATATCTTTAGCTTCATGTTAATGAATTTCTTACACTTGTTTCAGCTGAAGCGAAATAATATAAAATTTTGCCTGAAACTGAAATAAGCGAGAACTAAACCAAGAGTTATTTCTCAAAACAATGGACAAGAAAATCTTCAGTGAAGGAATAATCTCACCAGTTTAACTTCTGTGGTGTTTTTGCAGAGTATTTGTTCACTAACCACATACAGCCTGTTACCTCACTCAGATAAAGTTTTTTTACTTGAAATTCTGGTCTAGAGACAAGTGCTTCTGCCAAACAAGGTAGATAACAACATGCTTTAACAGCAAGCAATGCAGAGAACTGTGCTCTCCCTGTAAACTTTCCCCTAATCAGGGAGACCCCAAAATATCCAAAAGACAATTAAACTGGAAAAAAAATTTGCAAAAAGACTCAAATTTTGCAACATAAAAAAGGTAAAATCCAAGGAATGCACCCAAATGGCATAGATATATGAGGAAAGATGAATTAAATTTCTCTTTTCTCTCATTTCAAGTAACTTTTAAGCTTCCAATAGGTTTTCCACAGGTTGAAAAGAATTCAGCTTTTGTTTTTAAGCTCAAAGGAATTCAGAACAGGAATTGGAGAATAGTGAGAAGCAGGGGATGAGCAGATTTTCAGTCTAGATTTTAAAGCTTCTACTTCTCTGAGAACTGTAGGTAAATGTGAACACTCTCTTCCCCAGTTACAACTTTTATTACTATTTCCTAAAACAAATGAACGATGTAGCTTGCTGGTTTAGAGAATGAAATACCTGAAACAACACTCTGCAGGATTCAGACCCATTTTCTAGCAAGGCAATATGCTAGAAAGGTTTTGACAAAGAGGAACAACTTACTTTGGTATACACTATGCCATACATCCTAAATTGGTTTAGTAGAACCACTGAGAATAGTGACCGCTGTGATGGTGTCCATCCTCTTATTTGTGACAGTTTGCTGTTACCAAATGGGACCTGTGCGTCAGTAAACTGCAGGAGGTCATGCTGTGGGGAACGAGAAACCAATATCCACTTCATTAGATGTTGTGGTAGCCTCTACTGCTCAAAAGGAGTCATTTTCCTTCTCTTTCACTTCTCAAAATACAGTTTGCTAAGATATATAGGGCATCTTCACGTAGGACAAACAATCCCATCTTGTCAAAATGCCGGTAAAGTGGCAAAAAATGGACAAATACTTTTAATACTGATTCTTTTCCTGATGTGGAAGACAAAAGTTTTGCTTGCTTTCACAACATAAATTCTCAATTGTTTTTCTTTTTTTTTTAAGTAATTTTTAATAATGTAAGATTTTTTTTAATATGTCTAATAGTCATATTGACATGGATCTTCTTTTATAAGGACTGGTTGAAAATTATCGATTTGCCAAGGAAATAATGAATGTTATGCCCTCAGATCCTGTGCATTCTGTTAGTGTTTTTCTGCAATGGAAGAAAAACAAATGGAAGACATATGGAACCACAAATTTAGGTTACTGGAAACCACAGTTTCCTATACCATGGTTTCATCTGGCAAGAATGAGCTGCAGTGCCCACCGAGCCATTGTATTGCTCCCCTCCTTGGCTAAACAGGATGAGAAAAATACGATGAAAGGCTCAGGGGCTGAGATTACTCATCAATTACTGTGACAGGTCAAACAGCTGCAACTTTGGGAAATTATTTTAATTTATTGCCAATCAAAATCAGAGTATGATAATGACAAATAAACCTAAACTTTAAAAAACCTTTTCCCCACACACTCCCTTTTTCCTGGGCTCAACTTTACTCCTGAGTTCTCTACCTTCTCCTCACAAGCAGTGCAGGGAGATGGAGAATGGGAAGCGTGGTCAGTTCATCACATGTTGTCTATGACACTCTGTCCTCATCACACTCTTCCCCTGCTACAGCATGGGGTCCCTCCCTCAGGAGGCTGTCCTCCATGGACTTCTCCAACGTGAGTCCTTCCCACAGGCTGCAGTTCTTTATGAACTGCTCCAGCGTGGGTCCCAGTGGGGTAACAAGTACTGCCAGCAAACCTGTTCCAGCGTGGGCTCCTTTCTTCACAGGCCCACAGGTCCTACCAGGAGCCTGCTCCTGTGTAAGCTTCCCACAGGGTCACAGCCTCTTTTGGGTGTCTACCTGCTCTGGTGTGGGGCTCCTCCACAGGCTTCAGGTGGATCTCTGCTCCCCCATGGACCTCCATGGACTACAGGGGCACAGCTGCACCATCATGGGCTGCACCACGGACTGCAGGGGAATCTCTGCTCCAGTGCCTCGAGCCGCTCTTCCCCCTCCTTCATTGACCTTGGTGTCTGCAGAGTTGTTTCCCTCACATTTTTTACTCCTCTTTCCTGGCTTCTGTTGTACAGTAATTTTTTTCCCCTTTTTAAATCTCTTATGCCAGGGGCACTACCATCATTGGTGACAGGCTTGGCCTTGGCCAGTCACAGGTCTGTCCTGGAGCTGGCTGGCACTGGATTTGTTGGACATCGGGGAAGCATCTGGCAGCTTCTCATAGATGCCACTCCTGTAGTGCCCCACTACCAAAACGTTGCTATGCAAACCCAATACACCTATACCATGGTTTCAACTGGCAAGAAAGAGCCATACTCTGGTCCAAAGAGGAGTAAACCTATCTCTCATGCCTGCAGCATCAGCAGAGGCCAGCAATGTCTGGGAGAGGAGAGCGTGTCCTGGACAGCTTCCTTGGGATAGGAGCACAGGCCAAAAGATGTTTTCACCACTTTGGAGACTTTCATGTTTCAGAAGTTCTGAGGTATCATCAGCCAAAAAAGCTCAGATAACCACTCCCTGAGATAACCCATTATCCCAAGTGGACACCAAGGCACCCCACAGCCTGGTTAGCTGGAAGCTCAAGGGCAAGGGGATGTATTTAAAGGATAAGGCAGTGTTGCATGAGCCAAACAGAATTTTAAGGACTTTTTTTGACTTTTGCTTAAAAGTCATCAACCTTCATACAAAGAAAAAAGATGAGTTTTCACAACCTACACCACCAATCATTTACTGAAGATCGCCAACACTTCTCACGTCTCACAGTCTTCAAAGTATTAGGGAGGAGACTAAACAAGGTATCTCATCCAGCTCTGATATCCCTGGCAATTACAGTAAAACAGTATTTCCACATACAAATGGGCCACCCACCCAAACAGAGATGTTTTCCTGTCCCAACATGGAAAAGGTTTCTCCAGGCATTGGAAATGAATTAACAGTTGAAGAGCACAATTGCTTTTTACAGTAGGCCCTGTATCCACCAGCACCCCAGCATGCCCATGCCAAGGCAGGGTTGTGTCAAAAGTTTAAGAGAGGCAAACAGCTAGCAAATCCAGAGTTCATATTAATGATTAAGTTATTAGCTTCAAGCTAAATTAATAGCACTATTAGTACTCTGAATAAAAACCTTTAATCCATGCACACCTGAACTCCAAAGTATTTAATATTCTGATCTAGATCCAAATTTAGAGCAAGAGGGAGCCATGTGAGTCTTAATTTTTCACATAGGAGTTGCTCAAAAGAGCATTAACAACAGGTAATGAGACTCAGAAAATATGTACTTACAAATTTTGCAATTGCACTCCAAAACTTCCAATAATGTGCTGTCTCTGCAACATCAGCAGGTAAACAAGAAAAGAAGAGTAGCACTTTGCAAATTTATATGCACTCTTCAAAGCAGAGACGTGCTACACAAAGCTGAACTCTAATGAATTCCCTGGTTTATACCAGCCAGACCTGACAGTGTTTTGGTTTTGAAAAGCTTTTACACCATGGATTCTGCCATAGTCCAAGGATAGGGGGTTTTTGGTGCTCTTAGGAATTGAAACAAAAATTCTTTTAAGTGAAAATATTTTCAAGAGTTCACAGTGCCAAGCAGCTTAAATAAAAAGTCAATAAAGATAGCTTCTGTGGAGAGACCTAATTCGACAGCATTCTCTACCAACAA
Organism: Cephalopterus ornatus; assembly: GCA_013396775.1. Taxonomy (NCBI): domain Eukaryota; kingdom Metazoa; phylum Chordata; class Aves; order Passeriformes; family Cotingidae; genus Cephalopterus; species Cephalopterus ornatus. The sequence continues at coordinate 31,888 of VZRE01013296.1, forward strand.
TTACAGACTATAAACCACTCTGAGACAAGGGTAACTTATGCCAGAAAGGTCTCCTTGAATCCTAGTTTTTATTATGAAGACAAGTGTTCATATTATCATCCCAAATAAGGGGATTGCAATCCAGCCCCACTAATGCAAGCAGGAGCACACATAGGGAAGAGAAACTCTGCAGAAGCAGACCTGCATTCATGCCATCCTGGACCACACCTCCCTTTCAGTCTGGGCTCCTGCATTCATCCTTTCATCTTTTTGCATTCTCTCCGCAGAAATGAAGCACTCATTTTAATGAGGACTCGCTTTTTCAATGTTACAAAGATGTAGTTGATCTGCAAGAAAAGCAGCTGAGTGATGCGTTTAATAGCAAGCAGCTGACTTGTCAGGAATCTGAACCCACAGGATCTCCTCTTTGACCTGCTTTGTGGTTTTGTTAAAACCATGCGGTCTCCTAACTAACAAAAATTTAGGTTTTTATTTTTTTTCAATCTCATTGAGCACTAAGCCCAGTGATGCCATATGGACCAACAGCCAGCTGAATCAGTCTGCAGTCATGACAGGACCACAGGCCACTCCAAACACTCCCGAAGTCAGTTACAGGCACTTTTATGCTCCCTGATCCTGCAAATGGCCAAATATAATTTGGCCCCAAGTGTAAACACCTGCCACAGCTGCCTGAGTTTTGAAGAGGGATGACTCCCTGCAGCAACTGCTGTACAAGGTGGCCATAAAAGCCCAGCAGAAAGCAGGGATGGCCCATGCACACCCACCAGCTCCAAGCAAGCCATGGGTTATTTTACCCCTTCTGCAACCCAGGAAAAAAATTTGTTTTGTTTTATCTGGGAGACCTGCAGAAAATGAGAGTCTGGAGCATGGGAAGAAAAATCCAGGGAGTTAGAATAGCTTTAATTCGTTGGCTTTCCTTTCACTAATAAGGGTATTACAGCACAAGGAAAAAAATGCATTTATACTGATAGTAAAAGGAGACTCTGTGTCACCAGCTCCACACTACAACAACGAATTGCTTGTTTTCAGTGCTAAGGTCATCTTCAAGGACTGGTTTCGGACTTCCCCTGGAAGAAGCAAGAAAGGAGGCGGATTTTCTTCCAGTGTGGGGGAATCTGAGCATGACCATGTAGAAACAAACACAAAGTATTCCAGCTCCTTCCTTGCCAGAACCAGTTCTTCCTTGTAATTAACCATTTATCCAAGCACAAAACCTATTCCAATCAAAAAGACATTTTCAGCATGTGTGAAGATTTACTTTCCCTACAAATTGCAAAAAAAGGCCTTGGGAGGTCACAGGCGGGCAATCTGTCTCACTCTCCTCCTCAAAGCAGGAGCACCGATACACACTTTGGATATCCAGTGCATCTGCAGCCTTTTGCGGCAGCACCAGCCCACTGTGTCGGCAGCTTGAACCTGCATGTACCCCTTGCCGACTTGAGCACAGCAAGTGGAGAGCTGGAAACAGCCAGGGATTTCCTCGCTATGATACGACTGTATAGGACAGCACACAGACTTTTAAAGCTAAGCGGAATATTGGCCTGAGGGACAGCCAACATTTTTGTCTTCCTGTTATATTATAATGTTATAGGACTTAATAGAAGGATCATGTATAAACTGCAGTGATAAAGCTGTATGAAATTTAGCCCATAAATCTGTGGGATAAATCAATTTTAACTCATAAATCAATGAAATGCAAATATGGCAAGTAATTAATATAGTCTCACGCAACAAAATCCTTTCCTTCCAATTCTACCTCACTTGGTGGTGTTTGCTCTGTGATTCCCTGTCTCATCATCATGCTGTCTTCTTATGCTTCTGTTTCTCCTGACTTTGTTTTTGTATGTGGGTTTAACAGATTCCTGCATTATAAATTTTCACATACTTTTCTATCTGTGCCAGTGATTTATCCAAGACTTCTGAGAGGTGGGACAGAAGCTCTATGAAAATGGGAAGCTGTCCAATGCACTCAATGGAATACTACAATATATATTGTACTTAGGCAGCTGATAATGCAAGCCACAAAGAGAGAGAGGCAGAGGAGGACAGGGAAAATTCTTGAAATGGAAAGTTTATTGATTGTCGGGAGCCAAGAAACACATAGAGATGAGGAATAGAGAATTTTCCTGGCTTCTGCTACTGGAGATAAATCACAGGGGTTTGTCTAGTTTGTCTTTCTTGAAATTTTTTAAACTTTCATTTGGACCATTTGTATGTCCATGATGGTGTTGCTCATTTTGATTGCTCTGAGATTAAAGTTCAGTTTTTTGTCTCTGCACTTCAAAGTAATGTTCATGACAGTTTTTAAAAAGTCCTTTTATTTTTCTTGCCTTTCACATCTTTTCTCATCTTCTCACACCTCCTCCTCCCCCCTTCTCCTTTTCTTTTCTTGGGCACAGCTTCCAAGTTTTCCTCTCCTACAGTTGCTGCTATAACAGCTTGAATACTCTTGTGGAAAGTCTCTGATGACAAAGCAGGAGGTAGAAAAAAAAAAGGGGGGGTTGGGAGGGGAATGAACAGGAACCTTGGGTGATTTTCAGACTTCAATGGGGAGCTCAGACATATTCACTGTCTCATTGACGTCCTATCTCTTTTCAAACCTTACCTGAAAGCACCTCTTTTGTTTCTTGTCTGCTTTTTCCTTCTCTTTTCTTTCCTTCTGCTTTTTCAGAAACAAGGAAAACATGCTTAACTTTATGGCACCTGCTGATACTACATACTCAATTTTCACTCCAACTTTGGGAGGAGGAGGGAATGTATGTGCAGAAGAGATGGTGCTGGGTGAATTGGTGTCCTGCCTCATGAACCCAAGAAGAGATAGCAGTATATGGTGCAGGTCAAGCAGCCCAGAAGAAACAACAAACTGGGGGGACTGCTTCTGCTCATAGACAGATAACTCCTGCAGCTGGGAAATGGAGCTGGGAGAAGATGGGGATATACATGACAATAGGACAGAAACAGTTTGGAGAAGCAGAAGAGAAGCATAGCAAGAAAGGGCACATGGTAAATATTTGGTAAGGCATTTTTAAGGGAAGATGAGTGAAATAGAATCCACAAGAAATTGGACAAGCTAAAACACATACCACACACACTATAAAGGGTTAAGGACTAAGATGCAAACAAATACAGAACAGACTGTATGTTACTAAGTTGCATTTTGATTGCACTTATTCATTTATGTATTGTGGCTTTTGGCTGCCACAGGCATAAAAAAAGAATTGCAGCATTTTGACTTGTGTTTAGCTTTTCCTAGTGGTTTTTGTTTTGTTTTGTTTTAATAAACACATGATGCTCATCTGAACAAATAGAGTGTCCCTGGCTCTAACAGGACAGTGTTGGCTTGCACTGATCCAAACTGCCTGACAGACTCTGTGTGCACTTGTATTCATTGCATTTCACTCCAAATTTTTATGGCCAGTTAACCAGTAATTTGCACAAACCTGACAGCAGCACCTACGTTTGCCTATGTAAGGGCCTGTCAGAAAAAGCACTTTAAAATCATCTTTTTATGGATGCACGACAGAGTCATAAAATGTGTTTTCCTCATTTCAGAACTGGCCAACACAGGAACACTTTATTTTAAAAAAGGTGCATGATACAATGAGTGATGAAAATGTATTGCTGGATATTTCACAACAGTACCTGCCCAATCCCTCCAAAACAGAGGTCCTTCCTTTAAAGTTGCAAACCCTCATTCATGCTGAACACAAACACTACAATCTCCACAGAGCAGCTCTAACACACACATGACAGTCATTAATAAAATCAGTCAATGTGACAGGTGGGCTCAGAACATTCTCCGGTTTAACTTGTCATCTGGGCCAGGAGTTCTTCATGGCCTGCTTTGGGGGGGTCTAGGAGGATTTAGGTAACGCATAAACTTACAGAGAATCACAGAATGGTTTGAGACAGAAAGGATCTTAAGGATCATCTAGTCTAACACCCCTGCCATGGTCAGGGACACCTTCCAAGAGACCAGGATGCTCAAAGTCCCATCCAACCTGGCCTTGAACACTTCCACAGATGGGGCATCCACAACTTCTCTGGGCAACCTATTCCAGTGCCTCACCATTCTCATCACAAAGAATTTTATTCTCATGCCCAATCTAAACCTACCCTCTTTCAGTTTAAAAACATTGCCCCTTCTGTCACAACAGGCCCTGGTAAAATCTCTCCATTTTTCTTTAGAGTCTCCTTTAAGCACTGAACAGGCCTCCCTAACCCTGCAGAGTGCAATTTTGACTTGGAAATGCTGCTGTCCAGTAAGTGCACATACATGCATGATTCTTTCCTCTCTGCCCTCAAAAAAACCATAGGTCTAAGTACCAGAATTTGTCCCTATAATTACTGGTCACAGATTTACAATTTTCTCCTGTCTTCTTAAAGGCTTTCAAGAACCACAAGTCATGCTCCTCAAGATCAGAGGATGAAATTTGAGATGCATGGAAATAAATAGCAACAGAAAGCAGACCAGTCCTTACACTCCTACCAGTAACAACCCACTAGTTGGGGGATTTATTTATCTGCTTGTTGATATTGTGATCAAACCCTTCTCAAATAGTATGTTAACCTAGAACAATTGCAAGACTCAGAAACATATCCTTAAAGAAAAAGAATAATCAGCACTGTTTGTGCTGTAAATAGAGCATCTGGTTTTGGTTTCCTAACACTCAGAGTTGACTCTTCCCAAGAACTGATAACTCAAAACCCTCTGCCCTTGACTGATGAGCTGGACTAACCATCTTCAAAATAAAGGAGCAGCATTTCTCATGCTTCTGGCAGCACTGTGCGTCTTTAACCTGCTGCTTAAATTGGTGCTGCCAAGGCATCCCTATAAAAAAACACATGACAAAAGATGCAAACCAACAAGTAAAGCCATGCAAACTGTTACTGCTTTCTTACCAGAGGAACCGCAGGACAAGTTGGGCACAGCACTTGCTTCGCACACAGTCCAGGCTATGGTGACCCCACTTCCTGACCTCATTGTGTTTTGATGTTTGCATAAACGCAAAAGTATGCCATGCGAAACAGCCAACGCTAACAAACAGAAAACAGGTCTCCACCAAAACTGCTGCTGTAGAGAACAGTGTTATTCTGGTTTTAACAAGATGAGTTCCTTCTGTATGTTTGTACCAGGGTGGAGAGGTCACTGCAAGGCTGCTTGGCAGCTGGTGGGAACATTTCTCTTCTCACTGGTAGACGCATTTGGATATACAAGTTACCAGAGCCAATAACGGCCAGCTACAGTATAGAAGGGGAACAGAGAGTAGTGCAAATGCTCCTCATTGTGTGACCAGTTTCATCCCACAGGCCTAATTATTCAGGCAGCCTCCAAAGACTTCTGCTGGGCAGCTTTCAATATGCATCTTCTGAGCTCTTAGGCTAAATGTTTCCTTTATGGCACCCAGTGATGTGGTTAAAAGGTCTAAGCCAAGTATATTTTATAATGTTTGCTTTGTACATGAGATACTTCAGTATACCTATATTTAAAATTTGAATTTACAGTAGCTGGTCCATGTATTTAGAAATTTTGTACAGTAGATAAACTTAAATTCAAACACAGCCTATACTTTCTATAGGAGAATATATATCTAGGAAAGTCTTCAAACACAATCACCATATATAAACACTTATAACTGTTTAAAAGCAAATAAGCTGAAAATTTACATGGGTACATTAAGACATAAAGTTTATTGCACTGATGTGTAGGGATAATAGAAAATATGCCTCCACGTGTGATGTCGTTGAAAACAGAATCTGCATTCCCCCACAAACAACCGAAGGATAGTCAGAATTCCAGTGTTTAATAAATATGTTCTGAAGCATTTATTTGGATAGTCTTATTTTCAAAGTAACAGAATGCAGAGCTCCATTGTTCTAGGAGTACTTCTAAATTTATGTATGGTGCATAAGGAAAGAACAAACTATTATTGCAATAGCTGAAAACTGCAAGTTTTTGTTCAGGCTGCATATTTCATGAGAGAAGTCTGTCTATGGACTCAAGTAAAAAGGAACGATTTTACAGGCTAGTTTACCCTGTAAAATATTCTCCCTAATCCTTGTGAAAATATACTTCATGCTAATCCTTCTGCCTGAAAGCATTTTTGCAGACAACTTAGAACATTTCTATCACATTTTATTAGCTTTAAACTGATCTAATTTCTCTAATGTTCATCAGGTTTATTAGGATCTGTCTAGATATCAGGTTTTTATACTTGATCTGGTCTTATATAAAACCCTCAAACCAGTATATTTTAATTTCTGAGTGGACATCTGTCTTCATCTGCGTCTTGTAAAGTACTAAATACCTTCCTGGCCCTTACTTAACTAGCAGCAATGACCTATACTGATGCATAGTAATTACTAGCATGTTGCTAGTAATCCAATTAATGAAAATGTATAATGTAAAGTATTATCAGTCACAGCATAGCAGAGATATTTGCCCGTTCATGCTGCATGCCCTGGATGTGATACACCAGCAGTCTGTAGCTGTGATAGAGTGCTAGCACAAGAATAAATTCCCACCCCTTGCCCTGGTCTTTTCAGTATGAACTTCTAAAGACATTCAAAAGCTAATATTTTGTACATTTATTACAGACATCAGAAACATTGTAAATCCAAGCTTTAAATAAGCCTACCATCAAGCTCATGACAGTAGGATAACCACGGAGGCTCGTTAAAAATGCAAGACTAGAACCTGCTAGGCACAGGAAAGCTTTGAAGCACAGGAAACTTGCCTGTTGAATACGTTACCCTTCTAAAACAAGGCTGGAAACCAGCAAAAAAGGACAGAAATCCCATTTCAACCACTGGAAATCGCAGTATGACTGAGTCCTCAACAAAAGATGAATTTCCAACAAGTTTTTGCTGTATCTGTACAGCGCCTGTAGAGTCACACCAGAGGAAGCTTCACTCCAAGGCATAAATGAATTGTACACCCTATGATGCATTGCAGGTGATTTTTTAATACAATCTGCCATCAAATAATTATGCAACATCCACAGGAAACAAGAGAAGCCGCACACCAGTGTCTGAGCACAGATTTCTCTCACAAGCTTTCTGTAGTACTTGAATGATGACATAAAGAAAAGCCAGTAGGAAACTCATACTCTACTATTCTCCATTTGTTTCATGGCAGAAGGGCAGGCATAAACCGTAACTGACAGAGATTCAGAAATTAGTTACTAAAGTACTGAAATGTAAGGATATCTGAGACTGTGAAGATAATTCTTTGACTATCTCAGAAATCCATGTTTGCTTACTCTGAGAAGTCAATAGTAACCACCAAGGCTTTGTCTTGACCGGTTCTGTATCAGCATCCGTAAAAAACTAGAGTTCATTCATGGTGAGTACACTGCAATTTGATACAGTTAACATGACTGGCAAATGATTTCCTATTATTGATTCAAAGAAAGATTGCACAGAAAAGGCTTGGTGCCAAAAGGTGAAACTGTGCTAGACAAGAGGCTTGAGCAAGGAAGCTACCGCACCATGAAGCTGAGCAAACTGAAGCCTTGATGTCTCAGGGCTTGAAGCCTCAAAGACATTACAAGCCTCAAAGTCTCCCGGCAGCAGTACCAGTGTTTTTATTCCTTTGCAAAGGATGTGAGACACGGGGGTGAAAAACATTACATAAAATGAGAACTTCTCTCATGGCAAGATCCCAAAAAACAAAACAAGCACCCAGAGAGCTCTGCTGCATTGCTTAAATCGGCTGTAGTATTACACTTCCCTTAAAGTTTGGGGTAAACATCTTCAGGCAGAAAAATCACAAGCATTTCATACAGAAATGTCTTTCCACTTAGCTTTCAAACTGGAGTGCCTATAAAGGGCAACCACTCCCCTTTAGCTTGTCCCTGCTCACAGCAGCTAGGGGAAGGCCCAAAGTCCATCACCATTTCCAGCTCTGCTACCTTACAGGGAGGAAGATGGAGCCAGGACTCTGCCTCCTGTTTTGGTCTCTGTCACCAGAAGGGTTCATAGCAGTTGCCTCTTGGCTTCAGGTCTAACCAATACATGGCCATTAAAAATGGTGTGCAAAAGCACTATTTCCATGCATTCCAGAAAGAACTATAGCTGTATAGTAGGGAAACTATCATCCAAATTAGTCCACATTGCCCAGTCAATGGGCAGTCACCCTACTCTCCCTGCTAACTTGATGTTGGAAAGCACCCTCTGTCACCAAAATGGCAAGAAATTCTCATACAGTCTCACCCACTGATTTTAGAGAAAGCACTGAATTACCTTTTGAGAAAAAAAGACAACACATTTTTTGCCCCAACATTCATAGATTTGCACTGCTTTTCCTATGATGTGCAGCAGTCTGTAAAAGTATACAGTTAGATGAGCATGCTTGCTGAAGTTTCAACTTTACCTATACTTATTTGACTCATTTGGTTTTTAAATAAGGTTTTGAAATAAGGCACTTAAATACTTTAAAGCCAATACTTAACATTTAGATTTGTTTAGACTGAATATAAATATTTATTTAGACATAGTTAGGCTTATGTCAAACAAGAGTATTCAGCTAAATTGATATAATCATTCAGTAACATTAAACCAACTTGGGAATTCAGACAAGCCTTCGAAAAGTAAAAGCATTAACAGTGCACAAAGATTTACAGAAAAGAATGAAATGAGAACATGATGAATCTAATTTCCTTTTCTCTCTTGAAAAACTGGCCAACCTCTGGGACATCTCTGCCCTCAGTACAACCATCCAGAAGACAGAGCTACAGGGAAAGTGCTTACAAAGGGAAATGGGGATTAGAATGGCCTGTGTTGGGTGCTTTTGTTACTTCTCAGCATCACTTTGAAAAAATTGATCCCTGATGCTGAAGATAATAACACTGGTGGGATTCAAATACTCTAGACATTAACGAAGTCCCTCTTCACTTTCTGACAAAGTGTCCCTACTTGCACTGCACAGTGCCTTCAGCAAAGGAGGCGGTGGTTTAATATTGAAGGTCTGCAAGTATTCAAACTGAGGACATTGTAATTCAAACAGCAAAGGAAGCTCACCGTGCTCAGCCTCACCAGTATTTATAGCATGCTCACTGCCAAAGGAAGAGCTAGGGGAGGGAGACGGATCCCTACCTCCATAGACAAAAGAAAAAAAAATCAACAAGACAGCTACATTACTGAGTTCAGACACCACTACTCCATCTGAGTACATCTGGGAAAAAAACCACCAGGCTCCATTAGGTCATTAAACAAACATCTACCCTCTCAAAAACAGCTCTGATCAGCAGGACTGTTGTTTGCTTATTTGAAAAGGTTCCTCACCTTGTAATGTCTTCTTCATTTCCTTCCAGTCTAGGAAGTCCAAGAACCACTGACAAAGCAATCTACCATACTTTCTGTTAGATGGCTGATTTCACCCTTCCAGGTACCAGAAACACAGTAACATCTGCAGTCCTGGTCCCTGTCGCACAGCAATCCCAGCTCATAGGGCTTGAGGAAGTGCACCGGGTATCTTACAGATGACAGCAATGTAATATTTTATTAAGGTTTGTATTAGACTTTAAGCAAAAGTGGGACAGGGAAAAAAAATCTAGTTGAAAGAGTCAACCACCTTTGTCTAGAAGAATCAATGGTCCTTACACCCCCTCCATCACTGCATCACTATGGGATGGCCATCAACCTGTTGTGGATGCATATGGAGAAACTTAATTTCTAGTTCAAGCCAGGGCACTCTCTTTCATACATTCTAGAGTACTGTAACAATATTCATATAAAATTCCCACCGTGATCAAGGTAGCTTGACAGGGATCAGCACTTTTATTAATAATGCTTTATTTAAACTTACTGGAAATGCTATTTGATTAATGAAGTCCTTTGCAAGCTTCAGATTGATTTGCACAAAGTCACTGTGGTCTGCACTGAATGATATGGGTGACATAGTACCTACTGCCCTAGCATCACCAACCCTACCCAACAACATCTTTTGACATATGACCTTCTCCAATTAAATAAACAGAGCAATTTAGATAGGCAGAAGGTAATTATTAGGACTGGAGGCTGGCCAGCTCACTGAAGCAGGAGTACCATTCTTCGAAAAAAGCTTTATGTTTAGCAAATTTAATGACTAGCAGCTTTCAAGAGCTTTGGACTTTACTATATTCAGCTAAGAAACATCCAAGTGTATTGTGCTCCCTTCATACCACAGTGGGTGGCAGTTGTGAGGTCTTGGGCAAGACTGCTTCTTTCAAAAAGATGTCTGGAAATAGATGGCTTTCTAAGCTGCTCCTTTCTAGCCCTATTTGTCTGTATCTTAGTTGGACCCTTTTTATTTGAATGAAGAATAAGAATCAGGACTGTGCTTTCACAACATCTTTTTTTGTTGTTGTTTTCATTCTGGGGAATTGTCAAATCCCATTTCTTATGGAAGGATTTCAATTGTTTTTCACTATCTTTTTCACCAGGGCTTCCAGTTTTTTTTAATGGAAGACAGATTAGGAAGAAAGAAGACAGTGAATAATAGCATAATAACTTAGAAATAAGTCACTTCTTAACTGCTCCATTACAACTACTAGAAAAACTATATTCCTGCATGGTAAAGCCTTGATGACAGAGCCCAGTAACAGCAGAGGGAAGAAAAAGGTCTTGTCTCTTCTGTGTGAAGCTGGACAGTTATAGACATTTCTTTTTGTGTATTTAAACTAATCTTTTTTCCATATAAACATGAGATCTACCACATGGTCATTTCCCACTGAGGTTCTCCAGTGAGCCTGTGCCAGTACTCCCCCATCCTACCCACCCAAAGGCCTTCACTGTGAAAAATCCCTGACTTCTTTCAGAGGGAACAGGATGGAGCAAGAATGAATGAAATGTTTGTAAGGGCCTCATCCTATCTGAGTGTCCTTTCAAACCCCAGCCACCAGTTGGCCCTACACTGAGCTTTTTGTTCTGGCATGTCTGAAAGAGGTCTGAGCATTAGTTTAGCCTACTCTGGTAAGTCATTCTTTAAAAGCCTTTTTTAGCCTGCTTAATTGCATTGAAACTTTTATACTAAACCTGCCAATGTTAAAAATCTCTTCTAATGTTCTTTCTTTGGACAGGATGTCAGCTTTACAGAATCAGAATGGTCTGGGTTGGAAGGGACCTTCAAAGACCACCTAGTTCAGCCCCCCTGCCATGGACAGGGACATCTTCCAATAGACCACACTGCTCAAAGCCCCATTCAGCCTGACCTAGGGCACTTCCAGGCCTGGAGCATCAAGAACTTTTCTGGGCAACCTGTTCCAGTCTCACCACTTTCAGAAAAATAATTTTTTTCATATATCTAATCTAAAGCTACCCTCTTTCACTTTAAAATTGTTTCCCCTTGTCCTGTCATTACAGGCCTTGGTAAAAAGTCTTTCTCTGTCTTTCTTACAACCCCCCTTTATATACTGGAAGGCTGCTATATGATAAGGTCTACCCAGAGCCTTCTCTTCTTCAGGCTGAACAATCCCAACTCTATCAGCTGTCTTTCCAGCAGAGGTGTTCCAGTCCTCTGACCATTTCTGTGGGCCTCCATGTCTGTACTGAAGACCCCTGAGCTAGACACAGAACTCCAGGTAAGCTGCATTTTGAATGATGCTTCCTCATTTCCAGTAGCCTCACTGACTCAGAGCACAGATGCTCCACCTGCCTTTCCCACCCCTGGCCATTCAAAAAAACACTCGCTGACCCTATGCTTTCAGTCTCCCAGTTGCTCCAAGGGTTTTAACTCTCCCTGCCCCCTCTAAGAATAATCCTCCTTGTACACTGAATGTAAATATGCAAGATTTTTAATTTTTGTACCCCATGCTGTGAAAAGAAAAAAAAAAAGGCAAAGAAAAGCTGGAAGCTGCTGCAAGCACGCCATACCTTCCCTGCAGCTCTGGCTTCAGCTGAGTCCCGGCCTTTGCACCTTCAGAAAATCACTACTTTTATATCGTGATAAGAGCCAGGTGCCCCAGTGCAATCCAGAACACAGAAAGACACAGCCCAAGATATGGAGGCAAACCCAGCTTGCTCATGACTGACAAGCAAATGCCACATCCCTTGTCCCTTCTAAAACTGTGGTTGTTTGACCCTGGTCGTATTTCAAATACTTATCAAAATCACTCTCTCACTCCCCTCTGCAGCTGGACAGAGGAGAGAGGAAAAAAAACAGCTAAGGATTCTTGAGTAAAGATAAGAGCTGGGAGAAGGTCACTTACTAATTGGCAAAACAGACTCAACATGGAGTAAAACTTAAATTTATCACTAACAGGGTAAAAGATAAAGAGTGAGAAATAAAACAGTCTTAAAACACCTTCAGCCCCCACCCCTCCTTCCTTCCATGTTGTCCCTCCTCCCCTCCAACAGTGCGGGGAGACAGGAAAGGGGGGTTGTAGTCAGTTCTTGTTTCCCATGGGGTGCAGTAGAGTCTCTGCACCCCGATGGTCCTCCATGGGCTGCAAGGGGACAGCCTGCTTCACCATGGTCTTCACCATGAGCTACAAGGGGGCCACATCTCTGAGTCTTCCCCTGCTTCCATGGGGTCCCTCACAGGGCCACAAGTCCTAGCTGGGACAAACTTGCTCCGGTGTGGGTTTCTCTCTCCTTGGCCCACAGGTCTCCTGCAGGACTCTGCTCCATCCTTGGGCCTCCCATGGAGTCACAGTCTCCTTCATGCATCCACTTGTTCCAGCATGGGCTCCTCCATGGGCTGCAGGGGCCTCACCTCTAAGTCCTTCCCCTGCTCCTGGGGGAGTGGGGGAGGCCCTCTCCCCCTCCTGCTGCACTGACCTTGGTGCCTACATTGTTGTTCCCAAGGTCTCCTCCACTCTTCCCAGGCTGGAATTTCTTCTGCGCAACAATTTCCTCTGTTCTTAATTATGTTATCACAGAAGCATTACAGTGCTAATTGGCTCAGCCTTGGCCAGCAGCAGGAAGTCCCTCCTGGAGCTGGCTATCACTGGCTCTTCATAGGACAGAAGTTTCTAGCAGCTTCTAACAGAAGCTACCCCTATAGCCCCCCCCCGCTACCAAAATCCAACAACATAAACCCATGACAGAAACACAAGCCTTCACCAAACACATATTCAGTTTACATATTATTTAATAACACCCCAGTATAAATGAACAGCTATCATAAGAGAATATCCAGTTCTGACTCTTGAAATGATTTTGGTAAACTTCTTTTTCACCCACTCAGGTATGGTTTGGACTAATTAGAGAGAAGCTTCCTGTTCAAAGGAGCAGCCTTTCCACATCCACTGGCACACCTCAGTATGAACAGTGTTTTAAGCCACATTTGAGATTCCATCCAATTGATACAAGGGGAAAATTATCCTTTTAGCAGGTTACTAAAAGCACACTGGCTTCTGTTGTCCACATGGGATCGTGAAAACTGACTGCCTGCGTGGAGCTCAACATTTTATACTACTGCAGAGGTGGACTAGAATAAGGAAACAATTATTGATAAGTATAAAATTGTGGCACCATAAAAGCCCCATGCAGAAGACCAGTCTAAGGCTAAAGAAATAAAGAAAACCCCCAGCCTTCATTTTTCCTTTTTTTTTTTTAATTGGTTGCACAGTTGGAAATTAATTCCCTGCTGTTTCATATTTCCTATACTGATTAAAAGTGTTACCGCATTATTCTCCTCAAGGCCTGGATTTGCTAGGTGAAAGCATCTTTAGAAACAACAGGTCTGACGTAGGGAAATAAGGCTGAATTGAAGAATTCTTTCATAATATGAGTAGTAAAATATGTTTTTCCCAATAACATTTTATACATGGCAGAAATTGCTTTTCCACATCAAAGTCAAGCCACATTCAAATAATGAGTTAGTGCAAAATACCTCAAGGATAAGGTATTTACATTTTTAGGAACAAACAGACTTGTAACAAGCTATACTGGGTATTATTCCTGGTATGAAAACATGGTTTTCTGGGAAAACTTCTGAACATCTTTTTGCCCTCCTTTCTCTGCCCTCAGAAACTAGCAGAATCAAGTATTGCACATGTCAAGAGAGCTCTACATCTCAGCACAGAAAAGGAATCAGAAGTTTCTTTCTGAATCTAGGAGAAACTTTAAAGTATCACTAGTCTCACCATTATTCTAAGAATTATGTTTTAGACATGAAAGGAGCAGGCTGGTTTTCTACTAACTTTTTTTCCTGCCTAGGAGAATTAAGCAGTAAATAACTGTGCCATTAGTTTGCTCAAAAATGTAAACAATCTAATTTTAGTGAGAATAGCAAAGGAAGATAAATACACTGGATTCAATTAATGCTGATGCTAGAAGTTGTAGTAGTAAGTCAGCACTTCTTAAAACTTTGTTCATGCTGAGATTCCATGAGCTCCCAGTTGTTTTATCCTGTTTATGTTAGACATTCTAGCACAGTGGTGACCCAAATAACCTCCACATTTTTCTCTTAGAGTTATAGTTAAAAAATAGGGCTCAGGTACAACACTTTTTGACTTATAGCATCCTGTCAATTGCATTTGGTGTTCAGGGGTTGCCTAGAACCATATCACCACCAATAAGTAATTTTTTAACATTAAGTTTAAAAACGTCTTATCTTGATGAAATCTTGGGCATGAGATTCTTCCAAAATGCACAAATATGCTTTGCAGTCCTGTTTTTAAAATATTAAATAGGCAAACAGGAAATTAAAATAACTCATGAACTTTCTCTTTAGTCAGTCTTAAGGAGTGCTGGACTCTTTGCCAGCATTTACAGGAATGTTTCAACACGTCTTGATCTGCTGAAGCTCTGTTTTCTATAAATGGGTTAAAATATGTGTCATCACTTAAATATTACTTCTTCCTTCAGATTTTATTTAATTAATTTGACTTAGAAAGAAATGGCCAATTTAATGTTAACAGTTACATGCTGAAAAAGGTCATTCTTAGCCCTATAATGACAAAAAATGAAAATAGCATTCCTAAGGTTTATTTGTCATAGCAGAGTGCCATTTTCATAACTTCTTACCATGTATACCATTAGTTTTCTCTTTTTTCCCTCCCGAATTCCCCCAAAATTTGTGTTCCACAGAAGTTGAACTACTTTCACCTTGTCAGCACTCAGCAGCTCTGCTCAAGTCTGTCTGGGATGCTCAGACTAAACATACTTATCTCCAGTAGAAACTCTATCCAGATTTCAAGCACTTGAACACACCAGTGGGGATCTCTGCACTTAGATGCTAGAGCCATCTGAATGCAAAATGAAACACATGCCCTTGACTGGGAGGAGTGGAGGACACGAGCATGTGCATAATGCTGAGGTGTTTGCACTGTAGCTCTGTAGTGAGAACATTTGTTTTAGGAATTGGGAAATCTCAGTTTGCAATGTTAAGTGCATCTGCACCCAACCCTCTGATGCTTTGCTACCAGATGCCTTTTCCTGAAGTGGGACTTCATGATCCAGTGCTGCCAAAGAAACACTTCTACATTTATAGGAACAGACTGAGGGAAACCTGACTTCTAGGGCTGAGTTGCGTGGGTGATCCGGGCTCCTGGCGCAGGACCAGCTTGTGCATTTTCCCCAGTGATGAATGCAAAATGTGTAGCCCATTTTCAGAGTGCGAATCTGAACTCCCCTCAGTTTAACATGGTTATTGACCTCTATGAGTCCATAAACAGGACTGGGAAAATCCCTAGAAAGGAAGGTTTCAAATACATTTATCTTCTAAACAGTTCTTGCCAACTGTTTTGGGCATTCCTGCTCTGTATCTTGCTTGTTCATGAATTTTCCTCTTGTGGGCTGAGTGTTCCCCATTCAATAACTGGAAGTGAGTGGAGGCACATTATTCAAGGCTGCTGATCACACTTGAATTAGTCACTGCTCTGAGCATTACAGGACCACATCCTTCTGGTGGGTCTAGTCTTATGGCAGCTGGGCTGACATAGTACTTTTTTTAAAAAAGAAAACGCACCAAAGAAAACCTCCATGTCCTCGGATATGCTGTACTTCTTATTTCAGTAATACAAAACAAAACGCTAATGTCACACTTACCCTGTCAGAATACAACCTACAGTCTTGTTTCAGAAGACAATACACTCTTACCCAGTTATTTCCTTCTGCTGGAGAGAACCCGTTCTCTGCTAAGCACTGTTGTGAAATACTCATCTATAAAATAACTCTTCCTTGAATGTTTGCTTTTTCTCCTGAAAAAGGATTTGGAAACAGCAGGGATATAAGCACTCACCTCTTTCAAACTCTGCATTATAATCTTTATGACATGTTTATCATCAACCATCTTTAAGCTTTTACTAGGATAACAACTTTGTCTTTCCAATGGCTCCCACAGTAGTCCTGACTGAAAATGGGGAGAGCTAAGACGTAAGAGACTAATATGAGAATTGTGTGGAATAAAAAAAAAGAGGGTTTTACAGCCTACCAAGGGACTGGCAGTAAGGCTATGAAGATGCTGGATGCTAGAGCTGTACATTAGCAAACAATATCCAGATTTCCTCAATTTACATAAGAAACATTTTTAACAGGCACGGTACAACCAGCTCTCAGATGCTGACTCCTTCCCTCTCGCAGCTCCTAAGTAAGTTCACAAGTCCACAGATCATCAGAGCTCTCAGAGGAATAATGGCAGAAAAGCCTGGCGCCTGCAGTGTGCATTTTTCGGTGTTGCCATGGTGATCTCCAGCACGCTTATCCCCTGAGAGCTCAGCTCAAAATTCAGAGGGAACCAAAGCAGGACAAAGAAATGACACCCAAGCAAAAGCAACAGGGAAATTATGTGTAATAAGCACACAAACATACTTTCACAGGGAAGATTTCAGAAAAGAGTTATTCTTAGAACTGAGGGGTCCATAGGAAAAACGTGCAGTTTTCATAGTCCCAACTCGAAACAAAGGTGGTCTATGGAATAAACCCAAGAATTTCTAATCCCGTCTCTGTTCATGGATCACTATTTGGCACAGAGTAAATCCTCAATCTCTGTACTGCAAAAATCCAGATTTGTACAGTAAGGACAGAGAACAAGGGATAACTAAAGCAGATAAAAAGGGAGAGATGCCCTTAATAATGTAGCACTGTAGACCAGCAGCAGATCTTTACATAACCAGAATCTGACATTTACTGTTTAGAACGCTACATTTCCCTATTCCATGAAAAGGGTTAATAAAAACTTCTTCAGTATTTGAGCAATTTAATTTTTTTACCAACTACTTTACATCATCTGTTGGTCCTTATGGCAGTTATACTCTCTTACTGCATTCTACAAAAGGCAATTGCATTTGTGGAAACGTGAAAGCAACACTCATGTCAAGTGATGTATGATCTCGATATATAGCTGAGAAACCTGATGTATGGGGCTTTCACTCCTACCTAAAAAAGTTATAGTAGCCACACACATAAAAATAAACCATCAAGAAGAGACACCAAAACTAAAATCTGAGACATGTCAGATACGCCACAATTCAGAAAAAATACTAAATGAGAGTCAATCAATGTTTTGCCACTAGGCAGTATGTTTTAGTCAGAGCTTATTATCAGATATCACAAGGCCCTTTTGTGCTTAATTAAGCTCAGGGATTAGTTAATCCACATAGCTTGATGCTTAGCCACTTGCATATGGTAGTTTCTTTCCTCAAAATTGTATTCTTTTTGTTCTTACCTGGGTTTCTTATTACTGTTACAATGGACTTTGTTAGTCCTCTCTGCATCATCATCCATTATATCAAGAAATATTTAATCACATTATGAAAAGCTGCCTCCTCCTGAACATGGAGCATTTCAGTCAGATCTCCTTTACTTTCCACGAAACCCTTCTGGGTTGGTACAGCACTAATCACTTTCAGGCTTTTCTCCATCTCCTGTCGCAAAATTTGATGTGCAGTCTGCTGCTTATAACCATGGACAGCACTTGACCTGCTGCCTTTGGACTAGTGCCTGATACACATCACTGTGGAAGAGAGGATCTTCAGATTGGTTTGGTTTCTTCAGCATATTGACCTTCTCACAATCCCAATGACAATGGACATAAAAAGGGTTGTGCAGTGTTAATTGCCTGAGTATCCATTTGAATGATGCACAAGTGTTTATTAAATATATGTGTCCCTCCTCACTCAGGTCCCTTGGTTAGTCCTTCTCTGCTATCCACTCATCGAGTGAATTCTTTGTGTTTTCCCAGGCTATAACATCCCTGCTTTTCAAACTAGCACAGGGCCAACAACTGTTGGCTGCACGAAGGGCTACAATCTTTGGTATTTATCATTTTATCTTTAGCTCCTCTTCCAGAGGGTGCTGACATTCACCTTGAGCAGCTTCCCTGTATTGTAAGCTTTCTTGATCCCTTTTAACAGTGACTGATTTATTTCCACCATACACAGGTATTTCTACTCAATTGCAGGGAAAGAGCTTGAACTTTAACAAGACCCCTTCAAAATCACTGATTGCAGTAGACTTAATACTGTGGCTCTTACATGCTTGTACCTTGATCCTTTCAGGAAAGTGGTTTTATTGACTGTGAATAAATATGACGATTGACAGACAGCCTTCAAATTAAAGCAAAAGCCAGAAGACGTCTGATTACTCATGGAACCAGCATTTAACAGCTTAACATACGCTTTATTTAGATATCATTTTGCATATTTTACCCATAATGAAAGCAAACTTGTCGTGAACAAAATCATCAAGATCGCTCACATGCTGACAGACAAGAATTTTAATAAAATTTGCACAATTTATACTAACTTTCATCTCACAGATGCTTATCTCTTTACCAGGGCTGGTGAATGGAAAATTGAGACCCTAATGTAATTCCAACCACTTCCAGACAACATAGTTGTATGCTGTAATGTGCATCCGCTTAGGGAATTTACTTGAAAAGCTCTACTTTACTTACTGTAACATCATGCACTATACCACCCACTACTTGTATGACAATATTTTACAAGGATATGGCAAATCTTTAAAGCATGCGGACGAGTTAAGCACACAGATGCTGTCAAATATTTACCTTGCCCAAGAACGTTAGATGGATTAGATAAATGCCAAACCGATAAATGTAGTTCAGCTTCAGTAAAGGAGTTGGCAGAGCAAGACAAGCATCACTGCAGAGATGCTTGCCTCAAAATCATGCATTGCAAAACATCCGACGTGTCCCCCTTCACCCTCACCTTTCCTCTCCCTCACTAGTCAGCAATTGGAGTCACAGGCAAGGCTCCTGTCAGCTGCTTAACAAAGGCATAAGGAAGATCATAACAAGTCAAACAACCCACTCGGGAAACCTCTTTTTGCCTCTACTGTCCCACAAGGTCATAGTTTCAGTTTTATCTAATGAATCTGACAGTAAGAGGCTTGCCCCTCTCTCCACAAGTTGTCCTGCCATTCGTTTCAAAGAAAGATCTTGGGTGAATGTTATACTTCGCTAAACATCTGAGGAAAACAACTGATAGCTGGTTTATCAGTAGAGAGAATTTATGTTTTCTCTAAGTGTAGTAGTCCCTTGCTCTGAAAGGTAAATCTCTGCTTTGTTCAGGTAGTGGCATGCCAGAGGTGGTGAGAAGACAATCTTGGAGCTGCTCCATCAGGAACTACTCATTTTTCAGCTCCTGACCAGCTTAGTTTTCAGCTCTTGCTTAGGTCTGAGTTTTGGTTGCAGCCACACTTAACGGCACCCATGGAAGTGGCAGAAACCAGCAGCCAGGGGAGATGGGAGAACCAATCTACGCTGGACCAGCGTGGACTGGTACCCATGAAAGCAGCTGTATAAACATGTCCTGACACAGTTCAAGTACAAACCTTCAGTAGGTTTCCTGCAACTGGAGAAAGAAGCACTGCCTGTCACCTTGCCAAAGACAACAATTTGCTGGGAGATGTTATCTCTGCTCATTCTTCTTTTATGAGAATAAACACCTGCTTTTGCATAAGTGTACTATTTTCGGGGTACCACGTTTACTTACAATAAGGTTAGCACATTCAATTTTGCTCAAGTTGTGCAAAATAGATATATTTGGAACATTTTCCTTCATTTAGTTTTTTTTTTTTTCTGTTTCCATTCCCCTTCTACATCATTTACTTGTTCTTTTCCTTCTGGTCCTATATATACTTCAAAGACATATTTTCAAAAAACAAGTTCTCTCAGCATAGCTTGTCCCCTAGCTGTAAAAGCTTTGCTCACATATACCTCCCTTAGGATAGATAACTTCTTTGCATAATGCTCCTTTAGGCAAAATTTGTAATCATGCAAACAGGTAGAATCTTCCCACGTGGCGCAGCTCAAGAAGGAAGCATACACTTCCTGCAAAGTAAACCCAGGGTAGCACCACAATTATTTATACCCCAGATAAAATCTGTATCCTGCAGATTGGACTACTATAAACAAATGCTATTCAATTTATCTTTCAAGGCAAGAAACTGAATAATTCACATATGGATGGACAGCCTGATTTGAGTTCGCTTAAATGTATGAAAAACCTGGCAGTGCAATGAATCAGCTCTATTGACCACATGTACCTTCCCTTCCTAGAACCATCCCAGCCTTTGAACAGGATCTCCTTGGCTTTGTGACCATCAAGAGCTCTGTACAGTCATTCAATTCCTGGATACTTCTGATGATGCACTGGTAACCAACACCACTGCAGAGCAGAGACCAAACTCTTCCAGTGTCTTCTGTACAAAATGATATAG
This sequence comes from Cephalopterus ornatus, assembly GCA_013396775.1. Lineage (NCBI taxonomy): Eukaryota > Metazoa > Chordata > Aves > Passeriformes > Cotingidae > Cephalopterus > Cephalopterus ornatus. The sequence goes on from VZRE01013296.1 coordinate 52,498, forward strand.
CTCATGTTTGCTAAAGATGTTGACTGTAAAAAGTGCAGGAGGACTTGAGGAATCTGCTCCACCACTCCTGATACCAGATGTACTGTATGTTTCTGCTTGTTACAATGGAAACGGTATTGTGACCATTTTTCATCTCTGAATACCCTGAAGAGTCAAATGGCCAGTAGTGTATGGTGACAACTTTTGGATGTAAACTGAAGCAGACAATTACAAGGTCAAAACCGTGATTCATCAACCTCCAGATTACCAAAAAAAAAAAAAAAAAAAAAAAAAAAAAAAGGAAAAAAAAAGGGGAAAACCAAACAAAACTACACCAAAAAACTCCACCCAAACCCCAACCAACCAACAAACAACAACAACAAAACAACAAAAAAACGCCAAACCAAACCCAAACTTCAAGCTCTAAAAAACATGCTTCTTGAAAACTATGGCAGGTCCATTCAGTCATATGGAAATTTCCAGACACATTTTAAAGAAAACACTATCTATATATAAACAGGAGTTGCAATGTTTCGCAAACTTTTAAGTTCCCAGGAACTGTAATTTGATATGATTCAGTTAACTAGTTACAAATTAAAGTGGTGCAATATTAAGGAAAACCAACAAGGATAAACAAGACTGTATTTTATGTATCTCTTGAAGACTTCTGCTTACAAGGTCATTGGCTTAATGACTGACAATGAGAAATTTCCTACCTAAACCTAGATGTTTTTATGTCTTGACATCATGACATTGTGCTTGATCAAATTGAGTGTTGCAGTAACAGTACACTAGAAAATTGTCTAGCTGTCCAGAGGAACGGCTATTTTTAAATACAATGCATTTTGCACTACATTAATTGAATCAAATAAGATTGAGGCTTGCCTTGAATTTAGCCCTAAAAATTGTTAAGCAGACAAGTATTTAATTGTTACTTTTATCCTTGTTAAATTCTGTCGCGGTCGGGGTTGGTCAAAACACGACATGTCTTCTTCAGAAGGCTGGACCTGAGACCTGTACTGTACTTTATTGCAAGCGCTGCCGCGACTTATATACACTTTATTATCTACACATGTCCATGCACCATTGGTTTCTAGTAACATAAATAATTCTCAATTGGACACGTACACTGCGCATGTCAGACAACTATGAATTAGCAAGGACAGGCAGGAAATCCATTCTGTGTCACAGTCTTTCCTTCCGTGTCTGCCACCTTGCCAGGGTGCAGAGGTTCCATCTTTAGTTCCTACTGTTTCCAGAGACCCCAGACCAGCTGGGGCCCCCCACAAAATTCTTTAATTAAATATAACATTAATTGAGCTAAAGATTATTATAAAGATTTTTCTCAACTAATATATTTAAATGCATTAAAGCAGGGAGAAAAACAAAACAAGAACACAAGCTGGGCTTAGTAAATAGATTCATATAAATTAAAAATTTACCATTAAAAGTAACACCCTCAATGCATGGAGCATTTTTTCATGTTTGCTAGAAAAAAAGTAACAGCAAAGGTTAAGAGCAGTGGAGGTGCTGTATTCCATACAAAACAGTGCATTAATCAAACAGTTTCCATTTAGCAAAGTGACAGATCAGTTCACCTAAGACAACTGCTTAAACAACAGCATTACTATCACAAAGCAAGAGGATGGCATGGCAAGCACAGAGCAGAAGTCCTATGCTATGAAGAGACCCATAACACACGTGCAGCCAGGCTACTCCAGTACCAAACCAAGGGGATCAGCAGCACCAAGGCCTCCTATGGAGAGAACCCCTCAAAGCTCCCTGAATTTTGGAAGCTTGGAGTGTGTCTTTAAAATTAATTAGACATGAAATGAATGGGGCCTCCTAAAACTGTTTGTTTATTAATAATTGCATAGTTGCTACAGGCATAACATTCAGAGGCTTCCCCTGTACTGACAAGCAAACAGCAGCAAGATCATCAGCAAGAAAAGCAGCAGAACAGTGCCCTTATCTGTGCCTGTTTAGACTGGTATTGTTCATATTGGTATTATTCCCTTGCCTAAAATTAAAAAGTAGCTTGAGAAAGCTGATTTCACTGACTCCAACATTCGCAGTTCCATGAAAGGGTTCACTTTGGTCAGGAATCAAAGGTTTATGGAGACAAAGCTAATGTAGCATCTGAAAATGACACTAAAAATGATATTAAAACTGCAAAATCAATGCTAGAGTCAACGCTGCTGACAACTGATTTGCAACAGTTCCCTCTAAGTCTTTAATGCATTTCCTTTTCTAAGCAGGGACAATTCTCAATGTTTGTTGTCAGATACAATAAGAAACTTGGTGCCAATAGTCTCACTTCTTTGAGAGTATAGAGTAATACTCCAAATGGACAACACAACCTGCTTATTCTGTAAGATACCATGGGCTGACACATTGATTTGAGAGTGTTACAGGTGTTATCTCCCACTGTGAAATAGGAGAAAGAAGAAAGCTCTTACAATGTGGGTGATAACCAAGCAGTTGTATTCACCAACCTTTACAGGAGGAAAAGGACGACAGTTTAGGCTACCTTCGACAGAAATTTTTCAATGAAACACCTCTTTGCATCCCCACAAAATTGAGATAACATCAAAACTTCAAATTTGGCTTTGGTGTGACAAAGAACTGATGTGAAGCCCTACTTTACTGCACCCAGCTTTCCTGCTCAATTTCGCTAGCCTTGGGTAAACTGCTTTTTGCTTTCTCTTGATCTCCCCAGGATGCAGCAGCTCTTGCCAAAAATAACTATGTTTTAATTTTCCTTCACAATTCCCTTGCAGAGGTCTGCACTGTTTTAATGCTGTAGCATCACATATCCTTTTAATCCCTGCTTACACGTTTTAACATTTCAAACACATGATTATTTATAAGCAAAAAGCCACCAGGGCTTTGGTGAGGTAAAGTGGTTTAGTAGGGACTGAGACTGGGGAAGAGGGAGAGGGGAGGGTGAGTCATCATTTTGTGTTTTTAATCCTTCACTCCTCTTCTGTGGGGCTTTGTTATTAGCAGTAGCGCTTATTCACTTTGAGCAGGGCCAAGACAGCAAACAAGTCCTCTGAATTTGAAAGCCAAACAATTCCAACTCCTAATTTAGCCATGCACGTCTGCTCCAGGCTGTTCAATCCCTTGAGACCCCTTTTTGTAGCCTAGCCTTTTCCCTCCTTTAAGTGCCAACTCATAGACGGCTGTTGGCTAGGGTTTTATCCATTCCCACCTGCTCCTGCAAGAGGGAGAACAGACTGGGATGGAGTGACGCCATCCTTAAGTTTTGTGCTGCATTCAGGGCTGGGCATTGCCACACTGAACAGAGCAAACAGGTTACAAAAACTGTTTGCACAGACAAAGCAAGACACTTGACAACCACCACCGCTCCAACTAAAACACCATTTGGAAACAAGTTGCACTGCATACTGAAGGGGAGACAGCACTTGTTCAAAATCCCCTCTCCTTTTCAGTCACTGCTCAATAGAGCAGCAAAAAATTTGTCCTCCGGCCCAATTATACCACTCTGCTGATGCTGTAACAAAAGGAGAAAGAGCCATGACAGAAATAACAAGATAACCTGCATCTCTAATGGAAGCAACAGCAGGAGGTAGAAAAATTAATTTCTATCACTCACCATTTTCCTTTCCACTTTAAGCACTCTCTTCCCCTCGAAACACTCCTTCTATACACACCTTCCTGCAAGAAAAACTCTCCGAAGACTGGATCCTCCCAGGCCTATCTATATCTCATACCTTTTGTAGCTTCCCTGAGAATCAACCCTTTGCCTTAAGCTAGGAGAGCTGGGCAGTGCAGGGGTCTGAGTACAGCCTGGGAATTAACAGCATATAGGTTCCAGGTCTAGGCTTGTTAGTGCTGCTTAAGTTTGGAAAAAGTCTTTTAAGTGTGGATCCTTCATATTCAGCGGCCACAAATACCCATGTTTCTGTACTTGCACTTGGTTTCAAAAGTGTGCGTACTCTTGAGTTCTAAGTATGGTTTTGGACAACTAAGAATATGAAGCACCTTTGAGAATTAGACTACTTATTTCAGTAAATCAACTAGGTAGCAACTGTGAAAATGCTGATGTTAGACAGTATTTCAGCTTCCTAGGCTATAAACGGATATAATTTTTACTTACCTGACAGGTGTGTCATGAGAATTAGCTAATATTGACACTTTGATCTTTAAAATGCTTTGCCAAGTATTAATTAAGGAAGGATCATTTTGCATTTAAAATAGCTAGTATTTTGAAGTTAATTTTGTCTCCATCCCTCTCCTAAAATGGTAAAGAATCTACTGTTCGTTTTTCTACATATTCCCCAGGAGCTAATTTTGGAGAAACACAAGAAAGATGTGGATCTGTGTTTCAAGGAAGATTAATGAATACCTCTAAATAAAAATCCGAGTTTTGTTGCAAGAATCTTCTCTCCTGGGGGTCTTGTAACCAAACCTGTAGACTTGGTCAAGTGTTACTGAATTAGGGAGAATGGACATTCATACCCTCCAATAGACCACATTTTTATAACTAACCTACAAGTATTTTTTACAAGGCAGGTCTAAAATTGAAGTCTGAGAATTACATAACATGTTGCAGGTATTCAAGTACTGCAGCTACCGATAAAACATGGCCTTATTTCTCCACAGAGGGAAAGGTGCCAACATATGGGCAAAACTCTATTATAGCTCATCTCCAGCTAGTGATATGAAATACATATAAAGCTGTGCAATGTTTTTGTTAGATGGGTCACCCATGTAGGCTTCTGTCAGAGGAAGATGGAGAGCCAAGGCTTGTCTGTGGAGCCAGTTCTGTCCCAGTCACTCCACACTTGATAATAAGGGCAGGATAAGGGCACGACTTTCACCATAGGCACTCTCATTGTGAAGATATAGCAGCAAAGGCATGACATTTGGCCTTTACATGACCCAGTGAATATAAACTCAAATTAGAGGGAAATAAAAGATTGTATTTGATAGCATATAAGTAAACAGCAACATAAATAAGGCTCCAAATAAGCTGTTCTGCACACCCTGGAGAGATCATTATGCAGGGCTTTCCTGTGGTTGCTACTGCTGCTGGTTACAGCCTGACCTGGTGTCACAGGCTACTCAAGCTGGTAGTGCAGAGATGTCATCTCTTCTGGAGCTGCAGTATTCTCCTTAATGTTAGCCAGGCAACACAGGGAAGACAGAACCGAAGGGAAAGAAAAAACGACAGGACACAGACACTGGAAGAGATGCCAGAAAGCACATACAGGAAAACAGATGCAACCCATGTGTACTGCCTTTGAATGCCCTTTATGATCTCAGGCTGTCAGCAGCACAAATTCTATGGGAACATTTTGCACTGTCACATTCTCACCCACTGCCCAATGTACGCAAAAGATAGTGAACAGTTACTCAATGTTTTGGTGACTTAAGTCCTGTGGATCTAAAGATGTGTCTTAGAGGTGATTCTGAGGACTCGAGTCTGATTGATTGTCGTATCCAGAATTAAAGTTCCTTGTGTGAATGCTTCATGATAGCCTCTATCATGGGAGATTTTTTCCCCCTGTTCTCCTCTCTCATTTCATGCACAGCATAGACATTACTTAATGAACTACCAACTTCTCAATATTTATTTTTCTCCTCATTATCAAGTGTGGCTCTATGCCTTATTTACCATGTTGTCCAAATGCTGCTGAGAATTATTTATAGCATTCATGATATAGGAGCCAAATTCTTATAAACAACAATTAATTTTACAATAGCTGGCTAGATCCTGAAACTAAGGTGGATATTTTTGAGATGGGCACTGTTTTTGAGAAAATATTTTATAATCCTAGAAGTCTAAAAAGCATCTCCTTAGACCTTCCAGAAAGAACCTGACTACCAGGCAGCAGAGCTTAGTGACAGTACATGACATTACATGGTCCTCACCCTTCACAAGGGTGTCTGAACCAGGCTATTTACGGTGCCAGTGCACACATTTTACATAAGAAATACTGTTAAGAACAGTGAACAAAACACTCAATGCTATATTAAGAACTTTTTCCTGGGATCGCAGATTACAAGATGTGCAGCGAGAACCTAATTTTGGTATCTAATCAGGGCTGAGTGTTCTTCCCCTCATCCTGTGCACTTTCCTGCTTGTGCTCTACTTGATGGTGCTTGCTCCTGATTCCCTAAGGTACACATTCCTCTTCCCATTCCTTGCAGTCACTGCCTCAAGATTATTTTGATTTATCATCACTATAATCAAAGACAATTGGCTGTTTATCATCCCCTCCAGTCCATTTTACATTTTCCCTAGCCTTTCCTTATTTTTCAAGTGGGAAAACCCCCTCACTCTCTCCATTTCCTTTCTCCTCTTCATCAGGTAAAGAAACACAGCAAACAATTCACTGGACGACTCCTGCATCCCAGCTTTGTCTTTCATCTCTTTGAAAGGTCAGTCCAGAAGTTCATTGGATTAGAATAAGGAAAGCAAGTTAATTCTACTTTCTGGCCTTATGGGCAGCCAAAGCCAAAATCCTACTAGCTATCCTAACTAACCATTATAATTTATTCAAACTCAAGTTTCAAAATTAATTTTCAATTTTGACTTACACAAAAAATTTTAATAAATAATTCTGGATGTGCTACATCAAAATGGATGATTGTCAGAGGAGGTGCTGGATTTCACAGTTTCAGGGCTCTACCTCCAGTTTGTGAGTGGATGCAGGTAAAACCACTGCTCCTCTCGGTTCCCATTAGGTGCTTTGTTCCCTCTCTTTGGCTCTGCTGACGTTGTATATGAGAATATCTCCATAGCCACTTTCGTGATATAAAATTAAAAGTAGACATGGAAAAGTATTTTTTCCTGTCCACATAAACTTGTTAATTTTGTATTACTGCAAAAGTCCCAGCCAACATGAGGCCAATTCATTTTTGAAAATTATTGAAGTTTAGAAGGATAAATCTCTAATTTTAATGTCAGGTAGCTGCAAGAGCCAGATCAAGAAGGCGGCTTACATTCTGGAGCTCAATCTAGACACGCACAAAGTTAAAGTCTCAGAAAAATATCGTATACTGGAGATCACATTTATTTTTACATCAAGGACAAAGTGCTAGCATCCATCTCTGTGGCAGGATGTGTTTATTCCTCTGCCAGTTTCAAGATCAGCTGATAATCATGTTGTCAATATTATACAACTCAGCTTCCTGAAATGCAGTGTTGCTTCATGTCTTTTATTTGTTTTAACATACATACAAAAAATGACATTTTAACTGGGCAGATATTTTTTTGCAGTTCAACCCATACTCAAATGGTGCTCTCCTGCTAAACAGGCACTTAAAAACTACAAACAAGAAACCCCCAATATTCTGCTTATTTCACAAAAAATGGGAACTGAAGATAACCTTTCCCAAGTTTCCCTAGTTTCCCAGGAGAAAAGCTTAGGATCAAGTTGGTGAGAAAAATGTGAAAGAAACTGACAAAAAATTTTTACATGTACAAACTTGTCACATGCACATGACAGTCAAGAAATGTCACTGGTGTGAGCAGGGTCATTTGAGATGTACTTTTAGGATCCTGAAACAACTAGAGTGACTGGTCCCAGTAAATTACTTCAAACTGTGTATTGTTTTGTTCAATACACATCAAAAGGTTTTAAGGACTTGATTTTATAATTTATAAGCCTACATACATTTCAAACTAGGCCAGATACCAGTAATGTAAAGAATCAATGCATAGCCTAGTCTGGAAATCTTTAACTTAGGTACAGTGTTGTTAAATCTGAGAATCATCATTTCAAGCAACCCTATATCAGTAGACAATTCTGTATAAACCAGACAACATTTTGCAATACAGTATGCAGTTCCTGCAGTATCTCAGTTTTAGTACTATTGGTCAGCCAGTAATTACTGAAGACAAGTTTATAAAAGCTGAAAGGCTAAAATTAAAACTACCCCAGCTTCAGATATTTAAGACAGGATTGTTGTCCTATTTGACATCTAAGTCATTAATTGTATACTTTATTCAGCATTTGGAAAGGCTTAGTTGACCGCTTCCAAACTCCTCAGTCAGGCTCTGGGAAAAGGAAGGTGAGATCGTGGGAAAAATGTAGTATGAAAAAACACTGGAATGAGTCTGTGGCAGCTAGAAGTTCGTAACTATCACTGCCTTGCACACCAGAGCCACTCAAAGTCTCCTGGGGTATGCTTGCAGAGATATGGCTTTGCTTCATGCACAAATATGTACGTACACATGCACATGTGCAGGCACACAGTGAGTTCACATTATTATGAAATACAGCCAGGGAAAGGAATTACTTTGAGAAAATAATGGGATATTCACCAGCAAAGTAACAGTTTCAAAAGGTTCTAGAAAAATGAACCAAAGCTCTTATTGTTAGAGAACTATCAACTCCAGGTTTAAAAAGTGACCTCAAGTGAGCAATGATGCACTTAGCCTGGAACTTGCAGCTGCTGTATTTCACTCTAAATTGAATTTCCAATCCACAGTGCAATCTTTTTCTACTGTAATCTCACACCTTTGGAGCAAGTATACTGAAAAATACTGTATACTGGCTGCATTATTCCAAGTTAGACTAAATTCCTCTGGAAATGGAAAATATGTCCAGCTTACTGAATTTAAGAATCCCTGTGGGTATTTATACAGGGGTAGTGGGTTTTTTTCCTTTTTAAGGGTACTTAAAAAGTGCAACTTCAAGTTGCCATTTTTCCGGTGAACAGGCCATAAGCAGGCCCCATTCATAAGCACGTGGCCCCATTAAAAACATTGAGGTATGTATAAGCCTATAGCCCCCAAACTGAAAACCACATAATAGATATTCTATACACACATATGCACAGTGATCAGATTCTACATTCTTGCTATACTAAATGTGGTCTTTTTGGAAAATTGTGCTGCCAATTTAGCATGATTTACAATACCACCAATGTCAATGGTTTACAAACATAAATAATTGGCACATGCTGTGAAATACTTACATTCACTTTTCCACTAAGTGTTCCTCACTACAATCAAGTTATTTTCCAGGACAGTGTTTAATCTTCTTTCTAAATAAAAGAAAGCAACAATTACAAATATATTCATATTCATTAAGCTTGCTCAATCACATGAAATTTATGAACTTTAAAATATTGATTTAAGATCATCTATAGTGTCCCATAAACTTGTAATTTGTTTATACATAGTCAGTTTTATTACATTTTAAACACAACTTTAGCACACCATAACTTTCAATCCTGAAGCTAAATGGAGCAATATTCTGCATTTCAATAGCTGCTTGGATAATAAATCAGATGGACAGTTGCTCACAGATGTACAACTAATTACTGAAGAACTGAGAGTTCAACTGATATATTACCAGAAAGCATATTGCCAGAAAGAATGCCTGGCATTACACACGGATTATTGCGCGATTTGGTACTCCTCTAGCTAGAGCTTGAACATACTCTTATCCATGGCAGTACTCCGCACCTCCCACAATCTAACATTTCAGAATGGAAGAGGAACAGTGTCTGTCCCTCAAGAAAATAATAAAATACCATCTGATATTCTTTAACATCACTGTATATGCAAAAAACTGATAAAAAACGTTCACGTAGATTGTCTAACATGGATGGGAAGATGACAACTGTCCTCAAAAAACATATCCCAGGCAATAAACATAGGGAGTGCTGAATGCCTCAACCTGTTCCTTACACGGTTATTTCCCAGCTGCTTTTCAGCAAAGCATCCAATGCACAATGAGTTTGCAGCAAAAGCCAACACATGCACTAAAAGATCACTGCATGGCAGTTCCCAGGGGAGAGAGACCCAAACACCTGGCAAAATCCACAACCTGTTCTCCAAAGCCAACTCATCTCAGCTGAACATGACTTTGAGATTCACATAACACTGGCTTCTCCTGGAAGTAAGATGCAAACATCAGCAGCATTATTTTCCCTTCACATTCCTTGAAGCTACACAGTATTAAACCAAGTTTATTTTGATAATGTTCCATGGGATTTCATTTCCTGTGATCATACTGTATATTGCTGTGGGAAGATGTTCTTTAAGACTACGTATATTTATCTCTTCCCAGGGAAAATCTGTTTGAGGGAACCTGTGCACTCACCAGGTAGCGGATGTTACATGGATACTCAGCAAAATTATGAAATGAGGGACATGGGAGAAGAGCTGGGTGAGATATTTAGACCACAGCTGCATGATACATCCTAATTGAAGAGTGCAGGCTTGGATTGGAACTGAGGAAGGTCATAAGAGGGAAGTGTAAACAAAGCAGCCAACCCAAGAGACAAACAGACAAAAAAATTGGACTTTAGGACCAAGGGAAAGGGCAGATTTCTTTTGATATTTTATTGACAACAGGAAAAACAGATCTGCAAATTAAGCATGTAAAAGAAAAAAAAATTTAAAAGTAAAAGGAAGTGCAAAGGGATGTGAACCATTATGATACTGTCAACAACAACCAAGCAGGAAGGAGGTGGAGGTAGTCAGCAAGGAAACAAGGGATCCTGATGAGAAGTTTGCTTTTTATATTCATGTTACCTCTTTCCTTAGTAGCATTTTTGAAAGCATTGCTGACCAGTAATTAAGGCATGTCTTGTACAGTTTGTTCACCTCCCAACTTTGTAGATGCAAGAACTGAAGTGCGTGGAAGTTAGTATTTGGCTGAGCCAGGAAAACGTATCAAATGCAGTCAGCCCTGACTGTTGTATTCATCCAGCTATGCCCTCAATAATAAAGGTGTGTCCTTTGCTAAAAATATCAGAAATTTATTTATTGGAAAAAGAGGCTCAGTGATAAGCAGGAACTGGTACAGAGTCAGTGGACTACTTGTGTACCAGTTCTCACCTGGGTACACTGGGCAGTTTAGTCTGTAGTTGGTAATCAGCTGTGTCAGAGAATGATGCTGCCAAACTGTATTCAATTTTCTGTGTTATAAAATAGGAAGCCTTTTTCAGAAGAGGCTTGGGATGCAAGCCAGAAATCTCTCTGTCTCCCTGTGTATTTAGACTGAATCATCAGATTTTCCAGGTTTCTCCACTCAAATGGCACACTGCTTTGGATAAGTTTAGATGGACACAGGTGGTACCATCTGCCAGAAGGCTTCTTGTTTTTGTTTTTTCCTTCTACCTCCTGCTCATAGCACAACAGTTTTTCAGTATCTTACACTGGAACACCATGAGGAACTGGTCTTCCATGGTATGGGTTTGGCCAGCCAGCCAGTCAAAATAGACTGCTTGAACTGAAGGAACTTCAGTACAGATTGCTATCACAGGTCCTCTGACAGCTGGAGGCACTTGCAGACTGACCTGAAACTAAAAGTACTTGGATGACATAGGGGAGTTGTTCTATAAAGCTGACAGAAACCATGAGCACAAACAGAGCCAGGGGGTAGGAGGGTGCTCACACAAGCTAACTTCAGTCTAACAAGGTTAATCTTCCTGTTTCATCTCTCTCCATTGGCTTGACAGAGAGAGTCCTGCCATGGATTGCCTCCTGGATTAGGAATCAATCTTCCCTGAGCTGCTTTTCAGAAGGGACTCCTTCTCCCTTCAATAACCCACAGAGGACAGCAGGGCATTACTGACAATAGACTACTTTTAGTTCTCACCCTGTCGCAATGTGAACACACTTAACTGCTCCCACCTTTCGCATGACACAATCTCTGACTTTCAAATCAAAATACACCTTTAGGAGGAAAGGATGAAGACCACCTTGTATGGGTCACACAGTTAAGACCATCACAAGAGGTCAATAACCCAGTAGAAACAGAACAACTATGAACAACCTCCCCATCTTGCAAGTGCCCTCTCCCTCATCAGGCAGTTGCACTTCTGTTCTCAGGGTCAAGGTCTCAGATACCAGCATTTCAAAAAGATTATAAACTCAGGCTGATCAGTTGTGTCCAAGTGCAAAATTTCGCAAATGGATAACGTGCCACCCTGGCGCTGTGACTGCCAGGGAAATAGTGGCTTTTAAAAGCAGCAAACTACAAATTGTGGCACTTCTTCTGTGGCACCTAAACCCGATGCTGCTGTAAGTGTGAGTAAGAGCACACTGAATGCCTTTTTTTTCAAATGTTTGTTTCTAGAGTTAAAAACAGATCATAAACCATATTTCTTTGAGGGAGTCTTTTATTTGTTTGTTAGAAAGGTCAGGCACGGGGTCAGGGATAGAAAGTTGTACTATCCGGTTCCCAGACACAGACCTTATTCTCCCGAGCCTTCAGCTATATGTAACATATGGAGCAGACACTTTTCATATAGACTTTTATATGCCCAAGGAACTTTCATCCGGCTGTTGAGCTAACAAGCACAGTGCCCTTGGTAGGATGGAGCACATAAGATAAAACTACATACTGGTTTCGAGCTTAATTTTTAGAATGGATATTTATATTTCAGTGCTGGGAAGGTGATGTTACATCATGCAGATCATGTCCATATGGAAACAGGATATAGAATTTTCTATTAAAAACTTTAGGGTGGTACCAAATACCAGCCTAATACACTAAATATTGCAATGTATTTACATCTCTAATTAACTCAGTGTCATACTACTACATACCGATATATCACCAATCCAGTATCTTCCCTCACCTGTGACTCTCTAGTTTAAGTGGCTCTTGGTCATCCCCATTCTGCCCTCTCCACCTCCTTGACCACAGACACAAGAGTGCACTTCTAGCACAGGAACTCCAGAGTTTTTTTACTGACTTCCCTTCTCCTCCACTTGGCTTACTGCTATTCTCTTGGCTGGTTTTAGGCAGCACTTTTTCAGAATGTGAGGACACTGCCTTTTTTTCTGAAGCCTCTCCCCTTATTCTGAGAACAAATGGGGCCAAGGCCAGCTACCATGACACAGTGCCTCCATGCAAGGGACCTATTTGTGCAACCTGGTGGTCTCCCAGCAATGCAAGATGTTCCCCACGTCACAAGCATCACCTAGTGCAGGTGACAGGAGACAGACCAGCACTACACAGCAGAACAAAGTTTACTCATAGTTTTCTAGGAATTCAACATAGTACTGGCATAGCCAAATTTTTAAGTTACCCAGAATTCAAAATTAACCAAAGCTCACATGCTCAGTTTTGCCTTCACTTTTCTGCTCCTTCAAAGTCCTAAAATGATATTACTGTTTCTCTCTATTCTCAGTTCTCAGATAATCCTCTTTTACTTTGATCCTTTGGCCTCTGTGGGCCAGGGAAGAGAAGAGTCATGGAATTATAAAGGAAAATGAAGCAGACTGCCATCTGTGTTTGACCTTAAAAAACTTAAAAACCAGTATAAACACAGATCAGTTAGACTAGTTTGCATTCAACAGCAGTTTTCAAAGTACTGAAGTTGCTCAATCATTTCAAAATACCAGTAAGTATTTCACTGACAAGAAATTATTATTAGGAATCTTGTGTTATTCTGGTGTTGTGCAGACTTACAGGTAGCTGTACGCTTGCCATAAGATCTTCTACAGTTTCTGCTTTGGCTTAAAATAACCCCAGCAACACCAACCACCCCCTCCTTCACAAAACACAGCTGTTAACTACTAACTGAAGAACACAAAAATTCACCAAAATTGTCCTACAACCATTACTGTTCAATCAAGGTAAATGCTGCAACATCCAAGGACACTGCTTCAGAGCCTCACACCTCAAAAAAGAAAATCAGTATCTGCTATGTTACATTCCCCCTTTCATCTTCATGTCATTGAGGGCATTCCATGGGCAGTTTTATTTCTGACAGCACTGATTTTTGATCAATCTGCTCTGGCCTGGATTTGAAATAGGATACTACAATAAATTGGATCCTAGGAGCCTCAAACATGCCCAGGCTTGCACAGGAGGTTAAACAAAAAGAAGGGGCTTTTTTAAACACAGGGTGCTCGTAAAACTGATTTTAAGGTGTCCCTCCATTTTCCTCAACTGAAAGTAATATATTACCTCTATAAAGTCTTTTATACCAAGTTCTTGAAATTCTTTATTTATACAATGCCACTGCTGCACACCTCAGCTTAGTAGTCAAATAAAGCAATAAAAACCACTCAAGTAATTAAGACTGCTTTAAAATTAGCTCCATTCCCTTTTCCTATACATCTAGGCCAAGCTAGGACCCAGTCTTGCAGTCTCTTCATGTCAGTGGGAGTACTTGCACAAGAATTTGAAGGTTTACTTCCTGAATTACAGAATGCAGGCTGCTTTATTGGAAAAAGGAGCAGGCATGACAGTGGGAGTGTGAAAAAGGAGAGGAAAAAATGCTAAGTGGAAGAAGGTAAAAAGGAATAAAGATCATGAAATGGGGAATGCAGCATGAATGAGAGAGAATAAGTGACATAAGGAGATAGCAGCAAAAGATGGTGTAGAAAATAAGGGGAAAGGCATAAAAGGATGGAGAGCTTATCCCGAGCACTGTAGGGCTTTAAATGCATTTGCATGATGTTGAACAGAGAAGAAAGTTCAGGAGGAAGTGAAAAGATGAGAGCTTTATTTTTAATTTTATTTAAAAAGTAAAAATCACCCAAAGTTCACTTCTCACTCCTTTGTCATCCTGCACTTGGGGTGTCCATTTCTCTGAAGCAAGGTATGAGAGGCTGTGAGAACTACTAGCATGGTGAGCCAGGCAAGCCTTGCCCAGTGGAGGCCCAAGTGGAAAGATCAGTGAAGTTTCATATGTCTCCTTTGATTGTGACTGATTTTTTCCAGGATAGCCCATTGCACTTCAAATTTTATTCTTTTGTTTGTTTCTAAAAGTGCATAAAGAAACCACTGCAAAGCCTGTTTTGAAGCTTAAGTGAAAGTTCTTCTTCCCAACTGAGAAATGTATAAAAATCAGAAACCTCTCATTAATAAAACAGTGGCCTGATTGTGCCTCTTGCTGGCCAGATCAGAAAGCATCACATCAACCCAGTGTCATAATACCAGGAATCTCTCATTTGCCCATCAAATCCAATGAAACAAGGCAACTCTCTGCCTTATTATAAGCAACATAAGAACACCTCCCTCCTTCAAATCAGGCAGAAGGGCTCTTCCCATTTTCAGTGCCTCTCAGAGAATCAGCCTGATTCCCTCCACACTCTCCCTTGCTTTCTCTGTGACCTGTCTTCCTAATCTGGAATCCTTCAGAGCTGGGAAATGGACCCCCTGCCTTGACTCCCATCATCTGCACCGATTTATGTTAGCAAGCCAGGCCAGCTGGCTGCCTGCACACCCAAGAAGCCCATACACTCAGATACTGTGCACTTAAAAAAAACCCAACAAAAACCAAAAAACACTACCAACAAAAAAAACCACAAAAAAACCCCCACAAAACCAACCCCAAAGAAGTGCAACAATCTAGCCTGTCAGGTTAAAACTTGCTCCCTCTGTTTAAGCTTAACCTACGGACAATTCCCTGGATGTAGCTGCTTTTCTGGTGGGTAAACCCCTCTTCTGCAAAGAATTCAAAGGTATTTCTAGGCTGGTGAAGGCTATTGTTTCTACTTCACTAGGAAAGATACATATGTTGAGGCTTTTTTAAAAAAGAAACCATTCCAAACAGCGATAGGCGCTGGGCTTGGGCTGATATTGCCCTATCTTGCAGAGCAAGTCACAGTGGGTTCTGTAATCACAGGCTCTGTAAACACTGATTCCCCCCCAGCCCCCTCCATGGGACTGTAACTTGCCCCACACTCCTGAGCAGAGGACACCCGTCTGCAGGCATTGACAGGGAATGGCTGGGCAAAAACCCAGATGACCCGATGGTCCAGCTAACTTCAGTTCTTCCTGAGCAGCGACCTGATTTTTCTTCTTTGTTTGGTTGGTTTTTGTTTTTT
>VZRE01013296.1:68295-199835 GCA_013396775.1 Cephalopterus ornatus
TTTTTTTTTTTGTTTGTTTTTGGTTTGTTTGTCTTCTTTTTTTTAATAAAACCACTTTCTTTCATGCTTACATGGGGCATGAGCTACGGGAAAAAGTGCTTGTTGTTCAGTTCAAGCACTTATTTTTCTGTCAGCAGAGGAAACCACTGGATCCACACGAAGGGAAAGGCAATATTTATACAGGAAGTTCCCACACTTCCTCTTCAAACAAATCACTTCTGGCTGGTTTTGCAATTACAGCCCTACCGTAAAGAGGGGGTGGGGGAATAAAAAGGCATCAGGCACATTATTTCCTTTTAAAGTTACTTGCCTCTGAAAAGCCAGCTTCCAGAGAGGAAGGAGTTAAGCGCTCAGGACAAACTGTCAAGTTTTCAGTAACTAATTTACTCTTCCTGTAGGCCTGGAGGAAATCCACAGCCACCACAAATATTCCTTGCTTGCTTCAATACTACTTGTTGTGGAATGGATTTTAATGGCCAAGCAAAGTGATCCAAACCACAGATGTAATTAAACCCACTGAAACTGGCTCCACGTAAGGCTGGGAAGCGCCCCGTGCCCTACCTTGGGGCAGTTGCCATGATACAGGCTGGCAGGGCAGTGGTGACACCAGGACTCCTCAGCCTCATCCTTGTACTTGTCCTCGTCTTCACCCTCAACACGGCATGCTGTGTTGCTACTGACAGGAGGCACCCCACTTGCTGGGAGGGCAGCAGGGGTTATAAGGAACACAGATGTGCAGCAGGAGATGGACAGAGAACCAGGAGCTCGCTGCAGCCAGGGCTGGCAGCCGCCTGTGCTGCCAGTGAACTGTGCACACCAATGCAGGACCTCCGCGGGAGAATGCTGCACCCATCTGGAAGCATTTTCTCTCACCCAGTTTTCATCCCATGCTCTGCTCCCTGGGTTATAAAGCTCTGCCACCGCAAGCCCACTTGTTTGTAGTGCTACAGTGTTAAAATCCTCTCTCATCCATGGGAAAACTGTATTTGACAAGCAATATTTCTGTCCACACAAACAGTGAAAATCTGCAATATTAGCATAGGAAGTAGAGATTTTTCTGACAGTGAACTGACATACCTTAATTTCTTCTGCAGTGACTCAAACAACTAGTCTCCCTGAAAG
The DNA here is from genome assembly GCA_013396775.1 of Cephalopterus ornatus. Taxonomy (NCBI): domain Eukaryota; kingdom Metazoa; phylum Chordata; class Aves; order Passeriformes; family Cotingidae; genus Cephalopterus; species Cephalopterus ornatus. The sequence continues at coordinate 69,418 of VZRE01013296.1, forward strand.
GTTGGTAGTGCCCTGGTATTGAAATCTCTATTAGATCCACACCCAGCAAAGGAAGAATAAAGTTTTCCTGAAACTGTTATCCAAAGCGTGGGAGGATGGAAAATAAGATCAGCATACCTTGCTGAAAATAGTTCTCGAGATAAAAGACGTGATTGCTTTGGCACTAAAGTCTTTCTCCTCCTTCACTCCCCTGCTCAGCCACATAAGGTGTGAACGCCTTAGGAAACTTGCTGTCCCTACTCCGCACTTTTTTTCATGTTTTATCTTAGATTTGAACACAATTGAATTTGGGCTTGATTAGCCTTTCATCCAGAAAAAATCCCACATCTTTGAGTTACTAATTTTATTTGATAACACCTGCAGAAAACTAGCTCCATATTTTTGAAGTTAAGTCGCTGCCAAATTCTGTTTTCCAGTGCCAGCTGCTCAGAATAAGGCTAAAGAACTTACCAAAACAATTATATTTAAATTATTAACTAAAACTACTTGGAATATTATTATTAAAATCAATTAGTTTAGGCAAAGATATCTACAAACCTGAAACACTGAAAGAGATACTTTAGCTGATGAATAATCAATACAGTTTTTCATTTGTTTCACCTCGTGTGCCAAGCAGCACAGAACTGGATTAATGCAAGTGGATTGCAGAGGTAAAAGAGATCATTGCACATTTATGGTCACTAAACTGTTTAAGTGGAAAGCGTGCAGGACAAAAAAATACCCCTGCAATATCAGGTTCAGAGCAAACTAAAATACAGTTTTGACTGTCTGGATGAAACAACAGAGAAAAGAAAAGAAAGGCTGGCTCTTCAGCTTGTTTGCTGTAGGTAAGCAGCAAGACCTGTCATCAGCTGTGTGAAAATAGGTGCTTTTCTGAAACCTGTCTGCAGACCTGCAAGTAAGATTCAGAAAGAAAGCAGCTGGCTTGACTGCCCTCCCATTTCTGGAAGCAAAATACCATGGCTTGGCCAATTACCTCTATGTTTTTACCATGAAGGCATAAGATTTTATATCCACACACACACAGTTTCCTGTCAGGCATCAAATGAAGCATTTTTCTAGTCTGACATGCTGCAGGTCCCTTGGCAAAGCACAACTCTTCTTTAAAAAACAGTGGGTTTTGGTAAACAGTGTGCACATTTCCCGGGGATTTCCAGAACCACATACTTCTTGTTAAAATGCATTCAGTGACATGAGATTATGTCAATGGAAGAACAGCATAAATCATTAATTGCTGCAAAACTAAAAAGTTAGCATGTGTTATTTTATAACATTCCTTAACTCAATTATTTGGGTTGGAGTGGGTGGGAATCAGCAAGCAGTTGCTGTCATGACACTGGTCTGACTCTACTCTGCTTTCATCCTACTTAACCATTTCTCTCCAGTGAAAACTTAACACCACTTCAAGGAAAAAGCTGGATTTGTACTTATTTGTTTTTATTTTCAAAATTACGCAGAGTATCTCTCCAAAAAATGTCAGAGATTAAAAAAGTATCTGTGGTGGGAGACTGTTCACTGCCTTTTAAATGTAAAATTATAGCAGAGAGCTAAGAAATTACCTAGGTGTTTGATCAAAGAGCTTCCCACATCCTTTGTTATCAGCTCCTTGGTGTGAGGCAACAATGGGGATATTTTCACATTGTAAACATTAACTTTGTAACACATTTCTACTCCGAATAGGAGATTCACCTGCCTCTCTCAATACAAAACACACCTTCTCCTTCCTCATTACATTAGGCTTGCTGCCCTTTTCTTGTGCTTTCCCCCATAGCTTTCTCTGTATCCCATCAGCAGAAAACGAGAGAGTGCAGCCAGTAAAATTAGACTTGAACTTTCTACCTCCTGACATTAGTGGACTCAAAAAACTAGAGAAAACAAGCTGTCTCATTTCTAGACATTTTCTGTGCACTGACCTTAGAATCTAAAACTTTTCTGGTCACGAATGAGAAATGGCGTGGCTTCCTCCATAAAAGATGCAGCTTCCTCCGAACAAAGCCTACCCAACTGTGTCATGCAAAGCCTGCCTTATCTTGCCTAGGACTGTCTTGTATATGGAAAAAATGCCACAAGACTCAATTTCATCTGCCTCTTGGGGCACAGAAAGTGAAAGAACTTGCAGCACCTCTCCTTGCTGAGTAAAAACTTTTGCACTCTTCCCAATTCTACACCTGCAACCAACATGCACTGCCACCAACCTGCTAGCACATACTTTACATTCTTTAAAACAGACAGAAATTTGGGGATGAATTACACTTTGTTTCACAGTCAGTCCAATCCCAGGCACAGTATTATCACCACAGACAAAAGAGCCCATAGATATGTTTCACATGCTCGTAAAGGATTTTTTTTCCTACCTTTGCACTGGTAAAGTACTTAATGGGCAAGACTGAGTCTTAAATATTCTCTGGAAAAGGCAGACTTTTTAAAAAGCAGCACTAACTCACTCTATTTCAAGGGATAAACAATTTTTTTGGCTGAGAAATGCGCTCTCTTCTGCTGTATTTGGGCCCCTGTGGCTGCAGAGCTGCATGGAGGATGTGTGAACTGAAAGTGATGACAGAAGGGCAATGCCACGGTCTTACTGGCATGAAACCTATTACTTTTGTACCCTATGCTGAAAAAGCTCTTGATGTATTATGGTCTGGAACATGCCTGTGCTATGCCTGTGGCCGTAAACTGGTCAGTTTTGATTTCTGGATGTAGGCAGTAGCCAAGTAAGTAGAAACAAGTAATTCTGACTCACAGAGTGTTATAGTGCAATGAGAGCCTAGGTGGGTGTGAGAGTTTTCCCCCCTCTGTAAAGAAGTTGCAGTTTTTCTCAATAGTTTTCTGTAGAAACAGCATGCTAAAACACCACTGACAGTACAGCCTTGCACTGTAGGGCACACAGCACCCCATGGCAAAGCCCTCTCTAATTGGCACGCCTATCTGCCCATCTCACCTCTGAACTCCCGGAACAAAAGAAAGTATTAATCCACATCTTCAAGAATTCAATAGTCATTTAAGCGGAAGGTCAGGTATCTAACGGGCTGTCAAGTTCAGGCTGTCTAGCCCTCCATCTTCCTGACTCCCCAAGTTCCCAGGCCTTGACTGACAGTCCTCTGCAGCTGGTACTTTGTTTTCCTGCCAAAGCACTATGAAGGCTAGAGCACAGGCGTCTGCTTTGCAAATTTAAGTTGGGATGACATATTCTGGTTTCACCGAAGGAGAGAGGGGAAAAAAGCAGCCAAGGAAAGGTACACAGCAAGGCCAGAGAAATATACTAAGGATGCTGTTTGTCCTGTATCACTGGCATACTTTAATAGAACATAAATATACTTTCAGATGCTTTTTGATCCAAACCTTACATGACAGCTATAGTTTTAGGATATCTCACAGCAAGGATAACTGTGTGGAAACACTATGTGGCACAGAGTAGTATTAAATATTATACAAAATATATATATTTATATAATATATATTAATAAGTTTAGCAGTACTAAAGGTAGAATGCATAATTGTACACATTTCCCAAGTCTTTTTCAGTACCACAGGTTATGGAGTGAGTTTGAAGACTACAGTCTGGAATGCAGACACATTGCTACAGCTCCCAGAAATTTCCAGGAGATACACAGCGGAGGGAGCCCCTTCCAGATTCACTGGGAGACAGTCTGCCGCACATACTTCTTTTGAGCAGCCTCATAAAACCAAAACATTTTTTTCAAAATAGATCACAGGTCACATAAGCCTCCCAAGGGATATATTTGTTACAGATGTTTTCATGTAATAAAATATTCCACTCAGCTGCAGTATTTCTAACTGATAATGCTAAAACTAAATTACCCTTGTCTAATGGTTATATCCCCAATGTACTCCTTACCACAGTAAACACTGGCTCATTTGTTACCATTTAGTCAACATAATTTTTTTATATATATATATGAGCATGCCACAAAGATAATGTATTTCAAGTTTGCAAGAACTACTTGAACTTTTCAATAATATATACTTAAAACTCTTTTTTTTTGCATATTTCTGGAATAAATTATACTTCTAAGTTTCAGCATTATCATATCAATTTGCATTTAAAAGTTATCTCATTCTTTAAACATGACTGATTTTAATAATTTTCCAAGTTTTAACTCTTGAACTTGGAATTATTTAAAAAAAAAAAAAATCACTCAATTGTCTGAATGGTATGAGGCTAATAATGAAACATTCAATTTGATGTCCTCCTGGCAGAGTTGTTCGGAAAGGTCATTCTGATGGTATCTCTAAAATGATCGAGTAGTTCAAAATAAAGAAAAAAACTTTGAAAAAAAGGAAGAGGGAAAGAGAGATTGTTGTCTCCTTTCAAAATATGCTTACGATATAGTACTAACAAGGATGGCTATGAAAAAGGAAGAAAAAAATCTTTGAAAAGGAAACTTAAGTAGTCTTTGACCATAACAAGGAGCCTCCTTCAAACTAGGGAAGCTAGTGTTATTGTATGGGACTACATCTCTATGAAAACTAATATTTCAGCATTTTTATTTGTAGATTAGCTCATTAGGCTCGAGACATTCTTTCCTCATTACTCTCCATATTGGACCATCAGGATACTTCTGCTTGGATTTGAAATACGGGCATTAAGGGCAATGAAACAAAGTGGCTCCTGATGTGGTATAACTGTTCCTATTGTTGCCACTTCACGGACAAAGTCAACCTGGTCTAATTATGTTTTAGGAAGACTGGAAACAGCAGGGACAGTGTTCTCTGTGGCACGAGACATAAGCTACTCTAGCACTACTGGTGTTATATCAAAAGTAGAACCTATCTATTTTTAAGACAATGTGGATGTTAGTAAAACTTGGAAATGGGCTCTGTTTAGACTTAAGATAAAGCATTCTTCTTCATACTCTACAATGCCACTGTTTTAATGCCAACGTTCAATGTTTGGTAAAACATTTTATGCTTTCTAAGGTAACTGTAATCACCAAGCTTGATAAGCAATTTTTGCAGTTATCCGATTCAAATCTATGCTTGTGCTTGGTAAAGTAAGACAACAGCACTTTGCGTTGCTGCAGTGTCAGAAGCATGCTCTAACCACTTGCTTTCGAGGGGAAATACGGGAATATTTCCTTCTACTGCCCCATCCCAACTGCATGGATAATTTAATCTGCAGCAAATCATTTGAAGAAAAATGTAATTCAGACTGATGGAGATGCTCTCTAAACAAAACAAGGCTGAACCTGACCTGAATACAGTGTTTGGAAGAGGTGGACTTCAGTTTGGCTTCAAGCAACATGCCCGGAAAGCTTTACTCAGCAAACATTTTTACCATAGTCCTACTAATCTGCCTATCATTCTACTTATCATCATCATATTTGATTAGCTGTGAATTTTATTCTAAGGCTGATGCAGTAATTATGATTGCCACCATGCATAGGAGGCAATAACAGTTCTCTGGCATTTGGGAGGGAAGTTATGCAGCACATGAAATGTGAAGCAACAGCCTTGCTCTCATGGCTCAAGATAACATCCAGCACAGGAACAAAGCACTGCTTTGTGACAAGTCATTTGCTTTCTGAAAAAAAAGTAAAATCCGGTTTTTCTAAGCAGACACTCACACATAAAACACAAACCCAATCTCCTGATATTTGAGGTTTTTAACTGATTTAGCAGTTTTTAGGGTGGTACAATTAAGCAGCAGTAAGGACAGTGGTTGCTGTGTAGCAGTGACTTGAAAACACACGAGTCTTGCAAACTCAAATGTTCCTTTTCTCTTCCCTTAAACAGAATCTCGCATGGTAATCTGGCATGATGGGAAAAGGACTAGCTTTCTGGAATTGAAATCACCTGGATTCAGAACAGGACCTGATCTGTCAGCACTGCCCAAGGGAGCTGTGTTCCTGCTGAGCAGCAGGAGGCTGCCCATCAAGCACTGGCTACCACAGCAGTTCCATGTCTTTTCCTTTTCCCTCATTATTTTTGCTGTCTGCCACAAAAACCCCTTCATCTAGCTGACATTATTCACTGGGCAGCAAATCCCTATTTATTTTAGCACACGCATAATGTGAGTAACAGCAAAGAGCACAAATAGAACAACCCTGAAGCTCATCTATGGGAGTGGGTGTAAGGAAAGCAAAACTCTTGAGAGACTCTAACTCCTGACTCGCATATGAACATACAGCTTGCAGAGTGAAAAATTATTATTTTGAATTAATTTTTTTCATATGTTTTGTGATATCTTTGTCTTGCCCTGGTTGCTTAAGGATAGCATCAAGAAGGCACAGCTAACTAAGATGTCCAAAAGTGTCATTTGTCTGTGGCTCATCTGCCTCTCTCCCCTGTTCCCTTTATCTATGCGGTCAATATCATATCCAAAACCCCACACTGGCTTCCCTGAATGTTTTAGTTTTCAAAAAATGTCTAATTAACTCACCCTTTATTATGAACCATTGTATGCCACAAAATACTCCAATTAAAAATGGAATGTCTATTAATTTAAGCCCAAAGGTTCTGTGAAGGCAAGTTTCATGAATACTAAAAATAGAAATGCATTCATAATTTTTTCCTCACTTTAATTAGGGGGGTTTTTTTTGCTTAAATTTAAATATCCTTCTGCAGTATCTTCAACTGCATTGCAGTAGTAGAACTCCACACAGAACACAAGAACTGCAAGATGAAAGATGACTTGCTGTTTTCATTCTTCCTCTCAGAGAGGAATATAAAACAGAGTCATGCATCCCACAAAGTAAAAATGTTGCAATTAAATAGGAGAGACTTCAGAAAATGGGACTCCCAAAACCAAATGATTTGGTTGATTTGTGTATAGATGGATCTTGGTCCTTCTCTAATCTATATTCCTAAGTGATGTGGAAGAAAACAGTACTATGGCAGTTGAGGTGAAAGTGATATAACTAATGGTCTAGCAGCCAGACTAAGGGCAAGCCAGTTCAAAATGAACTGAAAAATATGCTCCATGTAGCTCTTTGAATGACATTACTTACAGTAGTCACAGAATGCAAGGTCATGCTTCTTCAAATACAAGTTAAACTTGTAAGGTGGTGAACTAATCTGGAAAGCAGTGACTTGAAGAATGACTTCAGGGCCACAATGAGCCACAACTGAAACTCTGGCAGGGATGCAGTGGCTAAGGGAATTAATAAGATCTTTCAATACATGCATTAGGGGAAGTCACAAAGCAGAAAACATCATTATAGCATTTCAGAGGAGCATTACCAGGAACAGATGAAGTTGAGGTTATCCAGGTCAACTGGGTAGTAAGCAAAACAATGCTAAGTGGTAGTCATGGACCTGCTGCCTGCTTTGCCTATGTTGTACCCGAACATCCTCCTGTTATTGTTGGCAGAAGTGTCAATGGGAGGAAATGATGAACCAGCTCCTTCCAGTCCTGGCTATGCTCTCTCTCCCTTCCCTCTTCCACAGCTGGGTTAACAACCCAGATCTTTAGGGTGAACTCATTCTACCCTCACTCCTGGAGAGGTAAAAAAATTCAGTTTCTCTTACATTGCTGAGATGCTTATGACTGAAATTATTAGAAGCATATATGGCCATGTCTGGCATCCACGCTGCACAAAACATGATTACAAATTGGAAAGGATTCAGGGTGGAGCTGAAAGAAGGATTCAGTCAGGAAAAGATGTCCTAAAGCAAGAGCCAGAAGTAATTCAGTCTGTTTATTTTCACAAAGAGAAAGTTCAGAATGGCTTGATCACAGTCCATAAATACTTACGTTAGTGAGAGACGTTTAATAAAGGGTGTAACAGGACATAGAGTTGAAAAATAGAACTCTGAGAAAAAAAATCAGGCTAAAAATGAGGGGGAATTGTTAGAAATGAATGCAATTAAGTCACTGGATCCTATCAAATTTGCATGCAGTAAATTTGCCATCACCTAAAGTCTTAAAAAAAAAAAAAAAGAGAATGGATGTCTTTTTAAATTGATATTATCTAGCTCAGGCAGAACTTTCAGGCTAAGTGGTGAATTTGTATAAATATATAACACTATAGCTGACCAAACTAGATGAACACTATGTTATAAAACCTATGAGCACATATTCATTTCTTGAGTGGACCTAAAAGATCCAGTTTTTCCTTTTTCTGATTTAAATGGATACACCAGCTTTTCCAAACCCAATCTGAGCTTCTAACTTGAGCATTCTGCTGTGGAAGTGATACATGGCCAGTTTCCTTCTCTTCAGACAATGTGAAGAAGCAACTCAAATACTGAGACTATGTGCAATTAAATGCAGTAAATTTGCATATAAGATGCATCTGTAAGTTTTCAAGCAGCTCTCCTAATCCTGGAGTCTGAAAGCACTGACATGCTTTCCAGGGCATTTACAAGCCACCTTGGATTGTTCCAGCATGTAGGATTAGATGGAGAGCAGGGGCTTACCAGCTAGAGCTCCTTGACCTGGCCCAACCCAGTTATGCTAAGCAGGACAGTGTGGCAGGTATCTTACTATTTAAACACTTTTTGGTCTCAAGGTAAATAGTTTCACAAAAAAGGACTGTGACACAAAAGAACTGGGTAAAGCAAGATAGCCTGGACATGTCCAGGTTTAAGCTAGTTAAAATCTATACCTTTGAAATCCACTGTAAAATTACAACACACTTTAGTTTAATAAAGGTATTAACATCCCAGGAGTGATATTATGTGATGACAGCATTTCCTAGCAATCTGTGAGCTTTAGGAATGATGCCATTATGTGGACAGGAGACAGACTCAAAAAAGGCACATCCCCCCCTCTGGTTCAGCTCCTCTGATCAATCGTTTGCAAATCCATAGTTCTTTATTCTCTCTACCACTATAAGAGGTATTTATTCCTGTTTTTATGATCTCAGGATGGAAAAATATTAATCAGAACCAGCAGCAACAATTTCTTTTTCTTCTAAATCTGTGTGGCATCAAGTATAATTACATAAATAACTGGAATGGCAGAAACAGACAATTACTGGCTTTGTATGGGTATTGGAAAAGATTATACTGTTTTTATCACGTCTCTCAAATAATGGGCATCTTCCAAGTTTACTGTCAAAGAGACTGCTTGCTGCTTTAATGCTGATATGAAAATAATCTTGTAAAAATAGTGAGAGAGGGTCTTTACACATACTTCCCACCAGGAAAGATTACTTAAATAAACCATTTAACCTGCTATTGACCTAAAACCTAGTTATATAAATGCTTTAAAAATTACTTATCCATCCTGAGCAGATAAAAGTGAAATCAAGGATAACATACGAAGTCCCTTAATGACAGCTGCATTCTCTGCAGCCCCTTATTAGCATATGATTTTTCTACTGGCAAAGCAGATTCAAATGAACTGTAAGAACACAGGTATTCCTCTTTGCAAAAGACTGCAAAGAGACAGACACACATAGAGGAAGAGTGAAAACCTGCAAAGAGCTCTTGCAAGAGAATCCTCAACTATTTTTCCCCAGTTTTCCATGATAATTATTGCTATATCTTCTTTTTAAAGCCAGTAGTCAAAATTATAGAGGCCATATGGAAGTTGAACATACCAGTTGTTGTGGTATGTTGTTTCTACCAATACCTGAGCTAGGATCATCTCAAAGTCAATAAAAACAAGCACATATAGCACTTGCTCCAGATTGTTAAACAAATGCTCAAAACCAACTGAGACAAATTACACCCAACTCATTGTGTATGCACTGGAGATAGAAAGCATTACAGGCATCCCACTGCAACTTGGGCATGTTTATCAAATCTAACAAAGGCTATCCAAGGAAGGCTGACAGTGGCTTCATCTACTGAAAAGTCCCCAATTTTTAATATGCTGGGTTTGTTGGCACTGCGATCGACCGCTCCACTCAGCGGTGCGTAGTGAGAAGAGCCTTCCGGGCGTCTCGACTCTCCTCCCCTGCAATCAAGGCGGCGATGCCAGATGCAAGTTTGGAAGACTTCAGCATTTTGTCTGACAGCATAAATGTTATGCTTTTTCATGAACAGCAGTCATCTGGTCTGCTGCATGCTTTCACCACCTGCTTATATCAGGCATGTAGGATGGGACGCTTATGTTTCGGTGACCGAGCTGGCATTCATCTAAAGCTTTAGCTGCTACAGTATCATCCAAACCTTTAGGGTTTTTTTGCCAAACCAATCATACTTGCAACATTCCCCTTCCTCACTTTAAGGAAACAGCACCTTTTCTACAGACTCAAACAGCAGACTTGTCATCCAGGGCAGCATGCTAGAAATGTTTAGGATGCTGTTAACATTGTCCATGTAACTTCAAAGGGCTGTAGCAGTCCCAGGAGCTGTTTCCTGGCCATATACCTGCCCACATGCTGCCACAGTAAAGGCTGAGCCTTCATACCATTTTCCCCATACATGCAGATCTTTATCCATTCTAATTCCTTTGGGACAGCTTTATTAAAAAAAAAAAAAATTAAAAAAAATCATTACTAATTTTGTAGTCTCACAGCCACATTAATTTCTGCCTCCTGATGTGTTAAAAGAAAAAACAAACAAGCTCTTGATATTTCTGTCAATAAAGACACACTCAGGATCAAAGAAATAAAAACGCTAATTATGGTGCACTCTGTAACACCTCTCTTTCAAGCCAAGTGCTCTGATTAAGTTAACCATCGTGCTAATTACAATAGTGTTTAGCACAGCTGGGGCCAAAGAAAAGCCGCCCTCTACCAGAGCATGGTTTCTGGCCTTAGAATGAGATCAAGCATATGTATACTGTAACAGAAACTTGCGTACGATCCACCTAATAGCAAATTTTAAATACTCAAAACCACATTCAGTTTCTTTTATGATAAGAAAAAGAAAAAGTGGGCACTTAAAAAATAGTTCTTTGGGGTTTTTTGTTTTGTTTGTTGGGGGTTTTTTTGTCATACAAAAAGTGCTGGAGACAGAAGCTGTTTGTGCAGGAATTAAGTTACTGCCTCCTTAGGGAAGGTACAGCAAGATAACACATCTTTGCAATCTAAAGGGGAGCCCACTCTTCTGCATTTTCTCAGTCAATACCACGCGGCTGTGAAGTATGCTGGTGATGAGAGAGGAAGGCCACTGTACTCTATACTTCCATTCAAAATGGAATGAAGTAGCATGCAATTACTGGAAAAACCACCTGCCACATTTCAGCAGCACATTTGGATGGAGAATGGGGGCGATTGCACTGGTGAAAAATGACATCTGAGTGTAAGTGAAAGTTAATCCTCCCCACTGATGCCATGGAGGGGAGAAAAATATAATAAATCAATAAATCCCCACAGCTCAGAAAATTGTATCTTCAGTGGATGCTTAAAATCCTTGTTCCACACAGCATAATTGGAAGAAAGAGATTTTTAAATGGTTATGTAGTTATAACTATATCTTCCATTCACCACTTCCCTCCTTGAAGAACTCATCAGCATTTACTGGTGGTGCTTTCCGGTGCACCTGCTTGAGGAATAAGCGCTACTTACCAGGAAGGAACTAAAAGGTAAGAAAATTGCCTTCGACTCAGTATCACTCCTCAAAATGGCTATTTTGTACTTAGTCTCCCTGAGACTTGGAGTAGCAGCAGATGAGCAGACTGTTTTTCAACATGAATTCAATCATTAACTCTGAATTATGTAAGTCATCTAAACACAATGAGGCAACTAATGTTCCTGAGTGGATATGTACTTTCCAAATTCCAGGCATGTTCAAAGTACTCCTGTTTAACTACACAGATTCAGCAATCACTGACACCCTTAGTATGGGCCACCTTCCTATTAATTTCTCATGTATTGCACTGGCTTAATTATATACACACACATATATATTTTAATAAATACAGCATTGTTTTATGCAAATTGGTAATCTAAATTCCTTACTGCTTTGATAGGGTGGTGAAGGTTTAAATGGCTTTAATCCAGTGTCTGGAGAGAGAGACTAATTACTGCTCTGGTTTGGGAAGTAGAGCTGGGAGGTTTTGCAGAGGAAAAACCCAATAAATTGGCTGAGATGTTAGAGAAGACCAAAACCTGGGAACAGCACCTCTTGACAGGGTGAAGACTGTGGAAGTTCCGTTGTCGATATCATTATCAAGAAATCAAGTATCATGATGCCATGTAGCATTATTAAACCTCTTGCACAGGAGTCAGTGCTGTTTCAGGGGTCTGTGGATGGGGCTTAGGGCTGTTCATGAGGGATTTCAACCTGTCACACACATTAAAGAAATAGAGCAATACAGTGAAAATAAGGGCATTTTAATCCTCTACTTTTTCACTGAAATCCTCAGATGCATGACCACATTACAGAGTACAATCCCATCTGCCTCCTGCCTTCCTGGCAGTCACAGATCCTTCTAGATGTGGTTTCTTCACTCCAGCACAATGCTCTGCATTCCCTTGCATGGGTGAGGGAGATAGGTATGGGAGGAAAAACAGGGAGGGAAGAGTGATATCTTATTATCTCCCAGTCCCTCCCTCTCTCAGCTACTAATATGCAATGGCCAAGCCCTGTGGAAAGTATTACAGGGTGGAAGCAGAGACTACAACTGGCTGATGAAGAGTAATGTACAAAACTGGTTCTTTGGCTGTTGTGGTATTACTTGCTGCTGCACAGTAAGGGTGACAATACTACTTTATATCATACATATTTTCAAATGCTTAAGTAAGCTCACATATTAGTTCTTATTTACAGTTTGGATTTCATAGCAAATTAATTTCCATTCTATGCATGCATACACTTAGGACAGGTGGAGAAAAGATTATGCAGTAGATACTCATGTACCATGGTGATGTGCATACTAGGGAAAAATAGTGGAATAATAGAGGAAGCAGAAGATTAAATTGCATACTAAAAAATATTAAGAAAAATAGTTTCCTGGGATGACTTTATGTGGAGTTTGCATTGCCTGCATTCAAAATGTTCTGAAATTACAGGTCACATCCTGCTGTTACCTTTCCTTTAACCCATTCCAAAGCACTAAGAACCTGTCAGTAGAAAATGCAAAGCATAGTTTCTTTTTCCCAAGTTTTATTACAACAGTGCTTTTTGACTGAGAAAAAAATGTTTCTGTAAGAATCAACACTGTTATACACTATCTAATTGTCTCTTTTCATCATCTAGTAATCAGAGGAGCTATTAAAGCATGGTAAACAAAACACCTGGATTTGGTTGAGGTTTAGAATATAGTTACACAAACTTTGACTCTTGAAATAATAATCAGCTAATGATATGTTCTTCACTTGGGAGTCAAACACATGTTTGACTCCGTAAAAACTGATGTCTGACAAATTGAAAGTAATTTCACATTGAAGTAAATTAAACAAATTTCCCAGATGTTGCTATAGGAAGAGACTCAAGGAGATGAAATGAAAGTTACAGCAGATGCATTCAGACACTTACCATAACGTTCCCAAGAAGGAAACATTTTAAAAGGAAACTGTGAAGAAAGGAGAAATCAGAAGCAGGACATTTACAATCCCACTGAGAGTCTTCATCAGAGCATCCTGTGTCTCTATCATTTCACAGGGAGTAGTCCACATTTGTGTATGGGAAACGCTATGTAAACATTAGAGTGAAATCTGTCTTGTTCAAAGGGTGTTGTGTAGTCAGGAAGAGCTGCCCCTCCCTTCCAGGTAGGGAGAAAGGAAATGAAAAACAAGACCTATCTTTAATACTAGTTAGTTTTCAGTACTTTGCTGTGGCAGATCTCAAAGTACATCTAGGATTTGGAAATACCAGCCTTAAAGCAGGTTTTCCAGTACAGAGAAATATATATAATTGACTTGGGCAAATGTCAAAAGCTAGCAGCATTCTTGTGTGAAAATCCTCAGGAATACCTTTCCTTCCCTTCTTACCCAATTACTGCTACTCCACTTGAATAACATCTTTTACCATATCCGAAACTGAGTAAAGAGCCCACAGGTTTAGGAGGATAAGGAGGAAAGGAAGTTTACAGTTTGGGGGGAATTGTATTACTAGATCACAGAGAAGCTCCCCTCTCTCCACTGCCAGTTGTGGAGGGAAGCCCAGGCACTGGGTACACAAGCACAGCAATGCCTCCAGACCAGCCACAAGTGTGATCCTCTCAGGGGAATCACGAATTCTCCATATTCTCTGCACTTTTTATCTCTCAGCAGTTTCCTCATCCACTCCTTCATCTAGATTCCTGGAGGGGATTGGGTTAACTCTTACTTCCAAACAATGGCCATGTGAAAGAAAGAAAACTCTCTCCATGTTTGACTCCAGTCTCCACTATCACACACCAACCATGGTGTTACACTCGACTCACAAGGCCTTTTCATATTGGAATAACACAGGTGGCTATGATCACCTATTTCATTAATGCAGCCATTATATTTTCCCTAGCCACTTTTTTTTTTGCACATTCCACTAAATTATCATCTGATAAATTAGAAAAATTACTTTATTGAAAGTAGCGATTTTGTCACATTATCTTCTTATTAGGATTATATGTTTTTTACAGTTTACTTGGAAATCCACTTTAAAGCCCAACAGATGTTAACTTTTCATGCTAGACTAACAAAAGCATCTATTCCATATTCATCTGGTGACCAAGGCAGCATATCAGAGGTGAAAAATCCAGAAAAATACTTGAGAAGCACAAGGGGGTCCAATTTTCAGGGGAAAAAAACCCCACCTCAAAGTCAACAATGGAATACCATGGAAGAAAGGATAACATCCTAAACCAACAATAGTCTTTGAAAGTCATGTAAAAAGCTCCGTATTTTGGTTGGGCTGCAACACTGACTTCAGATTCTTGGGACATACCTGTTTTGCTCTCCTATCATTTGAAAGACTAAAAACTTTTCCAAATTTGGTAGCTACAAACAGAGCACAATAAAACAGATTCCAAAGTTCAGACGTATATTTCAAAATGCTTTGGTAGGAACGTTGAGAAACTGCTCTAGAAATACTTTTCCTGTTTCACACTATATTCCTTGGGTATATCCAGTGGTATAAAAATAAGAGCTAAACCACAGTGCCAGAATATTAGACTAGCTCCTCCCTTTAATTGCAAGGTAGAAATAATTGTGACCAACTCCCTCATTTTTAAATATATAAGGCAGTGAAAAAACTATTCCAGATGAAGCCTTTACCAACACCTCCAACTCTGCAAATATCAGCAATCCTGGCTGGTATTGCAGGCCCCTTCTGTGAGACCCAACTCCAGGCCAATACCCAATTGTTTCACATTTCTCAAGCATAATGTGAATTACTGGGGTCTGAAACTAACAATATCGTGCAGAAGTGGGTCACTTTAACATTCCTCAAAGGGATGGAGGGAAGCAGCCAAACCCCTCCATTCTACTAGCCCTCTTTATCTTTTTAAGATTTCAGGAACATGCCTCAGACCAATGGATCCAAATTTATCCAAACTGAAATAACTGCTTTGGCCCACTTTGTAAGAAAAAAAAAGCTAACCAAATAACAGTGAGTGCACCAGCAATTTCTCTGCAATTCTCTCAACACATATTGCAAATGAAAGAAACCATATTGTTTCCAAATATTTCATTCCAATCCAGCAGTTCAGTAATACAATGCACAAACCATTTTCTCTAATGCCACAAGAAGCTGCAAAAGAAGTGCTTTTGATGGGAGGAACACACATGAACACACAGAAAAGAAGACAGAAGACAACGAGTCCTCTAAACCATTTCACAGCACTATGAATCGTTTTTTCTTCCAAGTATGGAACACTGGTTATAAGTCTGATTGACCTGTAGTGATAGTTTGAAGTGCCAATACTCAACAAAGTTAAGCCATGTATCAAAATACTCACTTCTGACATTTTAAAGCTCTAAAAAGAGAAGAAGACCCTACGCTTACCCATTTAGGATAATGATTTACTATACTGTCTCCTCCTCACTATCATAATTTATAAGGGATGAAAAAAAAGCTCAAAGAAGGATGTCACTGAGTAAAAACTGAAACCCACAAATATGGTTTCTTTTAATAGTGTGGGTTTTTTGTTTGTTTGTTTGTTTTTTTGGCTTGGGTATGGACGCATTCCCTTTTATATGGAATAAGGGGGTCCTCTGAAAGTTGCTATGAGCATACCACTGTATATTGGATTAGAGGGTGACCTTGCCCTGGTAAAAGCAAACAGAAAAATTTTAGTCTTTGGTACCAAGACCTATAAATGCATTTCCTTGCTTTTACTAGGCTACACAAAGTTTATACGCATAAAGAAAAGACATTACTCTCAGATAACAGAAAAAAGAAGGAAAGCAAGAACAAAAATGGAAGACTTCAGTGAAAACTTCAGTCTGCACAAACAAGTGACTCATTTTTACCTCCAGAAAGGTTAAGGTCACCAGACTAGCACTCAGGGTTTCTTACTATGGGGACAAAAGAATACACCACAAAGCCAGTAGCCCAAGCATCACAATTGGCAGCTGGCTTGAAAATGCTTGAGTTCAATTGATGATGAAGAATGAATTACCCTCATGTTTGAACAAAAAAACCCCTCAACCTGATCTCACCAGGCTAGAAGCACAACAACAATCCAGGCGCAATGTGTGACAGCACACAGAAAGCAAATTTCAATTTATTCTGTGCATTTGAGCACACACAAAAGCCTATATGGTTCTCATTAAAATAAAAGATATCTTCAGTCATCTCGAGGAGCACAGAATGATTTAGGTTCTTATTCTCATTCAGAAGAAATAATTTACCCTCCTGCTTGAGCTTCCTCCTGGATCTAGGATTTAGGTCCCCTATACTATTTTCACACCTATAAACAAATCACCTGTAGATTAAAGATCTCCCCTTATTCCTTTCACACTCTTTTTTTTTTTTAATGGATATTTCTTTGACAAAGTGCAAAATACAAAGCATTCTCTCTGAAAGAAAGAGCACTGCAAATACACACCACTTTCAGCAAGGACATTTAGACTCAGCTCTGCAAAGTTTACTTAGATTAGCTTTACAATGTTCTCAAAAAGGAGTTATAAACCTTGCATGAAGGGTGGCTTTAGTGGTGGCAGAGGTTTAACAAGCTCATCCACTAACGACCAGTGCTTTGGGGTGCTTGGGTGGACCTTGAAGGAGCAGGTGTTTCTGCTGAAGCTTTTCTCCTTGCTTTTCAAAGTGTCTGGCATCTTCTCCTTGCATACCAGCCTACCCAGTGAGCTGGGCTCATCCACCAGACCCTGCTGAAAGCACACAGAAGGAAAGAACATCTGACAAAAATGATGCACACGATTATCTTTTTTTGGCATTCACAAGCTTGCTCTTATGTATCTCTGTGTGAAAAAGTGATTGCAGTGTAAGTATGTGCAAGGCAAAGGTGATGTGAGATGTTTCATCTGGACCTTATGCAGGACTAGTTCAGGCAAACAGTGAAGAACAAAGCACTTGATGGACAAATGAGGAGAATAGGTATCTATTTAATATCAATTAAGAAAAGACACTGAGGAATTACAAGAGGGCTACAATTAAGAAGTTCTGAGGTGACCACTTTATTTTGGTGCACAGACCCCTACATATGCAAGCTTTACCTAGCTGGAACATCAGCATGCCCTGCAGAGGCTGCTGCTTGAAACACTTTTCAAAATATTATGCAAATGACTCAGAAGGGGCTGACAGACAGCATGATTCTAAGAATACAATGAATTAAACATAACTGAAGTGCACACAACAGAAATCATGAAACAGTCCATTTGCATCAGCTGTAGGTGTTTATGAAGAAAATTATGTCAGGGTTCGTCATGTTACAGGAAGCATTCTGGCTTGATTTGTAATTAAAAGGGAAGTTAATTGCATATTGCTACTTTAAAATTATATAGTTAAAATTTAGGCAAACTATTGTTTTCACTTAATTAAAAGCCAGTGATTTCATTACTCTGCACAGAATCCGAGTCTTGGAAAAAACTCTTTATGAAATTGAATGAAAATTTTGCTTTCTCATTCTACTCCCCTCCAGCAAATTTAATTCAAATGTTATTACTAGGTTTATGCTGACATATCTTTTAAAGGAAGGACAGAAAGTCTGAAAAATTGTGCTTGACAAGAAAGATAATTAGTCTTAGTTAAGTCAGACATTACCAAGAATTGCACTCCTAAATATTAAAAAGAACATTAACTTAGTAACGAATTTCAACAGGAAGTATTTTAGTGTTTGCAGCCTGCAACAAAATAATTAAGAACAAAAAATGCTATAATAATATCAATTCTCACTGGAACTGCTTTAATGGGTCCTTTTTTTTAGGTTTCGCAAACAAACAGATAAGTATCTTAATTCTCCAATAGCACTGAAGTGATTTATAAGACTCTGAAGAAAAGAAAAAACCTTAAATGAAAGGAAACACCTAGATAGAATTTGTCTCACCACTCAGAACATCAATTTTTCATTAGGAGAGCCAACAGTGGTGCCAGTGGCCACATCGACTCCCATCAACTCCAGAAAATTATTTTGCAAAGTAAGAATGCCCTTGCATGTGACAAAGATGCATTAGGTCTCTCCTCAGGAGGTACATATGAACTGTATATTCCAGTGATACTATAGAAAATCTATACTCTAAAATAGACAGTCCACCATAGCCAAAGGCATGCCTTGCAGCAAAACAAAAAAACCCCAGAATAAAATCAAAGCCAGAAAATAGATCAGTAAGCATTAACTAGCAAGCAAACTACCTTGAGAGATGTAGGAGAAATACTAAGATACTGTGCTGACCACGACAGCACAGTTATTCCATCCTGAAGGCTGAGCCATGGCCTTCACCTCCATGTGGGTTACTACAAAAGGCAAGTTATATTCCAAAAAGTATTCTTTCTCTCTCTCTCTCTTTTTTTTCCTCTAGTGAAAGACACAGCATTGCTTTCTCTTCCCCTAGCAAATAGCTCAGAGCTGGAATGCAGAAAAAATGTCTCAAAGACTCCTCTCTGCTGGAGGGCTTAACAGAAACCCAGCAGTCTCAATATAAACCAGATGTGTCACAACAAGTCTTGGGTGGAGAAATGTGTTCGCTCAGGGTCTGAGAGCACTCAGGAGGGACTGCTTCCTACCATACAGACACAGTAACAATTAAGAAAAGAGGGAGTAGGCTCAGCAAAAATTTGCCAACAGGACTGATGACGAGTTTCTTTAAAGCAACCCCATCATTCATTTTTCAATATTTTTACAGAGCCCTGATGAGATATACACAGCATTTAGCTTGCGTTAATTACATATACTTTCAAAACTAAGGGCCAAGGACCCCAGAGACCTGAAGCTTTTCCACAAGGACAAGCAGGATAAAGCATGTGATGATTTTGCTAGGAAAATCTGGAGTATTCTCAGGTTGACTACGATCTTCAAGCTATTTTGGCTTCCTCAAGATCAGAACACAAAAGCCAAATTTAATCTGGGTAAGTACATCTCACTAGCTCCACATAATTCAGAATTATTCTCTTATGACGTAGACATGCAAGGCGCTTAAAGAATATATGCCTGCCCCAAGCGATCCAAGAATCTCATCTTGAAGTAATTAGGAGTAGGCAAGTACTTAGGGAAATTAGTCATTAGTTTGCAAATCCAGACTCCGGGAGTATCTTAGTTACAAGACTCATGTTGGTTCATTTCACTCTTTCGCTACATCCCTTCTCCCCATGCTCTGGCTCTTCCCCCCAAGCCCCCCCACCTTTTGTGGTGAACAGACATAGGGATAATGCTATACAGTAGCAGAAATTTGGAAATCCTTCCATAGATCATCCAACAACAATTAGTTTTGTTAGATGATGTAGAAGGAAGAAAATGTTTGGGAAAAAATATTTCTAAAATGAAAAAGAACCTAAGTAAAGAAAAGCAGAATAGCAGGAACACTCAAAACCAAAAAATCTGGAAATCCAGGGTGTAATAGCTGTCAGGACAGAGAGAGGAATAGAGTAGGGAGAAAGAAACAAATTTTCACCTACCCCCCTGCCCCAAGCTTTGAATTTCAAAATGAGATCCAAAGTAGCTCTATTCCCAGACGATGTAACAAGGACGTGGACCCACCTGTAGCAGGCAAGCTCTTTGCACATATTTCAGGCCCAAAACATGGAGACCAAGCAATTAGCAAATGAGAACCTCTGTCTGGAGGCAAGCACATTCCAAATCCTGCTGTCATATGATGTAAATACACAACTACAGTAATGCCAATGAAGATGCTAAGTGAAACCACCACACACTGCTGTGTTGCAGGCTGAACTTGACTTTCTTGCCTCACATGTGTCTATCGACTCAGCATTACCACACCATCCTACTTCTTTTTTTGCATAAAGGGGAAGCTTATAAATATGCTGGAGGAATGCTAGATGCATCTAGGAGAGACCTGTGGTTTCCCACGAGATCCTGAGCCCTTCTATGGGGTTCCTATGCATTGTAGTAATGGCAGCCATAGCATAAGCTTGAGCAGTACTCTGCTACTGGCCAGGATCCCTCAGCTGACTCAGACTGCAGCATGTTGTAAAATGTGAAAGAGCTGTGGTGTGACAGTTGGAGCTTAAAAAGAGGCAGGTATGGCTGTGCTGGGTAATTGGTGAGAAAGTGGGCAGGAGAGCCTGCATGCCAGGAGGAGAAACTTAAGTGCTTGTAACATTCTTTATCTATTACTTCATCAAGGAGCTGAGCCCAATCCAGTGTGATCTAGGCTGGAAATGGGCCAGGAGCAGCTACTTGGACATGGTGAAAAGAAAAAAAATTACAGGACTGGGAGCTGCTGCCAGAAGCCTACACTGAGGCACTGATAGTGGTGACACCACTCTCCAAGCTGTAGGTTTTAAGAATCAGTTGAGCAGCACTGGATGTGCCCCACTGGTGCCAGACATAGATGGGTACACAAACTTTGACTCCAAGTCAGATTTCAAGTTATTATCATCCTTTTTTGTGTTAAGCCAGCTATTTATCTGGAAGGATCATGAGGAGGGAAAACAGAAACAGATACTGAAGTGTTTAGTGCTGTCAAGCACATGGGGATATTTCATGCATTTCTTAAAGGGCATGCTCATGCCCTGGCATGCATGCCAGGCAGCTCACTGCAAGGCTGATCCTGATACCCACTGAAGGATGAGTGAACAAAAGCATGCTCAGAGCACATGGGCTGAGTGAGCAGGACAAGCACACCAAGCGCTTTTGGAGAGATCGTGGTGTTAGAAGGTGTAAAAGGTCTCCAACAAGCAGGTCGGGCACCACAGCTGGGACATCTACACTCACTTTCCATGCTGGGGACATGATGGTGAAGGCATTAGATCAAGGGTCCTGGGTGCACCTAAGAATCAGAGGGGGAAAAGCCCTTTTCAGGTCACCAGTGCAACCCAAACAGCAGTGAGCGGGGATACATGAAAGCACCACGCAAGTCACCTCTCTGCCCCTGTTTCCCTACATATGACACATTTTGAGGAACTCAAAAGTCATTTATGGATGACTTAGCTGTTCAGACAAATATATTGTAAATGCCCTGTCAGCAGCCCAAGAGTAACAGCCTACTGTTATTCCTGTCTGTGGGCAGATGACGATACTGTTTGGGAGACCCACTTTTGAGGTCAGCTCTGAGAAAAGTATTCCTAAAGGATCAGTTCAGCCAGGCAAGAGACTCTCTTAGCTGCCAGCTATTTGGGAGGATAACAAACTTCCTAACTAACTTACAAGTGCATATATTCAAAATTTCTTATCAACAAGGCTCGAAGTAAAACCAAAGCTCAAACAACATGAATAATAAATGAAAATGGCTTGTCCTCCTACACTCAACAGGGCCCAGGGCTTTGACTGAAACTCCCATTCTTCCCAAGACTGTGTCTCTCTCTCTTCCACTCTGTATCCCAGGATGTGTTACATGGCTTTGCTATGCTAAAGTCAAAAACCTGTCCTGAGAGCTTGGGCGGCTGTACAGAGGAAGAGATGGAACCATTTTGCAGAGTTTGGAAAGATGAGTGCCAAAGGACTGCATTAAAAAATACTGCAGCAAGCCTAAAGACATGCTAGCAATTATATAGCAATTAATGCTGCAGCAACTATAGCATCCTGGTGCTGGAAACCTGAAACACATGCATGTACATATGGATGGACAGACACATGAACACACTCTCCCAAAAGCCCATTTAAGACATGCATCTTGATGACTTGAACCCTCCAGCCAGAGAGTTTGAGAGACGAACAAAAAGAAGAAACAAACAAGTGACACAGCTCTCAGGAATGTGGATTGGAATATCCTGCAGAGTCACAGTTTTCCAGCTGATTCAAACTATTTTGGTAATACAGCATTCGACAGCAACATTTTGTATGTAGCTTTAAGTCTAAACAGAGCTTGAACTGGGTGGGTTATTAGAGCAGAATGAACCACCAGTAGAAGTTCAGTACAGTAAATTTGCATTAAAAAAAACAACTGCAAACTATGTGCACTAGTTTTGGTTTGTTTTTTTTTTTGCTAAGGGATTTATTTGCTTATGTGACTACTGAACAAGAGTAAAACACACATGAAAAAAGATTACAAGTAAAAAAAAAGTAAAATAGGAAGTTGAGGAACAGGTAAAACTGGATCTGAACAGTTTCACTTCATTACAAAGGAATTCAGACCATGGCTGGAGGATAAATGTAGGTAGCACTGTTCTTTTCTAAAGAAAAAAAATTACCCAAACTGGTCCTACTTAAGGAATGAACTTGTTGACTTTTCATTCAGTCATAAGGCTACTCAACATTTTCTCAGTCTGACAAATGAGTTTGTTCAGGGTATTTGGACAATTAGCAGAATCACATCTTTTTCTCTCTGCTCAAATGGAACTACTATTATTATCGCAGACATTCAGAAAGACTCAGAAGCTTTTAAATTTGTTTCTAAATTTTCCTAATGCAGTTTGGGTGACAGGGGAGCAGAAGGAAGAAGGTTGGGGGAAGGGTTTGCTCTCTAATACTACGGAAGGCCATACAGAACTATTAAAGAAAAAAAAATTAAACCATCATGACAGAAGTACCACTTCCATCCTGCTATACCAAGGATCAAGGAACTCCAAAATTCTGCTCTGAACTGCAAAATAAGCAAAATGCAGTGCTAGCAGCAGTCTGCCATTCAGGTATCACATGTGTAACACACATGAACAAATCTGACCAACGCATCTTAAGAAGCATTAAGAGCATCAGCTGCAGAAAAAGCATGGCACGTGGTCAGCTCCTTCAGCTTTAGGCTTCCTGCACTGCTGTGGCTGCACATGGCTCTGCTCCGGCATCTGTTGCTCTCATTCCTTAGCCTGCTCACACCAGTTTAAGTGCTCAGTGGCATGAATAATGCCTGCACAAACTCACTGCCCCAGCCTGCCCTGCCAAGCCCTGACAAGTCTGGATGCTATTTTCAAGTCAACCTCATCCTTAAAGATCCCCAAAATTATATCAGAGCGATATTACGTAGCTGGTTGAAGTCACGATTATCCTCTTCTGACAACTACACTGCAATATTTCTAAGCTTCACCTGGAAGACTGTGTTCTAACCCAAGCCTCTTTCAAACAGGAAACCATGAGGTTTTCCAGATTGAATTTTCATCCCCAGATTGAATTTTCATCCTCATTATTAATCAAAACAAACAAGTTTCTGACCAAGAAAATTTGAACCTTTATCTCCTGAATTGAAAATTATGGCAGATTTATTTTTTTATGCTGTGACCACAGCAAACTCTTTCAAAAACAACCCCCTGCAAGAATTCTTGGATAAAAAAAAGTCACTTCCATTTTGTGTTCTAAGTTATAAACAATATTACTCAAGCTCTTAAAAGCTCAAGTGGGAGGGTTTTCAAATGAAGATGTTTTTGAGGTTATTACTTGCCACAGTATTTTTGGGGAGGGGAAAGACCAAAGTGAAAACAGTGAAGTTCCAAATAAAGCTGCATCAGAAAGAATACAGGAGAACTGCCAGAAAAGACCAATCAATCACAAATAGCTTCAAAACAGAAGTGTCTACAAAACCGATGCAGTCAAATTATTGAAGTCTAAATTATGTATCTCTACTCAAACACCAGTGCCAGCCACTATTAGGCAAGAAATTAAAAAAATGCATTTTTAAACACCTTCTCTCTATTTTTCTCATCCTTGTCTCTCCTACTCTCTAACCAAGTGAACAAACCATGAAATTATCTAGCTCCAAATCAACCCATCCATGCAATTACCTCACATTCCCACCCAAAGTTTTATTCCTTAGTAGGAGTAAAATTAAAAGCTTTACTTGGAAGTTTGTTTTAAAAGCTTATTTTACAGACTGAGACAAAATAGTACTGCTCAAATATACAGAGACTCCATCACTGATCAAAGTCTCTCAGTATGTTTGAAAGGGAATATATCAAATCCACAAAGTTATTCTGTGAGCAGGAATGTTTTAACCTAACCAGCAAAGAGGATGTACTTCTCCTGAAATAAGGCTCCTTTTCTTCCTATTGTGCACAACTCAAGCAAAACTCTAGCAGATTGATGTTAGACCATCAGCAAATATAATTTAAAAGCGAAGAAAAAACACCCAACAATAACAACAACAAAAAACCAAACACAAGAAAACTTGCCAGGGGGAGACCTAGGGACCTGAAAAATATGTGACATACAGCATCCTTCAGTCCTTTCCTTTTTTCAAATAAAACCACAGTGCTAAATCACATGTGATTTGACAGCTGAATGAGAAGACAGTGTGTTGGTAGCAAGAGTGACTTCCCTCAGCCATCTGGTGTCACCCAGTGAGGAGGGCAAGACTAACCCCTCTGTCCCAATGGGACTTTGCACACTGTAGGCGCAGCTGGGCACAAGAGGAGTAGCAGTTCTACAGAGGCAAGGTCATGAGTTGATTCAAGAGGTGGAATGAGGAAATGGAGGGTGCAGCCAGAGGTTTTGCAATTTCATGGTTGGCTGAGATTTCCCACTGGATTGAGGCCTCTCCTTGTACTGAAGGGGAGACATGGAATCCCCACTCACATATTGCATAGCTGTTCTGATTAGAGGGTAGCTCTTTATTCCATGGTCTTTATTCTCCATGGTTCTCTGGAGCAAAATCTGTTTAATTGTGGATTTGTAGAAACAGAATATTTGCTCTCAAAAAACCTCAACAAATCTCAAAAAATCCATACAATCAGAATATACCCAATGTCATTTTAAGATACAAGACATGTAAGATCTAAAACATATAAGAGACTCATTTATCAGGAGATTCATTCTACCTTTTTATAAACACAAAAATATCTCTTTTTTTCCTCAAGCAAAACTAATATCCTATGAGATGCAGACACTATGCTACACAGCCTTTTGCTCTTAAAAACTGTCTGGAAAAGTAGTTTTCAGTAGCTACACAAGCTCCCAACAAAAGTACTGATCAATTTGTGTTCTGGAGTTGGTAAATGACTAATGTAATTTGAAATCTAATCATAAACCCATTGCCACTTCAGCATTTTAACGGTGCTGAGAAGTAGAACATACAGCTTCAGCTAAAGAACTTCAGTGCAGCCCCTTTCTGCTGAGAAAGTCTTATTTTTCAAACAGAAAAGCTAATAAATACAAAGAAGAGTAGACCAGGAGAAAAGTAAAACCTTTTAAGATGAACAACTGCAATGTTTCATTCATCTCAAAGTCATGAAAACCTACTGCTTATTCAAAAAGAGATTGTTCAATTGACCAAAATGAGACGTAGTTTATTTTAAACACCATAGTATATTTTGCTTTTCAGTCCATAAGTGAAATGTATCCTATGTTCTCTGCTGCTATGTAATTATGATTAGATTAGGTGGTTTCTTCTACCAGAGGTTTGCATCCACCACATTCTTTGAGAAACTGGTGACAGAACTGGTTATGGGAAGGTAGGAGAGTGGGGATTCTGTTGCTAAAGGATAGGAAAAATACTAATAAGGTATTTGCCTATTGGCTTTATGCCTGAGAGATAGTAAAAATGCTCTTAAAGCTGCAGTTCTTGTGTGCTCATCAGACAGAGGGGTGAAAGCCACAGCAACATGGCATGAGCATACCAAGCAGGATGAGGAGAATGCAGCTGGTTGTGCAATTCTCCAGCTGCAGATGTAGAAATGTGAAGGAATTCCTGTTAATAAAAAATGAAGAGACAGAGGAGTGTGAAGATCACCTTCACTCCAGGTGATCCAGTGGAGGCAGAGGTTTAAAAGATATCCAATAAGTGAAAGCAGCATCCAAAACTACAAACAGACTTGAGATATGATACAGTATATGGTTACCACATACCCATGGTCTGCTATGAAGATGACTTGTGTTCTGAACTAAAAATTTGGGCAGGTAGTATATGTTTTATACCCATGTGAACTGTTCTCCTTTTCCTTCTGCCTCATGAGGTCCTTCATCCCAGAAACCAGGGAGTCCTGACCTCAGCCCTACCCAAGACTGGCCAGGGTCCTGGACACCCTACTGCGTCTGATCATTTAATGATCTATAGCATCATTTAAGTGGTAGCCTCTTCAGCACAATTCAGGAGAGCAGTATTGCCCCACATGTTAAAGGAGTTCAGTAGGTTTTTGCTGGTAAGGCATTTTACAGCCTTTGGCGTTAAGCATTAAAGGTGCTTAACTTGACTTGGAATATACCCATTTGAACATTATCAATTAATAATGCTATGTGGACTGAGAAAGCATGGCCATACTCCAGCAAAAGGGACTGCCAAATGAAATGGGAGATTGATTAACGTGATGCTAAGCTCCTCTTTGACGACTCAAGGGCACTGAGCAGCCATGTGTTTCACCCAGTGTTTGAAGAGACACAGACAAGTAGGGCTGGTACTGCTGTTTTGACCTGGTACCTCCACGTTCTCGCTCTGCACCTGCAGGAGTTGTAATTTTCCTGCATCCCTGACTGGAGCATTTCAACATCACCTCTCTGAAGGGAACGAGGACTGTGTGGCTGGTTTATAAAAACATGCTATCCAGTAGGATGTGTGATTTGAAAGAAAAGAGCATAAAGATAGAAAACAGGCAGAAGGGGGGTGAAGAAGATCTAGAACAAGAGGTACTTGAGTAGTAAAATGACAAGAAGCATATGAGCATCAACTAAAAAAAACCCACACCAGTACATATGGGAATGAAAAAATACATGGAAATATACTTTAAATCAGAAAGGACAAACTTAACATGATTAATTAAATTACTGCCTACACTTCCCACCCCCTTTCCTTCCAAATCACACCTGTTATACTATACCTACTTTAAAATGCCAACAGAATAAAATTATTTATTTAGAGTATTGGTAATTTATCCAACTTCCACAAAATAGGAGGGATCTAGCTAAGAAATTCAAGAGAAGGGAAGAGGGTAGGAGACACGTGGTTTGATATTCTACAGAATTTGCTCCAGTCTTCTGGCAACCCTCCCCCCCTTTCTCTATATATTTTACTGGAAACGATCCTTCTAAAGAGCTGGTTGGCACCTACAAATTTAGCTATTAGTCATTACTCCAAGTAAGTGAGGCTCATTTCTCTTGCAGGAAAAAGATTTCTAATTTTTCCCTGGCATACCGTACACCAGCAGAAAGGCAGCAGACAAATGCTTTTGCTTGTTTCACACCTCTCAAGTCTCATGGACTCCACAAACGATATACATGGAGTTTGCGAACATAAGTTTTTGGTTTCACTGTGAATTGGCAAGGGTCTCTAATCTGTACAAAGCAATTCACAGCTCTTCACCCTGTGAGATAGTGAGAATTGTAGGCATAACATTATTTAGGTGGAATGTTTACTCTTGACTAACTTATATCCCTGGATAACTTAATACTTTCCTCATCATCCATAAAATTAAAAATTCATACATTGATGAAGAAAGCATACTTTGATAAAAGCTGTTCATCTAGGCAAGAATATTCTACCATATATTGACACTACATTCTCTTAAAAAACATCTCAATATTTCTGGACTCTCACCTAGTACAATAGACTCTTCTAATTCCACAGAGGTGAATCTGGAAGTTCAACAAGGTTTTTGCCGCTTACTTTAATGAATGCCCATAAATAAGGAAAGTGGCTTATCTGTATATGCTCTGGAGGGACTGTCATCTATCAAGCCAATAATATCTGGTCAAGCAACTTTCAGACATGAAATTAAATTCTCTTTGGAGAGGATTCATCAGCTTTTGTATCTCCTTTTCTGCAAGAAACACAGCATCTCCCCCACTGATCAGCAAAAGAGCTGACAGGAAAATATTCTCTCAGCCATGTAATACTGTCAGAAGAGCAATAGAGAGGGGAATCATGGTTTTGCATAGGCAAAAACTACCTGGAAATCCCCTGGTAGCACCAAGATGCAAGGCAGCTGTGAAAAACAGAGGAGATTGATACTAAGAGCTTACAGTTAGCGAGTCTTAGGGACAAAGCTACTTGTTCCCCAAAGGCATTAATAAGACACTCAAATGGCATAAGTAATGCATTGAGATGCTGCACAAAATCATAATATTTTTGAAAAGCAAAAAGGTGTCCTCTCTCAAGGGATACTCAAGTAAAGATATTGTACATTTCATTTAACAAATATGCAATATGCAGGCACTGTTCAAATACATAGCTGACTATCATAAAATTAGTTTACTAACCTTGGACAAAACATTAATTTTTTATCTTCACTTTTCCAAATCTCTACTTTTCCAAATGCCAAAAAACAAAACAAGAAATACCTTCCCTCACCTCCACATGCTTTCTCAGTCTTTCAAGTTGTCTAATGAAGAAGCAATTTATGGCTTTCTTTTCCAGTTACCCACTTCAGAGTCAGGAGTTTAATTTCAGGGTAATCTTCCTTTAAATCAAAATGAACTTGTACACAGGGCTGCACACACTGGAAAAGACTGACAGGTATTTTGGTGTATTTCTTTAAAAACAGTAAGAAATAATTTACACACACCATTTTTTTATTAGTGTTTATAAAGTCAAATGGCAGCCCTTATGTTTTAATAATATGCAATAAAGAGAACATTGTTTTCCAGTGACTGGTCTAAATTACCAACACTGCTGAATGCTAAATGCATAAATATTTTATTCCAAAACACTTACATAGCCTGTGGTTTACAGCTCAAGAAAGCTGTATATATATTTATAGTTGACCTGTGATGATCAAACCACAGTACATTAATTCTGAAATATATTTAGTACTATTTCTACTTTCAGAAATACTCATGATAATATTTTCTAAAAAAATAAAAAAAATATGTTCCATCTTAATCATATACCTATGATCACAAGGCTGGCTTTGTAGTCCACTATTATACATTTTCTTTTAGAAATAATTAGAAATAATTTGTTCTTACTCTTCACATCAGCAATTGCAATATGTTTCTATCAATCCTTGGATGACAAACTACAACTGAGAATTAGGACACCTGAAAGCAGGTTTAGGCCACTGAATTTTAGCACATTATTTTAGAGGCTCTATTTTGCAGCAAAGCCCAAGTAATTATTAAAAAGTGCTAACTTTTACAGTACGCATTCACGTCCAACTCAAATAGAATGTGTATCGAGAAAGTTAGCACTTATTTTGCTGCAACATCTTGCAAATTCTCAGTCCCAGGTTTAACAAGATCACAATCAAGTACTTCTCCCTCCTTTCAAAACCCTCCTCCTTCTCTACTGAAGGAATTAAGGTTTTCAGAAGAGGTGGTAAATGATCCCCAGGGTCTCCAAAACAGAAACAAATGACGTAACACTAATTCAGGGTGTTTTGTTTCCAGGAAGATGGCTCTGTATTAGTACTCAGGCCTCAGTCTCGTGAATGCTTAACAAAGTCCTAGCACTCCTCCCTCTCACACAGTGTGACAGCTTCATTACTGAAATGCCAAGAGATGTCCACCTTTCCTATATGGAAATATATATTCAAAGGTGCTGTTTCTGTTCCAAGTATTTTTGAGTACTCCTTTTGATCACAAGCATTTGGAGTCTCAGAGTAATTTTAGTAATTTCATAGAAGATATGAAAACATATAAACACTTGCATTTATTTAAGGACTGCTCATAAGGCTTTTACACACAAGATTTTTTTCATATTCAAAAATGTGGAGGGATAGGGAAGCAGGAGGAACCCTACTTTGCAGCATAAAATGTAACCTCAGAATCCAGTTAAAAACATATGGAAGCTGATTATCAGAACACTTGCCTCCATTCCAAGGCTGCCTTCCAAAGCATCATTTTGTTATTAGGTTATTCTGGGGAAAAAAAAATCACTAAAAAAAGTCTCATAAGAAAGCTTCAGGTTTTTTTGACATTAGCTTGCTCAGCTAATGAGCTAACATTCTCTTTCAATTAATTCTCTAATTTGCCCAGCAGTTGACA
Source organism: Cephalopterus ornatus (assembly GCA_013396775.1). Taxonomy (NCBI): domain Eukaryota; kingdom Metazoa; phylum Chordata; class Aves; order Passeriformes; family Cotingidae; genus Cephalopterus; species Cephalopterus ornatus. Next base: position 99,614 of record VZRE01013296.1, read on the forward strand.
GCTATATACATCTTCATATTACCTGAGACACCTTTCAAATTATTCCTGTGTGTTTATACTATTTAATCCCTTTTGAGCCAGTGACCTAAAGTTGTTTCTAAGCACTTCTTGCCCTTTTATCTAGTTTAAATATAACCAGCTTCAAAAAACTCGTGCCCAACACACCCAGCCTTCCACTTCAACAGATGCAGTTCTGAAACTAGCAAGGGCCATGATGAATTATTACCATCACAAGGCTGATCACTTCATATAAAAACCCATGTAAGGTTGTGTTTACACCCCTTACACATATAGTTACTGAAAGGCAAAGAGAAAGGAACTGAGGCACAAGGAGAGTAAAAGGTCACAAGAACAGCAAACCCCCTAACCCCTGGAGTGGGGGATAGGCCAGGATCAGACAGAGGAAAATAAAAAAGAGAGGAGGTTAGAGGGAGCAGGGCTGGGGTGCAGAAAGGAGCCAGATTAACAAGATCCTGCAGGATGAGATTGCAATGAAGAGTCAAGCAGCCCAGGGAAGGAAAAAGTCCCATCTCAGCTGGAGGTGATCCTTAACACTTGACAGTGTCCACACAGGCTGTTCCTCTGCCTCCAGTCACACCTGGGTTCCGTTCCACAACTCTTCCTCCATGTCTCCTGATGGTCAAGAGGAGCTGTGGGCAGTCAGGATTGTCCCTGGTCTGACGCGTGGTCCATGGAATGGCTCACACAGAGACCCTGCCAGACCTGCCCTGCCTATGCAGCACTCCCTGAAGTGGCCCTTTCTGACCCGCCAGCTGCCTCCTCTCTGCATACATATTTTTTTTTTTTACACCTATGCAGTTGACCCAAAATATATTAATTTGGTGTTGAAGTAGGTTTCATTTCCCTGACAAGGGCTATCCTGCTCACATCCTGAGAGGCCTCTCCACTCCATTGCTGCAGAGAGATTGTTGACTCTACATGAACATTATATCATACCTAGCAAGTTTAAAGCAAACCCAGCTGTCCCTGAAGGTCTAGGTGATTTATGTGCATTAACAGCCTTGAAAATACATCTTAAAAGCAGGCAGGATCCCACAGATGCCTGAAAGTTCTCCTGCCTTTCAGCTGTGCTCCAGTGTTGGAGCTATGGAGTAAATGTTCCATCACCCACAGGAAGTTTCACCCACACGCTCCCCCTGACAGACAGAACTGTATTCAAAATCAACACCCCAGGAGCACAACCAGCAGGTTATGCCAGCTGTATTTATCATCCACAACTGTGCTGCCACAGCCTAAACTAATCATGTAGAAAGGCACTTACTCTAGAGCTTCAGAAGTCATCTCAGGCTCCAAATTTTAAAGAAAGCGTTTTGTTCCTCATAACTTCCCTCTCCATCTCAGGCATCCTGAATGCACTGTAAAATGATCATCACATTTAGCCTAGAACTCTTTGTATTAAATAAATGTAAGCCACACAGAGACAAGTCACTGGTCTGTGCCGTAACTCTTCTGTGCCCTAACTGCTCCAGCTGCTCCAGGAAGCAGCAGGTTTAAGGAGGTAGGAATCCAGAGCACACCACTCTGAACAGGGACATATTGCTCAAGCTTATCAACTCACATCTTCTAAGGATGGCTGTATAATATGCTGTAATTTAGGCTTACCACTGACAAACTAACGCGCCTCAACCTGAAAACAGTCTCTCGTTTGTGCAGTACAGTTACTTCATTATGTCAATTAAAACAATCCTGACCTGTCAAGAACCTCAAGGTGCCCATAAACACACAAAACCCAAGGTTTTGGTACAATTTTGGAATGCCATTGTTAAGCTACTGACCGCTAACAGATGCGGCAAAATATATCCCTTGTTAGTGTTAAAGAAACAGTAAAAATATGTAATCTTAAAGGAAAGCTTAAAACTTTAAATATACTGAGATTATCTGTTGGGTTCCAAAGATTTATTGGGGTTTTAAGAACCTTCTCTTGAATAATCACTGTCTTGGGCTGGAAAAAAAGAGTCCTCTCAGAATGCAGATAACCTCTCTCACTCACCTGTAACAAGGAAATACATACTATGTGAAATGCTGAGCTCCACCGGAAAGAAAAACAAGCCCAAGAAGAATAGCCTCCACTTATCTTCAGAGGCCTAAAGATTTTCTGAGTCTTCACATTAACTGAAGAGATTTTTATCCTTCTGCCTTTTGTTTGCTTTCCTGACTTTCATTTTTCCTTTTCTCATCCTGTGCCAGATTTCACCCTTTTACAACTGTGTGCAAGGTTGGCATCCTGTCTGCTCCTGCCTCTGCTCCTCGCTGGATGAAGAAAACCGAGAAACTGCTTCTGGGTAGAGATGAAAAATAGCTCAAGCCTGTCCCACTGTCATCCACGTTTTCTTTTCCTGTGCATGGAAACCCATCTATCAGCTCATGATAGTGTGGTTTTACTTCTATAGTGTACAGTTGCTTCAGGGTTTGGGGTACGGTCCCCCAAGGGAGTTTCTACAGCAATGTTTTCCACAAGCCTTGTTACCATTCTTTTTTTGACTAATTTTTTCCTTCCATAAGCTTTCTTACCTTTGCTGTGTAAGTAAATGAATAAACACATCAAAGATAAACAGACATTGCAGATACAAGAGTTTGTATACCAATAGGTATGTGGGAAATTATTACCCTTAGATGATTACTTTGATAAAACCAAATTGGACCGCCCATTACAAGGATACATGTTTTGAATTACAAATTAAGACACAGTAAATGATCAATTTCTTGATATAGAATATATATAAACAAGGTGGTCTGCAGCTCCATAAAGAATCACTTTTCATATAATTCCATATATCCTCTCTTGCTCTCATTTTCCAAACCCAAGCAAACAAAACAAGGACATCTGAACTGAATTAGTGAGCATCCAAAAATATCCAGCCCATCTTTCTTAAACACACAAGAATGTTTCTAGTTTGCCAAAAAAGAAGCAATGTTTTTAATACTGCTGCCCTCAAAGACACTCCCCCTTGGATGTCTCAATTACAAACTACTGTTTTAGGGAGATAAAACACAGAATACCTGAAAATACAGCCATGTATAGAATGAGCAACATGGGAATCAGTTGACAGCCATAGTTATACTGTCCTACATCCCATTTTTATTAATTTTTATTCAAATAAATGGTCTGTAAAGTCAAGAGGATTTTTCAGAGTAAAATCTCAGTGCTTAGCCCAGGGTTTTGTTGGGTATTTTTGTTTTGTTTTACCTATAACTTTTCCTCCTATTTTCCAGGTGGGAGTTATCTGCAAGGTATTTTTACCTTCCAAGATCAAGTTGAAATTTTTCCATGGGATTAGTGGCAGAGGAGACAACAATGAAAATTTCATATTAATAGCAGAAGTGAAAGGAAAAGAGGTGAGGGGAGCTATTGAGCTAACAGCTTAGATATGATACATCATTTATATACTTTTCCGAGCATCCACTCCAGGTTTCACTGAAGCATGGAAAACCTCATAGTGAGGAATGCAAGCGAAACAAAAAAATCTGGAAGCACTAGTCATGGTGGAATCCAGATGTTAACATCAGAAGAAATGCTCTTGTGTGGTGTCAGGGTCCAGTGAAGACACATTTGAAATATTGGGCCTAATCATTTATTTACAACAAAAACACAGCCAAGGCCAAGTCCCAGAAACCTGCAGGAATCCTAACCATTGCAAACTATTCTGAGAGCCATCATAGTGTGTGTTTAGGCCACATACTGAGTATTTACAGGGCAAAAATCTTTTCCATCAACTTCAAAGGGAGTTAGACATCACGTATGAGTGGTTTAAACTGGAAGAAGTCCATGCATAAAGAAGGGAGAACTTCATGGTTGGCCCTGATCATGGGACTTCCCTCCTGCAGGAGGAGACTAAAATAGAACCATCTAGACAAGCAACTACAACGTGGTGCATTTGGAGATACCTTCTCACGGATCATACACACACTTGCAAATGAATTAAGCAAGAGACTTTGTTGTTTCTATACTGTGATCATTTCTGTTTTTAAATGCCTGGGTGGTGTTTGGAAACTATGGGCAAAAGGTAACTTGGTAGAATGACAAACAGATTTGGATTTTGAGGTAGGGCAGGGCAGGGCATTAAAATAAAGCCAAATGGTATCTTCCCACCATATAAATGTAAATATGTTTTGAGAGGCCGTGGGCTGAACTAAGGAAGCATTTGTGTATCTTTTAATTTATTATTTTTTAAAACAAACAATAACCCTCCAACCAGTGCATCTTCTGGTTCTGTTTTGTTTTGTTGCCTGCCCAAACACACAGTTAAAAAATACAGGGAAGCCATATCAGTCTCACTGGGTAGCAAGGCAGGAAAGGTGAAACAACAGCCAGTGCTCAGAAGCCTCCCTTCCAACAAATTAGCCAGGTTTATAGCTTGAAGGACACCTCACACCAATCCTGATGGCAGGGCTGTTTGCCAAGCCTGGGGAAAGAAGATCAAAGGATACCGGCACTTCAAGAGAAGGGAGCACTGAGTTCAGAGTCACTGCCCCGTGCCTCCAGAGAAACAAGCTGGCTGGCTGGGAGCACCAGCACAAAAAAAAAAGCTTCACCATCTGATAAAAAAGCCATAAGCAAGTCATATTGGTCTGAAATACAGGCATATACATTCCTTTTTGCTCTGCTGAAGTGCAAAATACAATTTTGCAAGTGAATCAGTGACAGTTTTTAGAAGGACTTTTCCACTCGCTCCAGTCAGATGCTAAATGAGACTCTCAAGGGGAAAGCTGTACAGGTGCCCACCCACCAAACTTGCCAGGACTCTCCCGGGGCATAGCCCAGGAAGCTGTTACCTCACAAGATCCTGCCTTCAGGGATGCTGCACTGGAGGATGCATTTGGGCAGAGATGTCAAAGCTTCTCTGCTGGAGCAGGTCCAGAGAAGAGCAACAAGGCTGGTGAAGGGACTGGAGTACAAGTCCTATGAGGAGAGGCTGAGGGAGCTGGGGTTGTTTAGCCTGGAGAAGAGGATGCTCAGGGGAGACCTCATTGCTCCCTACAACTGCCTAAAAGGAGGTTGTAGCCAGGTGGGTGTCGGTCTCTTCTCCCAGGCAACTATCAGTAAGACAAGAGGGCATGGTCTCAAGCTCTGCCAGGGGAGGTTTAGGTTGGATATTAGGAAGAAACTCTTTACAGAGAGAGTGATCAGGCGTTGGAATGGGCTGCCCAGGGAAGTGGTGGATTCTCCGTCTCTGGAGGTTTTTGAGATGAGACTGGATGTGGCACTTAGTGCCATGGTCTAGTAACCACAGTAGTAGTGGATCAAGGATTGGACTTAATCATCTCAGAGGTCCTTTCCAACCTGGCTGATTCTATGATTCTCACCTTATCCAGTACCCAGCAAGAGCCTGAGAGAAGGAAGGTATGCAAATGCTCCAGGAAACTGTTTCCTTACAGAAGTGAAAAGCTGCAATTCAAAGCTTACTTCTTCTGCTATTACCCTGTATCAAAAAATATGTCTGCAATCAGAGCCCTTTAATAAAGTATTATAGGCCTATCACTTTGGAAAAGTACATTGCAGTACTAAATGAATCAAGACATTAGCTTTATGTATTTTTATATATATAAATCACTAGTTGATGCATAATGAATTAAAATAAAACACAATGCATGTCTGTAAAGCTTCCATACAAAACAAAACTGAAAAGGCTAAGAATACTTAGTTAAGAAAAAAATTGAATAAAATTAAATCATAAAAAGTATAGACACAAGGATATCAATTCACCCTGTGAAAATTCACAAGCTCATAAAAGAAAATACATTTTGAAAAGAAAACACACTGCACAAGTTACCAACAGTGTCAACAAAGGCCAGTAAATCAACACGATGGAGACAAAGTTCAGACATTTAGTGGCTAGCAGAAAATCCCATACAACGATAGCAGGAATTAAACCAAAAGCAACAAACTGGTCAGACGATTTAAACTCAGGTATCACAGGGACTTTGGACAAGATCTTTCTTCGAGGGGTATCTGGAGTGGTACACTGCCCCCCAACACTCGCTACCCTGGCCCGGCACAGCCCAGGAGGAAAGCACACTGAAGTCCCAGACATCATTTTTTCACGAGGTCATTTCTTTGCTCTATCAAAGTATCCCCTGTTACTGTAATTCTCCTTGGACGCTATGGTTGGTTGGAGTTATCCAGTGGAGCACACATCACTCTGGGTGGGAGCAGACTTGGCACAGAAGGAAAAAGTACAGCTCAGCCGATCTGCCCTTCCAGCTCAGCCTGCTCACACCGATGTCCCCCAGCAGCTCAGCTGTTCATGGAGCAGACACAGAGCTTTAGCCTAATGCACACATTTTTCCCTAACTGCATGCAGCAGAATATCATGTACTTTCATATAAAAAAAAGTATGCAGTGAGACAAAGTTATGTTTAGTCTCACACATAATGTGCAGTTTTCCATTATGTGTGAGACTAAACATAATATATAAGATAGTCTCAAAAAATCAATTTGGACTGAGTTCCTCAGGCACAGAAGTGAAAAGGCTAACGTTAGAGAATAATAATCTGTTTACTACATGCATTTGGTAAACCCTTCCCGGACTGCTGTGCAATAGTTCTCAGGAGGAATACAGCTTATTTTTGAAGTACTTCACTAGATTCAGTGAACAGTCAAACTAAAGTTTGAATATTCAAACTTTAAAAGCAACCTTTTTGTAGCCAAGCTTGCCTCCAAGAAAAAGAAACCAAAATCTGGGGCAGGGAGAGGAGAAAGGACCTCAACTTTGATCAACTTTGCCATGGGAACTGGAGGCACAAGCAAAATCAGTTTTGGTTCCTATTTGTATATTTCTAAATAGAAACATGGTAGAAGAGATAGAGGTCCTTGCTTAGCTATGCTATTTGCTCCTGAAACCAAAATGCTGGAGCACATCTTTCCTAACATTCCATAGCAACAGCATGGAAATAGCTCTCACAGTGAGCCAACTAACCTCTTTTTATCAGCCAAGAAAACCAGGCGCTTGGAGAATGCAGTTAATCTTCTTCGAGGTGGAGAGCTCAAGGGCTGCACTGGATAACACTGCAAAGTGTTCATTTTTCCTCTACTGATTACGAACAAAGTCTGGATTTTTCAGTTTCTACTGCATTTGCGTTTTCACCAAGAAACATTTCATTCCATTCCCTTCCCAAAGAAAAACAAGCAAAGCTCTTAGCGTTCCCAAACTGGAACATTCTTGCCAAAGAATTTAACACATTAGATTTAACCTGGCAAGATTCAGGAGACTTGATGTGAAAGAACCCAACTAGGCAGTGACAATGACAAAAGTGTATTGACTAAGAACTGCTTTCACATCAGGAGGAAAAGAATAAACATAGTTTTTTAAATGCCAGGTATGAAACATGCAGTAATATAAGTAACTATACAGATTGCTGACTCTAGAGCAAACCTTATGGATAACGGTAGAGTTACGAATAAGTTTCAAGCCATGAAATGATTCTTAGGCATTAGGCCACCAGCTAAAGATTATGAGGCAGATGGAAAAGTGGGGAGACCAAGGATAAGATTTTGAATTCAGAGTCCAGAAAGTCATTGTCTCTCTGAAAAGGCTTGGAGCCCTACTGCTTCTTACTTCCCTAACAATGTAGTCTGGCTTGACAAAACCAATTCTGTCTCCTCCTAAGCCCTGCTTCTATTATGGTATGATACATGGTATGACGGCATCTTCAGATGACAGACAAATCAATTATCTGTTCTGTCCTAAAACCAAAAAATCGTTTTGTGTTGGACAATATAGTTTCCAGAAAGTTACACTAAGTGAAGCCCTATGCAGCAGAAATGTTTCTGTTCTGAAGTGTTCTGTTAAATTTTTATCCATCCTCTTCCTCCCTTCTTATTGTTCCTGCCTTTCTGTTATGAACTGTTGTCTTCTGATGTGTCAGATTAATTGAACATATATCATGCAGAAAGGCAGTTTTAATTTGCTGTCCTGTCCAGCTGTAATCAGTTCCTCTGTCACCCTTCTAAATATTCTTTCTATTATAGACCACTGCTACAGCATTTATGTTGCTCTCAGTGGTGTCAAATTCCCTCACTCCCTTTTCCTTACCAGCCTCTGGCTACATGTGTTCATACAAAGTAGAAATGTTGACATAAGGTACAGGATGGCGAGTATTGTGATGAGAGTCTGACAACCCCACCTCAAGCATGTCAGTCCATACAGAACTTAAATTACAAGATTTACAAGGGGTGCACTGATTGATCTGAGAAGCCAGATGCTGCCTGCTGCTTCAAAGAGTTGGGGGACTTGTTGAGATTGAACTAGTGCCAGAGAAGGACGTGTACCCTGAAACACAGGGGAGTAACTGAGCTCTAACTGAGCTCTTAGGTTAAGTGTAAGATTTGGGGTAGCTTGGCAGCTGCACTGCCCTGGCTCCCCTGGTGCCAGGTTTCAGCTGAGCCTTAACCAAGACTCAAAAACTGCTTGGAGCCAGGTGCTAACCAGTGTTGCAGTAACATATCCTGACAGGAGCTCAGGTATGGTCTTCGCTTTCTACATATTACTGCAGACCTACAAGCTTTTAAAAGCGTATACCCTATTAGCTATTTTAGTGTGCCATGGACCTTTATCTCTACTCTTTTTTGCCAAAATACGTACCAAAAAATTGATTTTTTCTTCATATAAAGAGCTTATCCTGCCTGATTCTTTATTGATGCCCCTGCTCATTATTTGCAATCTTACTTCTTTCTGGCGACAGGCACGCTGAAATATGACTTTAGCCTTTGCCATATACACAGTTGGGAAGAAAACTAATTGAAATATTTCTAGGTATGGAATGCAGAAATACAAGACTGTGAATTACTTAAAAAGCAATCCAACTGGTTTTCCACAAAGTCCCACCTTTCTTTGCATCAATACGAAAATTACTATTTTTTCAAGGAGTTACCAAGGGATATGTAGTTCATTTAAACAACAGCATAATGCATTGGTGGCCCATGTCAAAGGCTAAAATTTAACTAAACTAAATCTGTAAGTGAATAAATAGAAACCATTTTGCATCAAGACTTGAGGGACTAAAGTTACAAAGAAGGGATTTTTTTTTCTTTTATAATTTGCTGCTACTTTTTGGCAGTTAGGAACAAAGAGCCACCCTTAAACAGAGTGATTGGAGAGCATCTTTAAGCAGGCTCTTTCATTCCTTTTGGGAACCTGAACAATGTGATAAAAGCAACTTCAAGTCCCAATAAGTACATTGTTCTCATTTAATTAATGTTTTCCCAATACAGTTGGTGAGTAACAGGTCAGAGGAAAAGAAAATTGCGTACAACAGAGATCATGCTGTCAAATATCGAAAATATATTCCGTGACTGTTCCACAACAATAAAAAATGTTTCTGCAAATACATGAGCAACAAAATGAAGGCTAAGGAGAATCTCCATCCTTGGAGAAGCATAGGGACAATGGATGAGGAAAAGGCAGGGAAGCTTAATGCCTTCCTTGTCTCAGTCTTTAATAGTAAGACCAGTCGTTCTCTAGATACCAACTCTGAGCTGGAAGACAGGGATGGAGAGCAGAATGAAGCCCCCATAATCTAGGAGGAAATGGTCAGTGATCTGCTACACCACTTAGACATGCACAAGTCTATAGGGCTGGACAGGATCCACCCAAGGGTACTGAGGGAGCTGTCAGAAGTGCTCACTGAGCCACTTTCCATCATTTATCAGCTAACTGGGGAGGTCTCAGCTGACTGGAAGCTACAAATGGGTTGAGATGGGACTAGCAGAATGGCATGTGCAACAACTAATTCTTTATAATTGGGAAGCTGAGCCCTGTAATCTCTTTATCATCCTGTCAGTGAGTTAATGGTCATTATTGTGAACAGATTCTTATTTTATCAAGTAAGTCAAGGCATCACTGGTCCTTTTCATATGATAATACTAAGGCTTTACACTGCAATTAAAATTAGTACAATTTTTTCAGCTTTTCCTAGGTTTAGCTGCAACCTTTCAACTTGCCAACACCACCTTGAAAGTCTTATCAGACACTTGTGCAGCACACTATTCTCCTTTTGACCAAACCTCTCTTTAACTGTCTTATTCCCTCTCCTCTAAATATAGTGTAAAAGGCTTAGAAGTGGAAAAAATAGAGGAAACATATAGCTAAAAAAAATTCCCTATACATAGTGTAACACTACCATCCAGAGCAGAGCAACCAGAGCTTAACAAGCGTTTTTGTTCAGAATTTCCAAAACTCCAATAAATGTTTCTTTCCTTTATCAGCACTAAAAATATTTTAACATCCTTATGTCAACAGTTACATATTTTCAAAACAAATCTCCTATTGGGCTTTGTTTGTTATCAGCAAAAGTAATTTTGCAATATTTTGCCTTCAACCTCCCCTCCCCCAAGGAGCAACCAGCAACCACCACCATATCTTTAATTTTTCAAATGTTTTACTTTGTCCAAACAAACACAGAAATCAGTTTTCATTCAGATATGCAATGAACTCAAGAGTTAGACTTACAAAGGTCTTTCTTTGTTAAGTTGGGGGTTTTTTCAGGTTCAAGATATCCTTTTCTATTTAAACTGGATGGTAGTGATGGTTTGGTTTTCAAATGATGCTCCTAATCTTACCACTAAATTAAAAAATAAATCAAGAACTGAACTCTAGCTTACGTGAGCACATGTAAAACTGAGCACACTGAAACCATGCAGGGCACTGTTGATCTTGGGCCCTAAAAGGAATTCTATTGAAAGTTCAATGATCTTCAGGACTGACTCCCTCAGCCTCATAATTTTCTGTGTTACCTCAGGACACTTCACTTACAGCAAAATGAAAAAACCCCAAAACTGAGTCTCAAGTCAATGTCTGCAACAGCTCCCAGATAAGTGGTATTATTGCTTCCTTTAAACCGACAAAATTTAGTCAGTTGGGGAAAGGGAAGAGAATACAGGGAAGGAATAGTTTCCCTCGAGGAAGTACTCCAAGCTTATGTGCATTTTACTGTAGTCCTTTCTTGGGACAGAAAACCCATTCAGGATGCAAATCTATTAAATATGGAAGCTGATAAAACACAATGAGAGTACTGTGGGAAAAAAAGAAAATAAAGTAGACAGTGAATGTTGCCAGCAGTCTCTGTTTGCACCAGTCTCCTCCCTAAGGAACGACCACTGAAGAGGAAAGCCAGGCACTGTAGGCTGCCTATCATCAATATACATGAACATCATTGTTGCATCTACCCGGGGTCAAAATCAAACCTGTGACCAGTGGAGGAAGGCTCTTCACTGCGGCACCACTCTCCACAGCCCTTCCTTTTTGCAAAACCAAATTTAATCAGTATGAAAAGAGGTACTGCCAGCCAGCTAGACACGTTAACAACTCGTAATCTCCTATGTATTCAAGGAGGAAGTTGAAGCCAAGATTTTACAGTATGATTAATAGTTTCTGGGTGTACAGTTCAAGGTACTGTGAAGAAATGCTGAGTTCAGCTTCTGGAGCAAAAAATAATAATAATAAAAAAATAATCAGGCTCCTTTAACATCCCTTAAGCTAAACTGGGATGCAGCTTTGTGTATCCCAGTCACTGTTTTGGGATGGTTGCCATGAGGCCCTTGAGAGAACTACCTTGGGAAATTAATTAAGCTGCAATACATCACATTTAAAACCTGGTGTCCTTGCTTTAGGTTTCATTTCGATCTTTGCTCAGCCAGCCTCTGTGGGTGGGGTAAATGTGTATTTAGAGATGGGAAAAAATTAAAGGTCTTTCCCGAGGGCCTGGGCAGGTGAGCAAGTTTCCATGAGGTAAGCAAGGGCATAAGCCCATGGGTGTGCTGCAATGGCCCCGGTGCCTGCTCTTCCGCTACAGTACACATGAGGCATCCTGTTGTGAACACACACACTATGGGTACCATCGCCATCCCTGCCACAGCTCACTCTGCAGCCTGTGTTCCCTCAGCGCCCACTCGAGCCGCAGCAGGGACAAGAGGCTGGCTGCCCACTCCACAGCCCCATCAGCATGGCCTGTCTCATGCCTGGACTGCTGTGGAGTCACTTCACCTGTGACAGGAGCCTGCCTCACTGGAGGAAAGCAGTGGCCTCATCTGGAGCAGGGTGGGCTTGGCCTGCCTCTGCTGTGTGACACCAGGCAGGCATGGGCAGTTTAGGTCAGCTGATTTGCTGTTGGTGACTGTGAGGAATGGGGTCCAAAGCCACCTGACAGTGTTTGGGTTTTGGTTAGGTCCCTGTGTGGCTCTCACATACCAGTGATCACTTAAACTTCGGTCAAACATTGTTCACTCTGCGTCACAACAGGTACAGCTTGGTCTTCACACTGCTCTTCTCTCTGTTCTCCATCTCTGCTTCCCAAACCTGAGACCATCCTTTGGCCTCCTGCTCATCTTCAGAGCAGCTGCTCCTCTCCAAGCCATCCAGCCTGGATGGCCACCAGCACATTATCCAAGCTGGCAGTCACCCTGGCCGAAAACCCAACACAGCAGAAGCCCCCCAGCAACAGTCCAGTGATACCAAGTGCCCACTTGGGCATTGTACTGACCTCCACAACCTTTGCTTCCTCAATAGACTGGGGGGGCCCTGAAAGAGTTGATGAGCACTTTGGCTGTGCTCGTGGAAGGGGCAGAAACAAGATCAGGTCCATTTTCATACAAAGCCAAAGTATAAATTGGCAGAAAGGACAAAGGGACAATCAAGACAGTCTTATGAGTCTCGGTTCAAAGGCTGGCGAACTCTGCTGGAAGGGGATTTAAGAGAGCACGTGACAGCAAGGAATAGTTGTCTCAGCCCATGGAGCTTCAAGTCTCCCCCTCTCCTGACATCTAATATGACCCCCGAATTGATCTCTGCATGTAGGGCTGTATGAGATAACTTACGCTGCTTAGATGCTTCTGGGAATACTCCTGCACCAAAAAGATGCTGGTAGCAAGAATCACTCAGGTCACCTCCCCTCTTCTGGCACTGCCTGAATACCAGAAGGCAGCAGAACAAGGTGTTTCCTTTGTCTTAATATTTAATAGCTTGTAGATCTTTGATGTGTTTATGGTTCAGACTGAAACACCTGGAAGAGTGTGTGTACTAAGCACATTGGGCTCATTCAGCACAACCTAGTTTTACAAGTGAGATGAACCTCAGCCTTCTTTCCACAGTCATGGAAGATACACATTCCGACTTAAAAAAAAAAAGAAAAAAGCAATCTTTCAAGTTCTTTGCTAACAAGAGATGCAAATCAAATGGCACTGGCAGACTGTTCTCCTTTCTCGGCTCAATAAAGAGTTTCCATGCAGAAAATGTTTTATATGCCCACTGAATTCTTCTTTCCACAGCATTCTGTTAAACTCTCAATTACAAAACAAAATAAAAAATACAGTACTGTTGCGCTAGCTGTTTTCATGTCCAGGTTGGCTGAGAACCTTCTTCATAGCCACAATACCTATAGCACAACCATCCACCAAAGAGAAAACTAAATTCCATGGATTTACTGCAGCAGCTTTGAAGCATGTAAGCTGCCAAACCGTTCAAAAACTTAATAGATTTGTTTATGGACTAGACAAGGCTTAATTAAACCAGGCAGCTCTGAAGAACAGCAAATCTTCTCTCTTTCCGCCTTCCCCTCCCCCCTCTTTTTTTCCTAGAGTATCTTTCTCCCATTGGCTTTCCTCTTCCTAATAATCCCATCACAAATGACAGATATGTTATCAGTCATCACTGGGATTTGACACATTCTTAATACCTGTCATGACAGCTCTGAAGTCTGCATGCTACTCCATTGTATTCCAAAGCATTTGCAAGAGGTAATGGACACATCAAATAGCAGTCAATGGCTCTGCTTTATAAATCTGCTGAAGGCTTACAATACAGAAGTAGATGCTTAAAAAAGCCTAATCTGTGATTATTCAAAATTACACACAGTAATTAAACATAAAACAGTATAAATAGCTTTTCAACTCTCTATGCCTGTGATCATCCTGGCTACACTGTAGAATTTCTTATTAAATAATTATTAATAAGAATGCTTTAATATTTAAAAAAGGTATCAGCATTGGTAATAGTGAAGATCACATTAGTAATCCAAGGTCTTTATTGAAAGGTTCAAAGATACTCATGCTGATAATGTGGTAGTGTATTGTTGTGTCCATACAGAGTCTCTCCTGGTTCCTTAGTTCTCTGCTTTACTTTAATAGGAAAATTGATGCAGAAGTGAGGTGTAAGTCATGGCTAGAACCAGAGTCAATGTCAAAGGTGAACACCTGAATGGATATGAAGGTGAGGGGACTGTGAAGTGTGTCATTCACAGCAATTGTTAATATTGTAAAAGACTAAACGTGAGTGTAGTAGAACAGGAGTTTGAAGAGCAAGTGTCTCCCTGATGAGGACAAAAGGAAAAGACAGTGTCTTATCACTGAGCAATAAGAACAAGGAACACCAACTAACAGGCTTTGTATGATTCCATTCCTAATGCCTGATGATTTCTGTGGATTCCTTAATACAGGTAGTTTTGTTTTTTCATTCAAGCCCTCAAAGGAGCTGTAACAGATATAGCACCCCACAGAACAAATTCAATACAGAGCTCTCCAAACAGATGTATTTTCTTTTGATCAAATTCTAGTATTACTTCAGATGACTCTGGTGATCTGTGTGCAATACTTTTCAGGTACAAAAATAAAATATTTTTTTTACTGTAACATTTCTTTCAAGCCCTAAACTTGCAAAAGGCTTTCTCTCGGTTGAGTTCAGCTGCTGCAAAACATCATATAGCCACAGTCTCTGCCAACAGCATATGAGCTACATGACAGCAGTGCACTTTGCCATTAGTAGAAGCAATGCCTTGTTGTTCTCAATGCATTTACAATTTTGCACAAAAGCAGAAAAAACCACCCTCAACAAAAACAAAAAACCCACACAGATCAGAGACAAAGCAGCCCTGTGTAACTTAAGGCCTTTTCAGCAAGGCAGTAAAGCTAAGGCAGAATTGTGAGCTGGCGTCAAAAGGAAATGTCCCATTGACATAATGATCTTTGGAGCAGGTCTGGAGTGAAGAAGACAGGCAAAACACTTTCAGCCACCTAAGTGATTGCGTGTCCTTTAAACAAAATTAGTGTGTCGTGGTTTAAGAGTTTCAAGCTATTGTTTGCACCTACAAAAAACGGATGAGCAAACCGGGCTTTCTTACAGTGCAAATTTATTTACGAGAGACACAGAGCAAGTTTTGCACCTGTCAAGCACTCGGGGAAAAAAGTGATGGCATTTAGCAGAGCAAGAATGTTGTTCTCAGGATGCAACAAATCCTGTTCCAGGGATCTAAACCCCTGAAGTAACAGCATTAGTTGAACATTAACCCACCCTGCCAGGTGAAGCACTTTCAGAAAAGCTGACAGGTGACGTTTGTATCAGTTGGCTTCACACCAGACCAAATACTGCAAGTTCTTGAGCAGGCAGCATAAAAACATACCACTAACAAACTTGGTAATAGATTTTCTGATTATGATCTTATACCAGGGCCTGTTCCAGTTCAAATTTGTACTGTCAGCTGAACCTGGACTGCATGGAGGCAAGATCATGCAGCACAGCCCCACGGAGAAGTCTTCCCAGCTCCCTTCTGGCTCCGCTCCAAGGAGCATTACTGCTTTTCCTGCTGTCTATGCTACCAGTTATTCCTTTCATATATCCTCTCAGCTGCAAGCAAATCAACATGCCAATCCCTTGGGACACATGGCTTAGCTTATACTTAAGACTTGCCATTCTGCTTTGTGCTTTGGACATTGATTTCCATTGTCTCAGCTATCACTCAACAAAAGGGCATTTAATTGCTGTCTCATTTAGTCTGGGGGAGAAGAGGAGAACAACTTTTACCAGTCCTCTGATTGATGGCAGCCATTAGCACCTTCTAGCACAATACTGACTTACTAGAAGCACGATTTACATGTGAAGTTCACTGCCACACAACTGAATCAGATTTGCAGCTATGCCTACTTGAACAACTTCAGAGACTGAATCTTCTAATGAAATGAATTTGCAGAAATGCTTACACTGGCCACCCATTTAAAACGAAAACTTTGAAGATTAATGAGGTTCGTCGAAAACTCCTAGAAACAAAAGAAAGTTTAATGGAGATCTCCTAGTGTTTGTTTCACTTTTTAAGCGCTACCATGTAGATGCTTAAATGGTTGTAAAAAAAAAAAAAAAAAGGGATAAAAAAACAAGAGAAAAAAACCAACCACTATGCATCAAAGTTCCCAGTTGCTGAGGAATCCCAAAAACCGTTTTCCACTCTTGGGTGAGCATTTCTATTTTCTTTGTGATGGAGGAAAGAAGAAAATTAATATCCACATTTAATATCCTCCACGTTCTGTAAAGCAGTAACCTACTTGCCTTGGTGTTCAAGCCAAACTGCTGACAGGGGATTTTTAGTATTCATCTCATTTTATTAAAAAGCACAAGGAAGGATGCTAATTTCCCTTTCAAAAGAACAGTCAAGAAACAACTAGATCAGTGAAGGCTTCTTGAAATACCACCTTTAATCATTCCAGTTATGTGAAACTTGAAGTAATTTCAGTAAAAGTTGATGTAGTTTGATGCAGCTTATCAAAACATTTAATAATTACAAAATCTAACATCAAGAGCCTTTTGAACACTAGACTTCCCAGTCAGACATAGGAACAAGCTGAGGCACTGGGTATTATCAGACACACCTCTGTGCATTTTTAAAAATATTTAGTATGGGAGAGGCAGATTGAGAAAGGCCGCCTTTCAGCTAAGGAATGATGTACAGCCAAACATGCAAGAACCCACGTCATCTCAGCTGTGGGAACACTAACCCTGGCCAGGCAGAAGCTTTCTAAAACCATGTTAGCTATACCCGCAAAAAAGCACTTCTGACTACTTTCAGAACATATCCTCTGTTATGCACATAATTGGTTTAAAATTCCACTGCAAAATCACTCTGCTATTACTTGCTTTCAGTGAGTCCACTCCTTACATTCACATCCCACGCAGGGCCCACCTTTGTTCGTCAGTGATACTCGTCTTTCCTGATGTGCATTTCTAAATAAGCTTAAATAGTGGCTATTTCCTTGTGATCCCACGCTTTTTCCTACATTTCAAAAAATTGTGATTTTAGGTACAGAAATGGATGTGCAAAGGCAGAATGTACTTTTTTTTTGTTTAGAACAGCTGTCTTCATTTTAATGCATTCTGCAGCTTACATGCATGGAAAACTGTATTTTGACCCCTTTCTTCCCCTTAGTTTTTAAGGGAAAATAAAACTTAAATCATTGAAGCATCCAAATCAAACAACAACAAATCTAAACAAAACCCCTCCTAAACTGGCATGTGGCCAGATTACTTCCTAAACAGTATAATACACTTGTTTCTGTAACTTGGCTCTTTGGAAATTTTATTTTCCCCTCCCAGTGTTTCCCTTCTCTTTGGTGTGGGACAGGAGACACATTTCTCTTGCTGGAAAGGCTAAGTGCTATCTGCCAAAAAGTATAGTCTATGGACAATTATTACTGGCAGTTATGATGAAGGTAGCACACATGATCCCAGTACCACCATTCACCTTCCCCCCCAGGCTCATGCCAGGCTGGAACCAGAGTTCCCAGCAGGGGTACCTCCAGGAGCATCACCAGCACCAAGAAAGCTGCCAAAACAGTTTTAAACCACTTTGCAGCTAAAAAGCAGCCCAAGAGTCATGTTTGCGCAACCTCTTTCTCAATCTTGCTTCAGATCTCTTCGGTCACTTGAGAATAGGGAAGAAGGTTTTACAAGCTTGTTTCTGAGAAGCCTGCCGAGCCAACACATGCTAATCAACATAAACAGATCCTGGAAAAGAAGGTGATCGAATCTCTCCGATCATCCTCAGTCACAGTCAAACCCGAGCACCTTTGAGATTCAGGTCAATCACACATCTGCTCAGCATCCCCCTGGGAGACTCAGAATGTAAGTGCAAAATTAGGGCAAGCACTAGCACAGCAGTAGGCTGCAGCATGTTGCTGGCAGAGGCACAAACCTGTTTTTCTATCCAGAACATAATCTATAAATAGGTTTATGAATACAGAACCTCTGCCAAGCTATTCTTGCTTTCTATTTTTTTTTCTTTGCTAATTTTTAATGCTCTTGCAAAACTGGCTTCTAGAAATTTTATCTCCATTAGTAGCAATAAACATTTATTAAATGCTCCAGCAACGTCTGAAAGTCTTGATGAATAGCAACAAATTTGCCTAGAAAAACATAATTTCTCATTTAGAAACTCTAATGTATTAAAAAAAGGGGAAAATGAGCTTACCTGAAAACAGAAAATTCACATGAGAAGCCTGTGTGCTCACCACAGCTTGGAAAACAAGAACCCACTTCTGCTGGGACTGCAGGAGGAGACCAGGCAGTATCTGTGCTTACTCTTGTTCAGCTGTGCTCCAGTGGGTACCAGCTGAGTCCCAGAACTGAGCCCTGGGCTGTCTCCCTCAATTCTTCTCACCTGGAACAACAAAACAGGCTCTCAGCTCCCTCAGCGCAGGAGCGATGCAACATTACACACCCAAGACAGAGTGACGGATGTTCACACTGCCTGACTGCTGGAGATTCAACACAGCCTCATGAAAGGGGAAACTCATTACAGCTGCCATTATTGATAAGCATGGTTCTCTGCTTTTCTGTGCTGCAGATGCCCTCACAAAGTATCTTGGGGACACACAAAGCACTAGAAAGCTATGTACAGAGCATTGTAACTCTGCCTTGGAGGGGCTGCTTTTCTAGCAGATAACACTAGACCCATAACAAATTTACTCAAGGCCAATCTGTAGCCAGAACACTTTATGGGAAAAATTTTGCTTTGAGGTGTCAGTGTTTGGGTGACTAAACCAACCAGTGCTAATTTCAAGTAGGGACATTAACAAAAGACTTATATTACCTTGTACTTTCATCTAGTATCATTCCCTTGTACCTCT
This sequence comes from Cephalopterus ornatus, assembly GCA_013396775.1. NCBI lineage: Eukaryota > Metazoa > Chordata > Aves > Passeriformes > Cotingidae > Cephalopterus > Cephalopterus ornatus. The sequence goes on from VZRE01013296.1 coordinate 118,515, forward strand.
GTTTTTCCCCCTCTCTCTCTCAACCCTTACATATTTCACCATCCATTTTCAAGGATGTATGTCTAAATGAAGCCCTTTATTAAGACTCAGTTTTCAAAAGCAATGTCACCTTGCAGTTTCCTTTTGCTTCAGAAATTAGTTTCTAAGGGCATATTCTTGAAAAGCCTGCATCTATACTTATTTCAACTTTCTGGGGAATAATTGAGTACAGAAAGTAAGGTTTAGCCTGATTAAATTTTTATTTCCATCTAAAAGTAAAAGGAAATTCACAGTAAAGAACTAGGAAAGCTTTTTTTTTTTTTTCATGCTTGCCACCACCTTCACTGTATGCGTCTTCTCCAACAAGGAATCTTTCAACAGTCCAAATCTATAAGCATTTTACATATGAAAACTCTTTAAAAGTTATTTTAATCTCAAATTATCAGAAGTATCTTGTCATGTGCCACAAACTGAAAGGATTCAATGCATTTAGGTAAAACAAGCCTGGTAAGAAAATTAAGACAATGTATCCTAAGTCCTCTGTTAGGTAAAGGCTAAGGAAGGACTTGGGGGTGGAAGACAGTGTTGGTATTTACTGTAGAAGAAACTCCAAAGTTACAATAATACATTTTCTACATGTAATTCTGAAGGCAGGACACTATTTTTAAAATCAGGCTGTCATGTCACAGGGCTGCCAGACTTGTCTGCAGAGAAAGCAGTGGGATCCTTTGCAAGCTCCACACCTCTCCCTGCCAGCACAATCCTCCCAGTAATACATCCTCCCCCTGCCAAGGCACAAGGTCACGCACAACCCCACATCTCTTGTGGATATCACACAGCCACTTTCCAACCCTCGACTCCTCCTGCTTCCACCATGTCCGTGCGCCAAAACTTTTAGCTGGCTGACAGGTTTACTGCACAGTAAAAAGCTGACTTTTCAAAGAGACCCTCAGAAGGTAAACTTTCTGAGACTTTTTCACACACTCCCCTCCCCCCCAAATTCTTATGCATGTGTGTTTCTTGATTGAAACTAAACACAAGAAAAACTTGTGCAATGCATAAAGATCTTTTTCCATTTCTCTGTGTACCTGCTCTAAGCAGAGAGAAATAGAGACATTATTTAATGGATGTCCAAGGAATAAAGTGCAAGAATTCCAGTCCTAAAATATCATAAAGATAAGATATTAAAAAAAAAAAATAGACAGACTTTTTCCATCATTAAGGCAAATGAATGACATACAGGACTGGAAATTTCTCCTCAAATCCAACAGAGTCTTATTCCTGTTGCCCTGACACTTCTGTCATTGCTGTTTTCTCCCTTCTCCAAGAACTGCATATGCCTTCTTTCTTAATCTGAGCAACACACTGGCCATCAGAGTCTATTGCTGCTACTCTGCAAGGGAACACCAAGGCAAGAAAGGGGTAATCCCCTCAGAAAACCACTCACATGGGTCTACCAAACTACTGGATACATATTCTTTCTTCTCTAATTTTTCAAGAACCTCTGGTATTGCTTTATTCTAATAAAATTATTTCAAATAAACACCATCAGCAGTTTTAAAGTTGAGCTTTAGCTCAAACAGATTCTAAAGAGTCTGTTGTTAGACATGCAGGGCTTTTTCTTCAGCACATCTATAGTTTGCTTCAAAGTTCATTGCATAAGAAGAAATAGCTGAGATGCAAAGTCAAATTCAAGGATCCTGGGAATAGCTGTGCATGATGCCCACCTGGCAGGTAGGTCTACTGCAAGGATGTAGTTCTGTACATGAAGTCACAAGAGTGAGATTCCTAATGATATGCAGTAGCCAAGGCATGGAATAGAAACCAATTCACAAGTTTGCCCCCAGCAGCACAGAGAGGACAGCCAATACTGCTCATATCAAAGCCTGGATCCACAAACCTCCAGTCTTAATTAGAAGATTATGAAGAGTACAAAATGGCATTGGACACAAGAAAGTGACCATTTTTCAAACAAATTTAATTGAGTGAGCACTCTAAAAATTACAATTCACACTCCCTTATCCACACTTTTTTTTCCTCATTAATGATACAGAATTGGCTGCAGATGCAACAAAACCTGTCAGCAACAGCAAGATGTCCTAAGGAAGGTCTTGCCTATTATTACAGCTGTCTAGATGAAGGTCACTGACATTGCTAACACCTCTGACTTTTATAATCAATTGCCAGCATTTATGGAGGTAAAAATACCACTAGCTTTGGACACACTCAGAAAAAAATAAATTCTTCTCAATTAATTTTAAGCTTGGTCTCTCTGATAGCCAAAACACGAAACAGGAGGCAACCTAACAAGCCAAATATTAGCAAGATTGGTTTCTGGCAGCCAATGCCATATTCTGTTTGTATATAAACAATTGTAGTTTATCCATCTCTTCAAAATAACTACAGTATGAATCATCATAAGGACAGCAGCAGAGAAAACTGCAAAATACTTGTAGCTGAGGAAAAATAATAATTTAATTTTAAAAGCACATTGCTAACACCATATACCTATTTGAGAAATCTAGTATTTTGTGGATTAGACTCTTGGAAGACCAAAGGGGCTAACCTTTACCTATATTTTTGCTGCTGGTAAAGGATGATGAAGCTCTTGCTGTACACTGCACATTCACCCTGTGCCTGCTTTTCAGAACAGAAACAGATATTGCTGCCTTTTAAACTAGTCTTGTGTTGGTTTTTAGCCAGCTGCAATGTTCCACTGCTATAAGTGAGGATGGAGGGCTAAGCAAGAGATTTTCAAACAATTCTTTGTAAATGGTCCACAAGTCCCATCTGATTTATAAACTGTCAATGTGCTCGATGAGTTCAGCAGCTGGGAAGCCCTGGATTTGACAGCACTGCCCTTACCTGATAGTTCATAGCAATCATTTTGAGTTAATACAGGGCCTCAGAGAACACAGGGGTCTCTAACTCAAGACCTCCTAAAGACCGATATTTCAGTCAAAATTCTTGCTCCTGACAGTCCTCCTCATCCTCTGGCTCCTAATTCAAACCATCAGTCAGCTCTTGCTTTTCACAGGAGTTCATTGCTGTACGGTGTAATGTTTGCATCAAATACAATTGCCAAAGGCATTCCAATTTTCACTAATAATTATCATTAGAAGAAGGAAAAAATTGGTTGTATTTTTGTCAAAAAAGAACCATTTCCTGATGTTTAGCATAGGCAGGATAACGGTCACAGGCAGCATCTTGGCACAGCGGGCAAAACTAGTAGGTGGTAAATGAGAGTGCTGCAGACGGGACAGATCTTCTTCCAAGGGGGAGAGGGGGCAGGGTCTGCTAAAGGAGGCACCCTGATGGCAGGAGATTTATGCATCCGCTCTTGTGTCTGTCTAGGAGGAGGGAATCATTATGCAAGGCCAGCTGCAGGGGTGTGCACTGCTGTCGGGAAAAATTAGAAGTCTAGCAATGAACTATAAAGAAGGAAGAAATGACAGAGTGAATGAAAACCCCATGATAAACCCATTTAGGCTCTCTTCTCCCTGGGATGAAAGATGAAGTCTAATCTCTTTGGCATATATCCTGGCTGAGACTCAAACAAATATGCCTAGATACGCTCAGGCACACGGCCCAGAATGTGCAATGACAAAGTCCACCCAAAGGATCCGTAACTGCACAAGGTATGGAGCAGGAGTCCTTTTTCAGCATGTTTAGCTAAGTTCTGGGGAAAGATCATAGCACACTAAGATGCTTTTGATCAGAAGAAATCTCATCTTCTGCCAAATGCCTTCTTTGTGTAAATATCTTGGAAAGAAAGCTCTTCCATTTGAATACCTTTGGGAAATGCAGGGGGCAAGGGTGGGCAGAGTGAAGGGATGACAGGACTATAAAACAGTGAAAAGCACCCAAACTAAAGCTCTGGTATTTCATTCTTATTTGATCGAAGGATAACTTTCCAATTTCATGTGGCATTCCTTTCCCTAAGAGAATTTCTGTCTCAGTCGGGCAGGTCTGCATAACTTCTTGTCCTGTTTAAGGTAGAGGCATTTTTTTTTTCTTTTTCTCCTTTGTTAATACACTCAGAGAAATGAAATATTCCAAATATTTCTTTGTTGTGCTTGCTAATAAAAACAGTCAGGATCTTGGGTCATACTGGTATCGGAGAGCAAGGTCATAGGGAAAGAAGGCACAAGGAAAGCAGTGCTCTTTAAGACATCCCAAACCCCCCTGGTTTTAATTCAAGCCCCAAGCCTAAGAGGGGAACTGTTTGGTAATTTTTCCTTCTGCCTGTCCTGACCACTGTTAAAGTCTAGGGGCTCGTGAAACTCTTCCTGGAATGCTAATGTCCTGCAGGAAGCCAGAAGGTACAAAATGGGAGCTGTTTGAGGAACACTTTCCTGAGGGGAGAAGGGAGGGAGAGATGTACTTCAATACTTTATTTCAAGTTACACATAAGGACCCATGGTGTTAGCCACATTTTTTACCAGGACAGAAGAAATACATTTTGCTCAGCATGCCAACATTGTAAATTCTGCCACTGTACGTCCTTCAGTGTGAGCTCTTCGAGATACAGTTTCATGAGAAATGTTTGTTCACTGAAGAGTGTGAGAATTAGGAGGAAAAAAACAAACCACAAGCAGTTCTACTGTAAAAGTGTTCCTTTCTACTATACAAGCACATTCAGAAACATGGGCATTTAATTAATTCTCTGTAAATTACTTAGAATCTATCCCTCTTTTTCTTAAGGACATATTCTATAACATTCTTCCCAGTGGCGTTATCTATCAAATGTAAAAGCATTTATGCTACCAGGTGTCAGACTAAGACACCACTGACCACATCATAACTACCTGGTGTGTTATACAAGCATGTATACCTGCACAGTGTAGGTCTAACAGCTTAAAAAACTGCAAATAAGTTTGTTGTGTTTTTGTTTTTGTTTTTGTTTTTTTTTCAAAAAGCACCCCAAACCCCAAAGTATGAAAGTTTGGTGACTTGAGACATTGTTTCATTAACACTGTTAATTGTTCATTTACGCAGTGAAGGTGCAAATGGGGTACTGAAGGGAAGAATGTGGCCTTCTGATGAATTAAAGCAAATGGAAGATACCTACAGGCATGAAGGTTCAAAGAACATAACCCTGAAGGCCACTGTTTGATCAACGTTATGTGAAAAACCACAGAAATAAACCACAAGCTTTTACAGTGAGCAACAGAAATAAAACTGGCAAATTCCTAAACTACAAAGTTATGTAATTGTCAAAGTGCAAACTATACTTCTTGCAGCTACATGATTATGTTTCACTTCTTTTTTTCTAAGGAAACTAAGGACAGGCAAATGTATAATTTTAATATCAATTCAGGAAAAACTATCATAGAAAGATATCAAATATATTATGGGAAAGAGAAAAAGAACATAATTATTTATCTGACTTGAAAATAGCACAATGTCAAGTTAATTTAAAATTCAATTTCAGTTTAAAGCATCCCAAGGAAGAAAGAATCCTACGTATCATAGGTTGTAAATTGAAATCCTAGCAAGGTTTTTGCCTGCCAACTAGCTGTGTATCAGCTATAAAGTCAGATTGCAGGTGCTCCTTTTAGGAGATTGTGCTGCAAGCCTCTTAGAAACAACATTCAGAGAAGTTTGTCATTTAATGTTCCCAAGGGCATTTTATTTAAATTTTTTTTATAGTCTGTTAGTCAAGGGAAAGGTGGTATTACAATAACCCAGAGGTAACTTATGCAAGGTGCAGTGCATTATGCAAAAGCACAGAGGGTCCAAACCTGTGGAAATCACCAAGGTGTATACTCACATAAACATGCCTTTTACAAAAGCAAACAGGCAAATGCAGTTTGTCTGCAAAAACAGTTTTTAGGGTGACATGAAATAAATAAATAAATAAATAAATAAATATATCAGAGATATTTCACCTCTCTAGAAAATACATCTACACAAAAATGCTTCATTTTAAACCCCACACAAAACCTTGAACACAATAGTTTGAGGGAAGAGGCAGGATACTCTTCCCAGTTTCCTGAGGCGAGGGGTAAATAAATCTGATAGAAAGGACATTTAATTCACTCCTAGATTACAAACTGAATGTGAGCCTACTCAGATTTGGTACATATTATAAAAAAAAGTGACTCAAGGACAACAGCTGGACTTCTAGTTTCAGGACATTCCTGCAAGGTGCACTGGCCAGTCTGATCAGAACAGCAAATTCTGCTCAGAAAGGCAGATTCTGCTCCTCAACCATCAGCTGCTAACAACCCAGCTGATCAGCAGACAGAAACAGGGCTGGAAGGGCATGGAAAACCTGCACCAACAAAGGAAATAAATGTATATCTCTGACCTTCACTCCTCCAAAAGGAAGGCAAAGAAAAGCTGCCATTTACAGCAGCTGGAGCTATTTTTATTTAGTTACATAGGCCTTGAAACTCCTTGTACAAACACTGCGAAACCTCAGAACCTTGCTGAGAGAGCAGATGAACACCTTGGAAAGCTTTGGTTTTGTCAAACTGGAATTTAGGGTGTGTGCAATTGATACTCAGGAAAGGGTAATATCTGAGGACATGAATTTATCTCCACTGACATAACCACAGCTGAGAACCAGTATGAACAGATTCCTCGTGCTGATCCATTTCACTTCTGTTTGAAATGGAGGGATGTGGAAAACACTGTTAGAGGTGACAGAAAAGTGTTTTCTTACTGCAGTAATGGGTTTTATCCTGCCTTTGAAAACTACATAATTTTGTGTACGTTTACAATATATACCCATTATATATAGTTACGTTTTTCATAAAATAATAATTTCTAAAAATTCTGGAGGATTAACAAAAGCTAAGGAGTGAGGAATCTGATACAGTGTGAGATGGAAATTAGCCTCTCTTCCCCCATGTTTTTTTTTATACATCTGAGCCTCTTCCTGCTACTACAGCAGTACACGAGGCTGTAGTTATGCCCTCCCCCCTCAGCTTCCCACTTAAACCCTCACTATTTAAATGGTTTATTCACTTTTTTGCTTTACTATGCATTTTTGGACCTACAGCTCTGAGGTAGATTTTTTAAAACTTTTGCTGGCACTTAATATGGAAACTCCATCCACTATACCAATATTTATACACATGGTATTAAAAAACTATACCATTTGCTTTGATGTACTGCTCTTTCCCTGCTTCCCACTCCATCAGAGAACACAAAGGAGGTTTAGCAATGATAAGGAATCGACACACATCTTTACTATGCAGTGCCATAGTCAAAAGGTTTAAGTCTGAATTATGGAATGTCCCTTGAGGAATGGTCAAAACAAGCCTCAGCATTGCTTAAACTTCTGTGGAAACTAGGAATCATTGTTAAAAAAAAAAAAAAATCAGCAAAATAATCCAAATTTAAAACCAGGCTGCATCTGTTACTAGGAAAACCAGGCCACAGCACAAGGATGTTGCACACAAGAGGATACAATACTTGCTTTCTTTCCAAGCTGTCCCTGACACAGCATGTGACTCTAATCTAATGCTACTTTTTAATAAAAGTTTTTTTGGTTGCCAGATGTTGCACAACACAAATAAGGAGGACTGGAAGCTGGAAATGCCAGCTGCTCCCAGGTATAACCTGACACAGACTAAAGAAGTCTGAGACTGATGGAGAGAGCCTTCTGCGCAGGATTTGAGGCTTCACTTTCTTGCCAGTTTGATGGAGTTTGGGAATTTAAGCTTTACAACATTCTATAGCACTGTTTGACACCATTTGATTGCAAAATGGGACAAAACGTCTTTCAAAGGTGATCAGAGGCAGACACAACGCAGACTGTGAGTGTTTTCATCTGAAGGCTTGCAATACAACAAGGGTTGGGTAATGGGATGAAATGCTGCATCAGACTCCATCCCACTGCACACATATGAGCAAACAGTGGTACAGCAGAGGAGCACAAGCAGCCCAAGACTTTGCGTTTAATTTTCAATCCTTTCATCTCTAAAAACTAAAGAGATTGTTTTTAAATGTTTCAAATCTTCCCCTTACATTTGGTTTGCACACCAAAGTGATAAAAATTCCAATATTATGCAAAAAAAGTTTTAAAAGTTGTCTTCAAATTGGAAGTACTTCAGAAAAAAAAAGAAGATATATATTAGAAAACCCAAATATATAATCAAGTTCTTTGAAGTCACTTTCTGTTCTACTAAGACATTTACACTAATTGGTGAGCTCCTCATTTAATCTTTTCAGGGACGGATCATTTCTAAATGACTGAGATTTAGGATACACTATTTTAATACTGATGGTGTACTTAATGAGATCTGATTTTTAATAAGATTCTAGTCATTAATATTAGAGAAAGATTTTGACTTAGAGCTATATTTTTACCAAAAAAAGGAAAGGCAGATAGGTAAGTAGCTGTATATCATTAAGAGTGAGCCTGTTAAGATCATTATAATCACATTTGTTATTCTATTTTATATAGATATATTTTCATATAGATATTCTATTTTATATAGAGATATTGTCACCTATACCATTACATGGTATAGGTGAAAATAACAAAAATGTATCAATCTTTGATACTAGCACAAAAAGCCTGCAGGTCCATTTATTTCCCATTCTCAGTACACACACATAACTTTCAGTAAACAGATGCTATAAACACAGGTCACTTGCAAGTAACTTAACCAGATCTAATTTGGCCAGCAAAAACCTTAGCTACTTCTTAACTTGTTTATTGACCACTGCCAGGAAAACAACAACTCAACATCCACATCAGGACTGATACTCTAATTTTAGTATTAACACTTTTTATTACATATCTTGCCTTATCTTGAAATACATAATTATGAAAAATAATTGTGATTGCATATGTATTCGTGTCAATAACTATTATAAAAATTCTGCTGCTTCATTTTTGTGAAGAAGTATATATAGAGCTACTGTAGGCTCCAAGTAAGACTGCAAAGACTCCGTATGTTAGACTATACACAGCCTAAGCAAATGCCGAAGCACACCATCTTTTAGCAGTGATTTCAGTCTTGTGCTGACTTTCCTACAGAAATACAAGCAATTAGTATTCAATTTTGAACCATACCAGAAACACTCCTTCAATAGATGCACGTGCCTTGATCATTTACAGCAGCTCTTTTAAAGTGACTAATCTGAAAAAATTGAACAGGTGCCTTATTCCTGCATCATTCCTGAGTTTATTGCAGTTCCGCTTTCTGTGTACTTCCCTCCTTCACTTGGGCCCTCCCCAGGTCATCCAGGCCTCCCAAATAAGGGAGTAATCCTTGACCCACATTTGGAGGATGAGTTTGCGGTAGGTTTCTGGGGTTTAGTGCAGCCAGCCCAAGATCACCTGCACCACTGCTCTCTCCAGGCTGATGACACTGAGGTTTCTGTATAAAGCACTGTTTGTTCAGAACGACAACAATGCAAAGAGAAGCCTGGCCATATCAAGGAGTTAACAGATCTGCATGGCTCACAAGGAGTCATGTGTCTCCTGCATGAAAACCCTGGAAGGGTTTCCCTGCCTGCTCAGCTGTGAATTGAGACTGGGTCTGGGAGCTGCCATTTGCTACAGTTTGAAGTGATTTTTCCACATTTTACATAAGGATAGGAAATATCCGTGATTTGTCTCTAGGAAAAACTGTCTTCAGAACCTACAGAGGTATTTTATCACTTCACCTATTGGGCCTGGAGCACAAAGCCCAAGAGAGCTCAGAGAAAGAAATGCACCTGCAGTCAGTCAATACTACAGCCACTGACGATGCTGTGCATTTCCAAAGTACCTGCGATTGTCCATGTTGATTTCACCTTCTATCATGGCTGAGAGAACCCCTATTCTACACCTATAACCTGCAGAGACAAGTGAAACATAAATGTAAACAAAGTTCTGTACGTTTCCCACAGAGTCTTCCAAGAATGTTCCATATATTTAGCTAGATGAGTAACTAGTTAACTCACTATCTCCATCTTAACTTTCTTATAAATAAGATACAAAGGCTAAAAAGAACTTCTACTACCACCAGAAAACCTCATTTGTGCCCAGAGCTTGTGTTGGGGTGCTAGTTACCATTGAATTCTCACAACTACACTGCAAGCCAGTCTGAAGAGAAGGTGTCCTTCTCTTGCCAGGTATTAATCAGTTCACAAATATTGTGTGCCCAGGAGAGAGAAAGTTAAGGTACGGGATTAGTGCCAGGATAAACTTATTATGCCTGCACATTGTTATTCCAGTTCAAACACTCTCACTTAATCTAGTTCTGAAATGTATTCACTCCAGTTAGAGAGTAAATACTATTGTAATGAATGCTAATAAATAGAGTCCAAATAAATGAGTTTTTTTGGTCTTTGACGGGAAGTATTACAGGGGACTTACATGCAGACAGAGTGGCCATTTCCAGAATCCATCACTGTCACTTAACATATGACTCTCTTGTAATGCTGTGTTACCAGACAGAAAGTCAAATAATGTCTTTTGCTTTGATGAAAGCATGAGGAAGTTGACTCGGATAAAAGCAGGGAGTTATCTGTTTAAACAGCTTGGGTCCGAAGTTGAAAATTAAATAAAATCAGTAACAAATACAGGCCCGCTGCAGGAGAATCTGCCTTAAATATGACTTTAAAAAAGGATGAAAGCTAGTACAAAAATATTTCATGCCAGAATATTCTATATATGAAGTTGTGTTAGACCCTCAGCTGTTTGAATTTACCTGTGTTTATTCATGTATAATTTGACACAATGTCCATTGTTTGCTAGTAATAATATAGTTAAAGAAGCTTTTGGCTAATCTAGAGGTGATGAAGAACATCAGAGTAAATCAATACTTATTAGAAGAACAAAGAAAGAAAACAGTCAGTGAAAGCTCTCAATCTGTTCCCACTATTTAGGCTCCACTCTTTGGCAACACATTTCTGGCACATACCTATTCAGGTCAGGTTTTTATCCGAGTCAGTGATGTGTTCAGAGGGAGCACAAACATGCCTGCATCTTGCTGTCACAAAATGATTTTTAAAGAACTGGCCATTCACATCTTTGGGAATATATGTTCACCAAGAACTCTCTGCCTTTTTAAGGGAAAAATCAAATATGTGCAACTTGTGTTTGCAAGGTAGAAGAGAGAATTCCTTTCCACCCTATGCATAGAAGATTTTGCACAAATATCTACACAGAAGAGAACAGAAATGTTGACAAAACAGGTTAAAATTTAATTTGTATTTGGATCACTATAACACATCCTTTCTATGCCTCAATAGTCAAAAGCGTGAAAAGATGTGCAAAGAGGGTAAACATGTTGCCTTTAGTTGATAAATTTAAGTATTTTTGAAAGAAAGCAAACTCTAAAATCATCATTGCAGGTTTCAGAGAAAAAACATTTTATGTGCATGAATGTTTCCTACACGGACAACCTTCAAAAACCTCCCCATTAACCTGTCTGAGCTCTTCTGAAGTAAAAACAAACCCAGAAACCCTTCAGTTTCCAAAAATATGTTTCCAAAATAGAGAGAAAGACCAGCAATGGTTCATGATACTTTAGTCAGAGCAGGCAAATGTTTAGAAACACAAGATCCAAATTTAATGTGCGTCTGTGGACACAGAGCTTATTAAATTCCTTAAAAATGTAAAAGTATTGTAATCTTAACAAGAAGCACATAGGACAAATCACCAACTTTATAATTGACTTCTTTCTAAAATCTGAGTGAAAATAGCTTTACAGATTTTTACTGCTCTTCTCAGCAGTCCAAAACAATGCTCCTCAAGGAATTGAACTAACAATAAGGCCAAAATTTTCCAGAAGGAAGACAGAGGATGACAACATATTAGGCTGGCCAAAATAAATAGTTTCAAATTCTGACTTCACGGAGTACTGTGAATGGTATTTTTATCATTCTGTAGCAAAAAAAACCCCAACCCAAAATCACATTCCTTGAACAGTGTTTGGTATTCCTAAATATTTAGAGAGGGACATTTTGACCTGCAGTCCTGTGAGCAGAGTGACTTGGGGTCTTGTGATTCCATTTGTCACAGAACTCAAAGTGTTTGAACAAAACCCATGACACCCATCAGGCCAAGGGTTAAAGTAACCTTTAACAAGGAAGGAATCAGCCTTTGTGGTTCTTGGGATAGCTTTAGGCCTATAAAGAAACAATTGCATCATGCCCTAATTACTCCAGCTGACTCGATGCACAAACTGGGATCCCTCTGCAAGAATTTCAGAACATTTTGTCATACAGAAAATTAAGGTATTACACTATATTTTCCATACTTGATAACGACTTTTTATGCAGAGATCATTTAAAGTAGAACCACTGTAAAGAGAGAGGAGCAATGGACATGACAGAATTATGCAGAGGACAGGACACATGGAGAACAGCTTTCAGTTATAATACGGGACGGTCACATATGACTCTCAAAAATGATAGCACTATACTCCTACTGCTCTATTTTCTCCTGGAAACTAATGTGAGTTATTTCATTTAAGAAAAGATTTGTTATTTACCCTCATTAAGTAACACCACAATTATCCTTGCCTCCTGGTAAAAATGAGCAATACCTGCATCAGATGATCTTAGTTTCCCAACAGATGATAGTTTCCCAACTTTCCTGTGAGGAACAGTATTTTATTGTTCAATTTGGTTTCTTCATAACATGTATCTCCATCTTCAGTAGTGATGTATAAAGAGTTTTGATCAAGCAGTTTAATATTGGGGAAAATAAACTTGTATTTTATAGGGAATACATACATAATAAGGACAGAAACATATGATACAGGATTATAAGAAAAAGCTGCAGTTTCCTATATCCATATGCATCTCTTTAGATGTATTTTTCGTGTATGTGAACATGTACATTATAGATATGATGGGGGTAACAACAGTAACTCTACAGGGTTGTGTCTTTTTCTCACTGTGTAGGTATTCCTGGAATTCAATCGGTTACAAGGACAAGCAAACACCTATGACACTGGCAGGTAGCTGCTCATCTTTCAGGCAAGGCATATATTGCTGGCTAATTTAATGCCAAAATAAAGTCATAAGGTATATATATTAATTCAATATGAATGGAGATTGGGAAGCACTTATAATAAAGTGACACACTATAACATAAACCACTGCTTTTGTTTCCACATCGGGCCGTAAAGCGAAGTAGCCAACGAGCAGGGATGTCATCTTAGCAGTTCTGGCTAATGGGCTTCATTTCCAACACAAGGGCAAAGCTGCTGAGAGGGAGGGGCAAATGATGCAGCTCGCTCTACTGCATCTGCTTGAGTCTGGGAGTTGGAGCTTTATGTAGGAGGCTGGAATCAGGACTTCAGCAAAAAGCAAAGGTAAAAAGCACTGACTGAAGCACATTTCCAACCTTGACTGCTAGCCCTACATCTGCAACAACAAAATCCCTTCTCCCCATTCCCAGGCCACTATGTGGGGGACTTTTCTATGCTTTGGCATTCATTGCAAAGTTTTCAATCCACTTCTGTACACAAAGATCCTACCATGATGTATTTGCTTTCTTAACAACCTAAAAAGATATTGCACGTCTACTTTGCTCATTTCAAACCACCTTCCCCTCATTTACAGCCCAATTCTGCTATAAGCTCTGGGCAACTGCACTGTGCTTATGCCTTAGAGATACTCCTCCTGGGCAAACATGTTTATTTATGGATTGCAATGCAATCCTGTATCATGGAGGTAAACAAAGGAACAACCCACTCCCTCCTGCAAAGACACCCGCAGACCTAAATTTAGTTCCTTGTCATGGGAAACTGTCAGCAGTTAAACTATCCATCTTCATCACCATATTTCAACAACAGGCTTCTTTTTTTACAACAGGATGAAAATAAAGCTAGTAGCAACTATTATTTTGATGTATCAGAACACAGGAACTGGCAGATGGAGCATAGAGTATCTATTCAGCCAGAGCACCGAACTCCGTATTCCTGTGGTCAGAAGTTCTTGGACTCACCTCAGCTTCTACCTTGGTTAAATTTCTCTTTTGGCTTCTCCATCATGACTGTGGGGCAGGAAGCAAATGCATTTGCTTCCCCAGGGAGGGATAGAGCACAGCTGCTCCTTGGTGACGTGCAAGAGGAAACCTTGGGCATCTTTGTTTTTCTCCGTTCAATCTCAGGCCAGACACACAGGTCACCCTATGTACACCACATTTTAAGTGGAGGTCATCAGTTTGTCTGATGCACATAATTAAATTTGTTTTACAAGCTCGTCTAGGCAGTAAGTAATTAAATATCACTTCTCAGACTGAGATTTTAATTGTCCTGAGTTACCTGACAATAGGATTTTTTTCAGTCTATTCGCTCCCAAGGAAATGTGAAATTTCAGAGAAGCTGCCACTTATAATTCTACAAGAACTACAAAGCAATATGAAGTGTTCAACTACCAATAGCTTTAAGACAATAATTATTAAGTATTCCTAACACAAGTTCCAAAAGAGTATCCAGATTTTTATCAACTTGTTGGCAATCACAATGTTAAAACACAAACATGCAGCATTCTGCCTTTGTATTTATGATACCCACTATAAATTCTGAGGCAGACCTGAACCACAGTTTTAAATCCAAATCCATTTTTTTCAAGTCAGAACTAATCTAAATTACCATAAGAATATCTGTAGATACTTTCCTAATTTGGAAAACTCATTAACTGTTTGGTTATAAAGAATTATGAAGCCTTATTCCAAGTATTATTTTCAATTATCCCTACAGTTTCACAATATACTAAGAAGCATCTTGAATTCACAAAAGTTTACTAACTCCCTGAAGGAGCCAGTACCACACAAACTTGTCAGATGTGGGACAGAAGTATTTTCAGGATCTGAAATGCAGCATACAAACAAGGCAGGTTTATACCTGCCTCCACTGCAATGGCACTTTAACAGCCACACCCTTGCAAAATCCAGTTAAAGGACATATCCATGTTTTCAAACTTTTAGAATGCAGTCTATTTTTCTCTGCAGCACCCTGTATTTTTCCATAAATAGCAGACAGACCACATAAGGTTTTGGAGAAAAGAGCAGATACTTGAGCTTGCTTTTGTGCAGTCAGATACAGACCAGATATGGATACGGCTTCCTACTGATAAATAGGGGCAGGGCTACACTCCAAGCCAGTAGATTCTCTTACTCACATAACTGCCCCAAATTTCTTTCAAGCCATGATAACTGTTCCCAAACTCCCTAAGCCAAAGCAAGGAGAAAGAAAAAAATCTGTCTCTCTGTGCACTTACTCCACATTAACTGGGTTAAGACATAAACTAAAGGCATCACATTTTAGAGTCATCCCTTCATGGTGCTTCGGGAAGATCATTTCTTGCCTTTGACTTGGAAATCGGCTAGAAACAATGATAGGGAGTTCTTCCTCACACAGAAATATACCAGAACAACCAGTCCAAACATATTTGCAGAAGACTAAAGCGGAGTTAGAGGGGCCCCTCAGGATCTACTAATGCGATAGAAAGTAACTAGATGCTACAAAATTGCCTTGCTCCTTCTCAAAATATTAAACTACCGAAACTACCCACATATTCTTAAAAAGGCCACAGAATTAAAAAATGTGTGTGGTCAGCACTAGCAGTAAGATTTGTATCAACAAACCTTTAGACACAAAATCACAGAATATGCTGAATTGGAAGGGACCCACAAGAACCATCGAGTCCAACCCTCCTTCACAGGACCATCCTGAAGAGTACCATGAGACTAAATAGCCTAGCAGTTGAACATGCAAAATAGATGCAGAAGGATATGATTAAGGCCAAACATCATCTCACAATATTAAAAACTGTAAGTTCATCCAAAGACAGATGTGCAGAAGGTGGCTCTCCATGGAGCTACAATCTGAAATCTGTGTCACAAGCTGAAGTACAAAGAGCTCATTAGAATCATAGAATGGTTTGCGTTGGAAGGGGACCTCAAAGATCATCTAGTTCCAACCCCCTGCCATGGGCAGGGACACCTTCAACTAGATCACGTTACTCAGAGCTTCATCCAAGCCGGCCTTGAACACCTCCATGGATGGGGAATCCGCAACTTCTCTGGGCAACTTGTTACAGTGCCTCATCACCCTCACAGTAAAGATTTTTTTCCTAATATCTAATCTAAACCTACCCTCTTTCAATTTGAATGCATTCCCTCTTGTCCTGTCACTACATGCTCTTGTAAACAGTCTTGCCCTATCTCTCCTGTAATTTCCCTTCAGGTACTGGAGGATCGCAATAAGGTCACCCCGAAGCCTTTCTCTTTTCCAAGTTGAACAATCCCAATTTCTCTCAGCCTTTCCTCATAGGAGAGGTGTTCTATCCCTCTGATCAACTTGGTGGCCCTGCTCTGGACTTGATCCAACAGAATTAGAACATACAATTAGGTCCACCAAGAGCAAGTGAAAGTCCCAATGCAACCTCTGATCCACTAAACCCCTAAATCTTCAGTTGTCAGAAGCTGGGGAGCATATGGCAGGTGCATGGTGTATAGAGGTCTCATTCATATAACTTCTGGTTCCTGTGCTTGTCCTCACAGTTAGTTAACCTATGTACTTTAAGTATGTAGATCTTTGACACAACCATTCTCATCTTTGTCTCATGTTTGTTTGCTTATTCTAATAACTCTCATAATTTCCATAAACCATGTAATTTACCTAGAGCTCCAGATACTCTTGCATAACAACTTCCAACATCATCCAAAAATGGCTTCATTATTTGTTCTGATTTTTGTTTGAATCACAAATTGAGCTTTTGAAAGGAAAATGGGTACTTAACTATCAAATAGGCATGTGGAATGCTCAATTTAGATGTTTGGTTGGGGGGGGATTTTGTTAATTTATTTATTTCTTTTTAAAAAATATCGAGTATAAATATATCCTTCATAACTACAGTATTTTCACAATGTTTCTTAAATATTTTGTATTTCCCTTGTGAGATTAGAAGATGATATATAATTTAACTCCCATCTGATGTGATGGAGGGAGAAGTTATGTGTTTCTCTTTCTTTATTCTTTTCTGCCTATTTTTGGATGTTTGAACGCATTCATGCTGCCTTGCTCTTAGTCTCAGCATTTACACAATCCTGCCCTGGAGAACATATTCATAGAAGGGAACTGCTAAACTGCAATTGCTTTAAGACTACACGGGGCGTGGGGTGGGGGTAGCGGGGGTGTGTGGAATCTAAAATAACCTATTAAAACCCCACCACAAACTCATGGGCCATCATCTCCCAAGCACCTGCCGCCTGTTTAACTGAGACAGCTCATCCAATACCAGTTACTCAAACTACCTTCTGTTCAGTAGTGGAGCTTAGTAATTGTGATGGGTGGTGGACTGAAAACCCAAAAATTAAATTCACATAATCCTTCAGAAAGAAGTGACAAATCTGCATGGACACTGTTAAGCTGCAACAAGTGATTCCAATAATGAATGCATGTTTACCATGTAATTACTGTTTTTCTAAATCCCAAAGAAGCAGTATGTGAAGTATTACGTAAAGTATGAATGCAGTTTAAAAAAATTATGAGTGCACACTGAGTTTTGAGCCCCTAAATATTCCTACTTACATTTCAAATATATCTCTTTGAGTTAACCAGCTTATAACGCAACAAATCCAATCATTATGGACAGCTGCGTACAAAAAAAGCACAATCTGTTAAATTATTTTTTATTATGACAATTATAATAACTTCTTTCATGCAGCATGCTACCACTTGTGCAGGCTATGATCTGAGTAAGAAACAGCATCAGTTAAACTACTGATGTAACAATATGCATCTGTAGTTCCACACACTCACACTTTGGGCTTCAGGTATTATATAAGATACATTTGAAACTGCAGCCCTGAAGATGGTTCAAGCTCACCATCAGCTTAAGTGACTTATTGATGATTATCAAGTATTTACAGGGATAAATATGAACACTCCCAGCTATGCCAAGCCACACACACGGCTTCTGCAGTTTCTGTATTTATAACTGCTTCTCTTTGAAGATTGCCTGAAATAGCCTGAGAACTCAGGTAAAACTTTTGGAAACTTTTGAGAACCTACTCATCCTTCTGCCCTTTTACTGGACTTATAATGATAGTTAAGAGATTTCTAAGCACTCTCAGAAAGAGAACAGCCACGGCACCTCTTCTCCCTTGCCCAATCACTGGAGAAAAAATGTACGGAATGTATTTAGATAATGCAGTTGGAACTTTTTTATGACCAAAACCCCCTTCATCATCTTGAATTACTTATTTTTAATGAGTTACTTGTTCTAAACTGGCTAAAATAAAGTTTATCTACTTACAAAGAACTGATCGAGTCAGAACTCCTAGAATTCTGTTTGCAATACTGCTGATCTCTTATTGTTAATTCAGCATGTTAAGAGAAAGGAAGCTGATTTTAATTCATTTAACAGAACCCCAAAGACTAGATTGTTCTGTTATGAACAAATGCTTCAAAGATTTTCTGCCAGTGCTGTTTCCTCTCCAGCTGGGAATAAAGTTTTCTCCCCTCTTAATACAAGTCAATCATTCTCTACCTCAAATTCATCTTGGAAGTTTCCAGTGATCTCAATGTTCCTTTTACGAACACAGATTTTTTTTTTAGTACACAAGAATTTCTTTTTATTACAGGATTCTTTAATTCATATTTGTTGATTAAGATTACAAAACTTGAACTGTAAGTTTCATATGACAAGTACTAAAAATACTGGGAATGATGGATGACAGCTATACACACATTATGGTCAAAGAATGTTGCTCTGGTACTTTCAAGAAGATAGCCACGTTCTGCAGTTGCAAAATACCCATCCCTCCTGAACTTCGGATACTGTTCACTGTGTTGTGAGGTGATATGTGGTATTTTAATCAAAATCCTCTGAAAGGTGACGGCTGCAAGGAAAGTTGTCTGACATCAGTAACAGAGAACAACAGGGTAACTATTCCACACAACAACCATTTAACCTCACAAAGTAGAGGAGCAAAGTAATTAACTTCCATAAAGCAAAGCAATGCAGGCCTAATAGTAATCTTGTCTCTGGAACTCAATTTTAACAAAAGAAATTGGAAGAGTGCCAGTATCTTGGTTTATACTACAGAAGTATTATGAGAGATACCTTTCGTAGTAAACAACCAGTCTGATTAACAGTGTAATGGGTTAGAGTGCTCTTCACTGTGTCTAGTCTCATCATCCTCAGTCCTGACATACTCTCTCCAAGCTTTCCTCTGAGAAGAGCAAGTTTGCCATATTTTAATCTGGTATTAGTCTTCAAGCATAAATAATACATGGAGATAAGCTAAAATGCCTCATTGATTAAAATTCAACAGTGTGAGCTTGTCACATTTCAATGTGCAAATTGCTTCTGTCTGGGCTGCATTCAGAAGTCAGTCATTTAAATACATATACACACTTCCTTGATTTTAAGTTTGGTATCACAGCTGAACTACAGATCAGAATCAGAAGAGATTTTTCCCTACAATGAATTTGTAAGTAATGATGTATCTGGTCAACTGATTACCTAACAAGATGGCTGTATTACATGATGGGGCTGCCTTCACACAGCTGTGAAGAACTCAGACAAGTCTTGGGTTGAAACCTACTCCTTAGGTTTCTACTGTGGTTTGTAGCACTTTAACTGTAGCTATAGTCCTCAGAGACCCCAAGAAATCAGCAAGGTGGAAGGCCGTGGATACCAAATTTGCATAGTATAGCTTTCTACATGTTTACAAGCAATTCTTAAACACCATTCACATTTCAGTGAACACAAAAGTCAGCTCTAGTAAGAACAAGGATTAACTATTTGACCTCACATATTTACTGCAGAGACTGTACATAAAATGCAAAGGTAGTCACGGAATTACGCCATGTGTTGCTGTGCTACATGCTCAAAATGTTTAGATTTCAAAGTTATATAAACAATGTTCAAAGATTGAAAATATTCCCCTTGAAAGCAGTGGTCAGACTTGCATAGGCACCTTTAGAGGAAAGGGATGTCAGAGAATCCATACATTTGTCCTGGCAGGGTAACCCATTTGTTTAAGCCACCTCAGAAGGAGAAATTATTTCAAAGTGCCTTCTTCTGTTTGGGAGCAATATTGTCATAAAACCTCTTCTCACAGGAGTTTGCTTTTTACAGGTCAGATAACCAGATTATTTTCTAGATTCAGAAGGTGTCCAATGAACTCAATAATCTAGCATATTGAACCAAAAGCTCAACAGAAACAATACAGTCCTGCCTTGACCAGAATCATATTCAAATATACTGGTATGTGAAGAAGAAACTTCTCTCCGGAAGGCACACTGATTGAAACATGATAATAGAAGTAACAGTGTTAATGGCCACCAGAGAGAAATGGGAGAAAACATTCATCCATTACAAGAGTATTTTTCAGTTTACTAGTGCTGGGACCAAGTCTTTTCTTCTTTGCTCTGTAAGTTAGGAGCAACTGGTATTATCTTTAATTGGTGAACATGAGACAAAGATTGGTAAGGTCTTCATTCTTATCTTGTAAAAATTAAAAAACCACCACACAATCACACAGCAATAGCAAGCAACCATAGGATGCAATTCTTCTAAGAATGAAGGTTATTAAAATTAATTATTCTTGAAGTATTATTTTCTGTGCCTCAATCTTTAAAAAACACATGCTTTTGCTTTTTTTAATTTTATTTCATGCTGCCAACTGACAGTTTTACAGAAAAAATATGGCACCTCCAGAGACAACTTTCCAAATGAGAATTTTTAACCACATTTTTTTGACTTGTTATAAAATTTGTAATTTAGTTATCATTACATGCTTATATAATGGAGGGAGGAGAGGCCATTCAAAACAGAATTTTTGAGGCCACTCAGAACAAAATATATTGCACTAGATCTGTTTACGGAAAAATCTAACATATTTCTACCTGTAGTACAAATACACATACATACGTAAACCCAAAAGCAAACAAACAGAAAGAGGGCAGACAAATGTCTGCTGGTAATTGCAGATTACATATGACACATTCTGGTGTGTGCATCATACTGATACACACAGCAGTTTCATGTTTATCCATTCAGCAGTATGCAATGGGTGACAGTGCAGAAAACAAGAACCATTTCAGAGAGGCAAATTGCATAGAATTAGTCTTTTTCAATTGCCTGGGATTTTCTGAGAGTGAAGGCCATGCACTCTGACAGAGAGCTGTGAGGAAGGCAGGACTGACCTGTAGCAGTGCACGTGTGCTTCACTGACCCAGATTATCAAGATAATGATATAGTAGCTATTTCAACATTTTCAGTGAATAAATAACCTGGATTTTCCGCACTACTAGAAAATACTAAGATGTTACCAGAAAAAACAAAATACAATGGTAAGTAACCTCACAGAAAACTGACAAACCATATAGCTATAAAGGGGTTTTGGCAAGCAACTGTCACCTCCATAACTTTATCTGCATTGCCAGTCATCAAGATACAAATCAAAGATACCTGAATAGAATTAGAGTAATTTGCAGGAGATGAGTGTATGCCTCTACTGGAGCTCCTGGGAACGACTTGAATCTGTCTCGCTTTACAGGAAATGGCAGAACTTGAAAAAGGTATTAATTTGATTTTTATTTGTAAATCCTTCTTACATGTTGCGCAATTTCTATTAAGATTAAACAATACTTTGTTTCATGAAAGCTATATATTTACATATCTTTAAAACGCCGAATGGTATCTAGCCTGCAAAATTATCATGTTTTATTCTGAGAGATCAGATCCCGCAGAAGGCAAAAACCTTAATGACTGACAGCAGTGCATGCAGAGCTCCAGAGAAACTAGTCCTTTAACAGCAACACATTCCTCTGGTTTTCTAGAAGCTTCAAAACCTGTCTGACCTGAATTTATTTTATGGACCTGACAGAAAAGCCTTCCCCTCCCTCCACTCCTATGAATAAGCAGAAAAATGCCTTCAATAACACAAGTACTTTAAACCCTGCCTTACATGTGAAGAAAGGTTAACATCAGCAGAAAGCACAGTTTCGAAACAGGGCTTCAAACAGGGAATACAGCATACTATAGCAAAAAGGAAAGACACCCAGAATCTCAGACAGCTTCTTACAAAACAAAAGAAAGTACTGCAAAGGCTCTTTCAAGAGGTGAGCTAAAACATGCCCTTGACCTTCCTAAAGTCATGAGGGAAGTCCTTGATCGTGTGGCCAGGCACATGCACATGTGAGTTTACCTCCAGAGGCAATTGCAACTGTTATAGGATGTGATTTCCAGTAAGCAGCATGCTCTTTGCTGATATGAATACACATTATTCACATATAATTTTGGTGAAGTTCTTGGTGAGATACCGCAAAGATCAGTCTCCTAGCCCTAACATAAAGCGGTGTGGGCACACAAGTCCTAACAGTTCATGCCTGGTGGCAGACGCCACCTCATACTGTCAATCCTACTCCTCTGCTGGAGGTTGCAACTTCTGAAAAAAGATGGCCAGCATATTTCAGCATAGGTTAGCCTACTGGGCTGTGAACTGTGATGAGGGAGAAGTCGACTTTCATTTCCTTCAGCCATCCCTGCTAAAGAAACATAGTTGACAGCTGGAGCAGCAACTTCTTAAATCAATTCAGCATGAAATTCCAGAGCATTTCTCTTGGTGACCTCTGAAACTTGAGGGCCTTAATCACCAGCTGGCTGATTTACTGTAAGTAGATGGGCAAGGCAGCCTGCTTGGTGTTGCCTTGTGTTATCTCTTTATACAGCAGTGTCCGCAGGAGACCAAGTATTCATTAGCTCCTGCCACAGTTAGTCAACAAATGTTTCCTGCTGTTTGCAAGGGGCTGGCTAGCTCTTTAATCTTTGCTAGAAAAGAAGGATGATTAGCAAAACACCCCGTAAATATGCACAATTTAAGCATCTTTGTCATTGCCAGGTGAGGACCAGAAGTCCCGTCTAACAGGCAGCACATGGCTAACTCTGCTGCAGAATTTAGCATATTTCCTGTAAATACCTGGAAAGGTTTTCAGGCATTCAGATTGAGCTGCTGTACAACGTTAGAATAACGTGTAACCCTACTGGAGTCTGAAGCAGTGTCTCCGAGAAATATTTTTCAGCACAAGAGGTTCTGCCAAAGAAACAAACTATCACATCCCCAGAGTGATACATTTTCATTTTTTCTTCTCCCACAGAGAAACAGCAGACTTACATTTTCCCTGAAATAATTTTTCCAAGTTTTGTTGACTTTAATTAACAGACCAAATGAGGCAAAAAATTTTTTTTAAAAATCCATTTTACTTCAAGACATAGACATTTACAGCAGTTGGTGACTTGTGGAAGCTGTTGCTGTGAGATACAGA
The DNA here is from genome assembly GCA_013396775.1 of Cephalopterus ornatus. Taxonomy (NCBI): domain Eukaryota; kingdom Metazoa; phylum Chordata; class Aves; order Passeriformes; family Cotingidae; genus Cephalopterus; species Cephalopterus ornatus. The sequence continues at coordinate 141,743 of VZRE01013296.1, forward strand.
ATTATTGAGCTGAAGAATAATATTTGCTACAGCCCTGGCTTTAGTATTTGAGGATGAGGGATAACCTGTGCTGACTGTGGCTACACTTTGCATGACTAGGAAATAGGAATGGCTTCTCTGATATCCATTAATTTTTACAGGTTATAACACAAATGGTTTTATGAGCACTGGGATAAATGAAATTTGTTTTCTAAGCCAATTTGTCCTCTTGTGCTTGACTGTCTCTTTTAACAGAATTGCATAAAAGTAAAGAATATTGTCTAAAGAACCCACACCGAAAAACACATGAGAGAGACATAAAGAAATTAGTGTGGTCTTTCTACAAGATAAGCTTGAGCTTCTGAGTTTGCATCTTGGTGGATATCCAAGAAGGAATGCTTTGGGCATGGCTCTGAGACAGCTGACCCAGCTGATCCACCAGGGAGGGTGACCTTCTACTGGCATGTAGTCTTCTCCCTTCCTTAACCCACACCGTGCAGTCTCAGCTTCTCCCTGCAGCTGGCCCTCAGGAATAAACAGATTAGACTCACTAATCTAGCAAAAGCCTCATTTTCTGTGGTTTGGTGAGTTTTTGGCTATGTAACAGCTGAGCTGGCTCACTGTGAAGATGGGCAATCTGCAGAGGTGATAAAGGGAAGAACAGGGGCTGGACTACCTCTTTAGGCAGTAGGAGTCAGTGGGAGAAGGTGGCTCAGAGGATGCCAGAACTAACATGGAGATCATCCAGCTTTCCTGACCAAGGAAAAAAGGGTCTAATAAAATGTGCGAGAGTACCTGAGGCAAACCTATTATGTTATTTTTAACTGCACCGCCCGAATCAGAAAAACCTTATTGGTTCAGCTGAGGTTGATCATTCTCCCTTCATTTCTCTCCCATCTTCATCTTCCTGGTGCAACCAAAGAGCGGCTAGAGAACAGGCTGCCCTATGCACTGCAAAATGGCTGCCTCAGCCCTCAGCACTGACAAACACGCAGGCAATCTCAGGGACAGAGGCTCTCCGGACATCTTCCAGGAACATTTTCCTCTCAAACAGGTCAGTCCCAGGGCCAACAAACCCCTGGCGAACATGAAGGCAGTTTTCTACTGGATTCTGCTGAATAATCTGTCTAGGGACGATGTGCAGGGTCTTGCTCTGCAAGTGTCTTATGGTGGAGGGACAGCCCTGCAAAAGCCCAGATGTGGTGAACAGCTGTAAAATCCTGTTCACTTACAGCTTACAATTTTGTTTCCAGCTTAAGCTGGATCAAAACCAAGTCATTTGTCAGCAAAATGTAAACCAGAGTCTCGCCACATTTGCGGGCACACATTTTTGCCAATAGTCAGTGCTGCTGCTATGCCTTCCTCCACAGTGTTGCATAGGGGTTTTTAACCTATGTAGGGCCAAATAAGATTTCCCCCCTTTTCTATCTTGTCCCCCCAGATTTGCAAGAGCTAGTGTGGGAGGACTGGCTCAAACATGAAACCTTGGGGTAAGTGCTGCATTTTGAGTTGGCATTCAGACTATGTGATCTTGGGTAACACTTTCTCATCAACTCACCATGTAGAGGGACTGTATGACTAAACTTAATCACTGGCTTTTAAAATGTTCCCTGAGACCTTCTCAAAGAGCCTTTCTGAATGCAAAAAAAAGCCTAAAGAATTAGCCTACATGTTGTTCCAGATCATTGTTTCCTTTTAGGAGTCCGAATTGGTCTCAAAATCTATTTGTTTATTTATTTATTTATTTATTCATTTCCCAAGTTTTTACAGGGATAGAAGCCTCCTGTTCACCCAGACTTTTAAAATTAGAGGTTCTGTGGATAAATTAAACAGGTATGAAGTTTTAAAAGCAATTTTTTTTAAAAAGCAGGTATTGACATATTTAAACTTCATAGCTCTTTGAGAGACATTGCATTTCATAATCAAAACCTCCTTAGAATTTTCATTAAAAAATGAAATCACTGATCCAACAAGCCATAACAGCCACAAATTGGGTCTGGAAATAAATACTTATGCATAAAAACCTACTTATTAATATTCTGATGAGGCTGATTCATTTGAATGAAGAAAAGGCACTCCACAAACTAAACAAACACCCAATAACAACAAAAAAAGCCTATTGACTTTCATGGAAGGACTCTCAAGTGGCTTAGAAAGATATCACAAATGTGGCTATTAATGGCAAAGGTGACACCAAAATTGGAGAACTTGTTGCTTTTCGGCACTGAGGTGGGGAAAAACATTGAAAAAAAAGATTCCAGAAAAGATATCACCACACCCTGTAGGGAAGACATACACAAAACAAAAACAACAACCCTACAGTTTTTTATACTCTTGAAATTGAGATCTTGACTGCAGCAAAACCATTAATAGGATGCCTGGAGACAAGAAAGGAAAAAATATTTTCTCACTGTTGTCAGGACCAGCCTTTTTAAACACTACTTATGAGAAGTCAGTCTTAGCTACCCAGTGAAGTTCTCCTCTCAGGATCCCACCAACACAGCACAGTCCACTTTGCTGGAGAGCTACACAATGCCCTCCTGTACCGATAAGACTCTGGCAAAACACTGTGCTGCAGGGAATCCAGAGGAATTAATTTCCTTTCCTTCTTCTGCAAAAAGCCCAAGGCTGTTATGCACTTCACCCTTCCCAACTGAAGTAGCAGGTCTGGATCAGCCGCAATGGCTGGAAATAGCACCCTGGCAAATCAGCAGCCACAGCCCAGAGGGAGGTGATGGCCCCAGCCTCCTCCATGGTCTCTCCTGGAGAAATGCAGCACCGTGGGGCACTGGGCATCCACCCAAGGGGGCTGTGGGAGGAGCCGAGTAGTGGGCAAACAGGAGACAAGCATGGTTTTCATAGTCTTGCAAAAGCAAGAGCCCAAGCTACATGATGCGAGGAAGGAGGGATGTTGAGATGCTACATGTGACCACGTGGTGAATGAAGACTCCCAGGAAGCTGGCAGCTTGGGACTTCTGGGGCAGGACAGAGACTCCTTTTCTGCCCTCAAGTCTGAATGGACAAGATTGGTACTGTGACATAATAGCCCAAGATGAGGAGCAAACTCCATGAAGTGGGGTTTCAAGGCCCACAAAGCCTTAAGGAAGTATGAGCATCATGAAGAGGGGCTGAGTATCAGTGGCTGGAGATTCTCTTCTGTAGGGGTCAAAGGCATTTACTGACAAAAGATGCTGTCATGGGAGATTTTTTACTTTTGGGCTGCCAAAAGTTTGAAGTGATATAGAAAAGAAACTGAACCTCCCTATCCTATACCTGCAACTATCACCCCTCGTTGCTCATCCACGTAGGTACCAATGATACTGCCATGGCAGATCTGGAATACATGAAGAATCACTACAGAGCTCTATGAGTAAAGGCTAGAGTCCAGGCACTGCTCTCCTTGATCCTAAATGCAAAAGGGAAAAGCCCAGGTAGGAGTGGACAATTCCTGCTAGTCCATGTCTGGCTCCATGACTGGTATCCCAGGCAGCAACAAGGCTTTTATGATCATGGGGTCTCTTGAGCAATAGAGCTTATGAGGTCCACCTAACAAAACAGAACAATGCAGAATTTTGCCCTTTACATGAACGGGCCACTCAAAAGAGTGGAGCTCATTTATGGGAGGGACAATAGCTGGAGTGAATCCTTCTGGGTTGGCATTAGAAGAGAGACCAATAAAGGTGGAACTGTGGTGGGAAGCAGACCACACAGCGAAGAAGTTGATGAGGTCTTCTCTAAACAACTCAAGGAAGTTTCCAGATCACAGACCCTAGTTCTCAAGGGACACTTGAACGTCTCTGAAGCTCTAAGAGGGAAAGGCAGACCAAAGCAGACTTTTGGAGGGTGGCAGAGACAACTTCTTAACATAAATGCTAGATGGCCCACAAGGGATGACACTCTCATAGTAGCAGTGGTTCTCAAGGATGTTGTGGTAAGGCTTAGTGAGATGAATTAGCATCCAGTAATACATATATATATAAAAACTATATACACACACATAGTTAGATCCATAACATTACAGTTCACGTACACATTACATGCTTTTTGCCTTCAAAAAACTTCCATGTGTGTTCTAGAACTGTGGTTTAAATCATATGCATGGGCAAACACAGAGGGGAACAGATTCTTAAACTAAGTGTAAAATCCAGATACTTGCTTTTTATAAAAGCTGCCATCTTATCTTCCAAATATATCTTTCAAGGCCAACAAATCAGACCATGTCACACAGCAAAAGGAAAACCTCTATTCAATATTCAGTCATGTAACTTGAGTTTGGAATGCAATTAGCATAACTGTCCCCTCTTCAAGGCCTTGAAACTAGTCATTAGTTTAAGCATTTCTTTAAAATGAAAGAAGGTCACTAACAGCAAACAAACTACATCTTCTGTAACATATTGAGCCCTCATTTCCAGAAAACACAGCTCTTAAGCATTACCCAAAGTAATTTAGCTGTGGAGCTCAAGTAGTTTAAATTAGCCAAGTCCCCAAATAGAGTTTCACACCCTGTAATCATGACACTGAGTATCAGAGGGTTCTCAGGGTTGGTAATCTACATAAATTCCCACTCATAGTCAAGAAACTCAGACCATATTTGAAGTAGCTATTATTATTATTGGCATTTCTTTAAAAGAACACCTTTTTGCCAACAGGCATAAGAAAACCCTGGCTAATGTTTTCATATGTTAAGCCAAATAACACATGTTCATTGGACAGCAACTGCCTCTCTTTTGAGGTATCTTCACAAACCAGAGTGACTTGCCTCTAGAGAACAAGGCATGAAACAGATCCAAAACACACAACCATGTGCTGCCTCAGCAGTTACCTGGTGGGAACAAGCGCAGACCCTGAAATGGGAGCCTTGTAAACTGGCTGTTCAAGCAATGCACCCACAGCAGCTGAGCCATACTGCTAGAAACCACTCACTACACTACCTGCAGGCCCTGCAACCTCCTGCCTTTAACCAGTTCCTAAGAAACGCCAGCTTATTTTCAGGAGGTTTATTTTCACTGTAATTGTGTCCAGGTTTGCATTAGAAACTTTGATGGTGCAATAAGGCAAGAAGAGATTGCACAATCAGACAGACAATACTGAGACAAACAAGAACAATTCTTACTCTGCGTTCTCAATTCAAATTTCGAATTTTGGAATTCCATGGATATTGTTAATTATACATCAGACTGAACTAGATGAGTTCCACTACCCAAAACTCTATTCACAAGTAAGCCACCAGATGACAGAAACTCTCATTCAAATAATTTTTGTGAAGGCCAAATCTGTGCTGATAACAACTTCAAAGGCTATACATTACTTTGGCAGAAAATGAAGGTCCAGAGAAAATACCAAAATTCACCCTTCTGACTTACTTCTCCAAAATTAGGGGATTTATTATCTGACCATAATGCAAGAGATGAATCAGATTTGAGAAGAGTCAAAAGAACATACCAAAACTGTATTAATTGCAGATTTATCCAGGAGAGAAAGAAAATATGTGAAGAGCTCTTTTTGGCGCTAAGCCATTGGGAGATGTGCATGTTTCACTGTGGATACATTTTCCTCCTGTTGAGGGACTACCAGTCAAAGTCTGTCCTCGGTAAACACCACCATGAATCAAGGAAAGAACAAGTCTATAGTTTCAGTTGCTCAGTAGGTCTTTTGTTGTTGTTGCTGAGTCTGAAGGCAGGCTCCAAAGAAAACGAAGACCTAAATGAACATTTTTTTTAAGATAGACAGACACCTTTGAAAGCAAAGAGAGGCAAATTACAGCTACGGCCCACAGGAAAACTCAATTCCTTCCCCACAAAAGGGAACAATGCATCTTTGTGCAATGAAAGCAGATTTTATCATTCGCTTTGGAGGAGAGCACAGTTATCTCTCACACCAGGCACTAAGAGGACAGGTAGCATGGGTCTTACTCCATGGAAGGGATCATCTGAAGACAGTGCTGACTGGAGGGACTTCCAGTACTTCCTCATCTCCTACACATATTAGCTCCTACACCCTCCACACTCTCTACTAGATGTGACCACTTTGTCCATGAAAATGCTGTTTGCAGTCCTCAGCCCAGGCTAGACCACAGGCATATAGACAGCTCAACAGACACAGATGAGGGTGAAGATTCACAGCAAAGTCCTCTGCTTATACAGGTGACGTGTCCCTGCACCACCAGGGTGTCCATCATCAGCTGTGCTACATGGGAGCAACCCAACTCATGAAAAGGTTGTAAAAAAAATAGGGGAAAAAAACCCCCAGGCTGGATCAATTCTGTGAAAAACTATTGAAAAGGGTACAAAGGGAGATGTGTGTCTGTATGGTTTTGTCTCACACATATACAAACAGACATGGGACAAAAATTTTGTCCCACAAAAAAACAGTTTGAGTTTGTGCTGAACTGGGGACAGAGGAGAAGTTAGATAAGCCAAAAATTCTCCTTCTGGTTTTGCTGATGAAGGATACAGAAGGTTGTCAAATTCTTCCTTCTGCAAGTACCACCACATAAGTGGCCTTCCAGCTCACAGTGCTTCATGAACCATAAAATCTTTAAGGTTGAAAAAGACCTCTAAGATTACCGAGTGCAACTATTAACCCAGCACCACCATGTTCACTGCTAAACCATATCCCCAAGTGCCACACCCATGTGCCTTCTGAATACTCTCAGCGATGGTGCTTTTACTACTTCCCTTGGCAGTTTGTTCCAAATCCTGACCACATTTTTAGTTGAGAAATTATTCCTAATATCCAATCTAAACCTCCTCCGGTGCAATTTAAGGCCATTTCTTCTTGTTCTGTCACTTGTTACCTGGGAGAAGAGACTGACAATCCAATGAATTATCTCCTCTTCCAGGTTCATATCCATGCAAGCCTGCATCATGCTGGAAGAGCATTCTAGTCTAACTAGATCAAGAGAAGACCAACAGATCCTTTCACACAATTATCCTGACTTAATTCTCTGTTGATGACTGCATTTGTTGTATCTTGAGGTTCTTCAGGAAACGCCAGTTGGATGTTGTGTGCATTAACTTCTCACAGTACCAAGTTTTGTTATCAGGCACAACCACGTGCTTGCTGTGCTCCACCCACCAAGGTCTAAACTGAGGTGAGCTCAGTGATCATCTTCTTTAAAATAATCTATTCTTTTAACATTCAGAGAGCAAATTATGGCCACCAGCCATGACAAATTCTCTTGGATCCCGTAACCACATACCAGAGCCAAACATGCACATGACAACAGAACCCTAGGTTTGAAATAGACACTTCTTTGGCTGTGTTCTTACAGAGTTTATTCAAGCACAGACCAAGAGAAAAGATTAGCCATAACGCAAGTCACAGGCATTAGTCACAACTCGTGGCCAGACACCATCTCCCAGCTTCAGTTCCACCATTTGGAGAAATGATTGTCTTCAGCACAGTGCTTGTCCAGACTCCTGTGGAGGTTACCAATCTTCAAAGCTTCCAGCAGAGCCACTTGGATGATGTTCCTTTGCCCATTTCTGTCAAAAACTGCCAGGGTGATGACTTACTATTTAAACTGTTCAAGCTATCCCTGCTAAGTCTAACAATCTGAGAGTTTTGGTCTGAAGAGGAGCTGTGATCTGCCCAACAGCTCTTGATGTCAACACTTGTGTCTCAGAGGATGAGAGAAGAGTAAAAGCAAAAGTCCATGTCCACCTACATGACCAAAGTGGAGCACCTCTGATCATCAGCCAGGGTGTGCCGGCAGCACACATTGTGTTATATCTTCAAGCAGGAATAGAACAACTGCAAAATCAGTGAACTGCAGTGCAGGAAAGCTCTGAATTGCCTGTGTGTGCAGACAGCAACTGAGGCACCTAGGGGTGCATGAGGAGGTTGTGGAAGAACGTAACCTTACAAAAGCTTCCTCAGGTAGACCATGAACATGTGAATCGTTGTGGAACCTACCTTTTCTACTTGGAAGTGTTCAGGGGGGCAAAAGAGTGGAATAAAAATAGAAGTTATGAAATGGAAAAAGGAGTAGAAACTCAATAGTTCTATATACTAGTAGTCCTGTAATAAACAACTTTCATGAAAAATCCCCCAAATCCACCAAAACTGCTCCTGGGATAATCCTGTTCTCTCCCTAAATACTTGAATTTCTTAAAGCAATGCACCTAGGCCCATATAAGAGGAAAAACTGCTGGTGCCACAAAACATATAAGTAGTGGAGTGGTGAGGAAGTGATTAAAGACAAAAGAAGCGTATGTACTGGGACAGAAAGCTTTCACTGCTTAGAGCCTGGAGAAAGTCATAAGGGACAGTGGCACATAACAAAAGAAATGATAAATGGATTTGGCATGTGAGTTAACTTCTTCTTAGTAAAACCCCATGAAGACTTTTGCTGGCTTTTATTACCATGTGTGCACAAATCCAAAACATACACTTTGTGCTGATTCAATCCAAAACTACAGAGCTTTTAAGTGTCTGCTTTTGGTTGGGCCTGAGGCCTGATTGCTTCCTCTTTTTTTTCCTTTTTTTTTAAATTTTTTTTTTTCCTTCAAAGATAAAAGCCCTGAAAAATAATTCTGTTTACCCAGAAATACTTTCCACCCTTTAAACTTTGTGAGTGGAAAGCAGTAAGTCCTGTGAAGGAGTTAACTGGGTGAAAAAATTTTGGGGAGAGAGAGCACTACAATGCTTAGGCTGGCTTCTCACATTCCATTACAACACTCAGTCCACACAGCATGATGAGTAAGTGCAGGGCTCTTCTGCTTCCCTACTCCGTGGTTTAAGTTTTAAATAGATGTCTATAACTATAAATGTATAATGGGTTTGAAAAATAATCGTATCCAGGGCAAATGGAAAACCCAAATCATCAACTTTGGAAAATGAGGGGTTCTGCTAAAAATAACTGTGGTATTTCTGGTTTTGCAAAAACCAGTATTTTCAAATAAGTTGGGAACTAATGTATCTCAGTGGCCTCTCAGCTTGAAAACAGATAGCAACAGCCTTCTGCTCATTACAATTAAAACCAGTAGAATGAAATTAATGAGTGTAGGCAATTTAACTGCTCCATGAAGAGTTTACCAATGGCACTGATAAAATAGGCAAGAATCATACCAAGTATGATTCTTGTGCAGGAAATCATATGAAGTATGATTCTCCTCTGAGCACTTGTAATAAGAGTCAATAATAAAATTTTTAGGCGTCTACCAACAAGGCAAAATGCACAGTGAATAGGCAGCACTTATTCCTCAAACGTGGGCCACAAAGGACAGCACTACTTCCCCAAATATCTGCTTCCTGGGAGAGACATGGTGTGCCACCCAGCTTCCACAGCAGGGGGAAAATTGTTGCTTTTCTCCTTCTTGTTTTTTTGTTTCACTCTATAGTTTTGTCAAACTCAAAAACTGCCAAAACCTGGGAACTTTAAAAACGGAACTTGGAAGCTTAAGAACAAACAAGGGAAAGGTTCGGTCTCCATTGCTCAACTGTTATGCAAAATTGCATTTTGGGTAACTTAAGAAAAAGTTATTGGCTTATAGGGTGAGTTAAAAATGAAACCTCATAGCTTGATAGTTGGAGCATGACAGTTTGACTATTAATGCAATAGAAAAAAATAGCTTTCTGAAAGCATTTGTTCTATAGGTCACAGAGAGAAAGAGAAAGAGCAGGTAAGTAGTATTTGGTAGCAAATATTGAAAAAAGTCAAATATCCACTTTTTTTTTAATTTGAAGAGAGGAACAGCTGGTATGTTTTAGTGAAGATAAACATCCAGAGTCTATCCTTGCTGTTTAAGAATTGATCTTTTATAATATGTTTTTCCAAAATTAGCCAATGCTTTATTTGGCAGCAGAAGAAACTGCTGCCAAGCATCAACTAATTAATTCTTAAGTTCCAAGAACACAAAATATCAAATATGCTTATCTATATATTTTTTTGAATTACATACATATAGAAAGGATAAAAATTGTGATACAGCTGTTGGGGGGGGGAGAAAGAAAAAAAAGGAAAACACTGCAGGATTTCCTTTTTATTTCAGGGACTTTTTCAGAAAAATATTAAACAACACACGCAAAAAAAGAAGCCCTGATAATAAGCTGAGCTGTCATACCTTCCAGAGAATATAAAATGGACATTTTAAAACAGAAGACTTCGTAGACACAGATTGTGTTTTCCACATCAACCGCAACTTTTCCTTTTGTAATTTATACCATGGTTTGAAAATGCCAGTTGAAGGGTTATGTAAGCTTCTTCTGTGAAACAGAAACTTCCACATTTCTCTCTAAATTAAGATGAAGCCAAGAGATGAAATATATTCTAATTAATGGAAATTTTAAAAAGCCTTCTTTTCAGAGATTGTTGTAAAGCTGATCTGTGATCAGCTTTATATTCTTGATTGAAAATCACAGCTTGTTTTTTTTCTCCTGATCAAAACCATACCCACAAAGGTCCCCCATGTTCACTCACTAATCTTCCAAGACACCAGTCTTTAGTGCGGATATCAAAGTTGTTAGCAGGAGCAGTTCTTATGCACTACATGGCTGGTGGCTTTTTGAAGATGGCTGAATGAATTTCACTCATTCATTATGTTTCCCTTGGAGGTTATACATGCCTCTGTTACAGGTATGCCAGAATATACTATGTGCTTTCTTGTAATGTATACCCCAAGTAGCCAATAATAGGGACCCAAGTCGTAAGGGTCCTTACTCCTCACTCATGCCAGAAGTCCAGATCTTGCACCTCTGCACACTGAGAGCCAAGCAGAGGTCCCTGCCTGCCTTGCGTCCCTTGCTCTTTACATAGTGACTCCTTCTTTCTGCAGAAGGCTGTCATGGTTTGGTTCACATCCATGCTTCATGACTTCTGCTGGAAAGCATAGGGCCCAAATGAAGAGTGTAATGCAATAGTAGTGAGAGCAGCTGCTTCCTACCGCGTGCCTGCCAGCAGATATAGGTGTGGAAGCCAAGAATGTGTGTTTCAAGAGGCACATATGTGCCTCTCCTTTCTATTGTCCTCCTTGGCCAGCTAGGTCAGAAGTCAGCAGCAGGGGTGCCGGCAAGGTTTGAATGGGGTGCAGCAGGATCAGGGGCTTGAGGCCAAGGGATCTGGAAGAGGCAGTATTTCCTGGCTCCCATGGAGTTTGCCTAGAGACAAGACACGATGGCCTCCAACAGCATGGTGTCTCTTCATGGAACAAAATTTCTCAACTCTTGAGTTTACAGGCATAGCCTTTGCAGGTCAGCCTCTCATTTGAGAAGGCAAAACCTGGCATAGCCCTCTGAAGAGACTGCCAACCTACAGCTGCTAATTTATGAATTACTAATTCATAAATGTAGAGCTTTGATGAGGTCTCTTTGTCAGAAAGGCAGCACAGATTTTCTCTTTCTGACAAGCAGAAGCAGTAGAGCAGAGAGTTAGAGCTTTTATGAGACACACCCCCTTCCCCATCTCCAGCACTCCTATGTATGGTTTTTAAATCTCTTTATGACGATTCACAGGCACCACTCAGCTGCCTGCCCTGCTAGACTTAGGACCACTGCAGCACCTCATGAATATCAATCCTTTCCCACCCTATTCACCCTCATCAAATGAACATCAAAGCCTTTCCTGAAGTGTTTGGGAGGGAAAGTTAACATTTACTATATATTAAATGTGAACTGGATGCACCTCTGTTCACCTTTGCTTTTACATACAAGTCAGAAGGTTGAATCATACTGGGACAGGACTGACCTACTCAGGTTTTGCTTGTTATTGAGGTTGCTTAGTTATTCTTTCTAAGCCAGACTCTTGAAGAGTCTGGCACAAAAGGCTGCAGGAGAGCCTCAATGTTTCTGAAAATCTCATTAGGCATCTAGCTGTAATCTGAACCCACAGCCTTAGCATACAAATATTTGACCTTTCATTACTAGACCCACATTCTGCAGAGGAGATGCTGTTGTGAGAGCTCTGCCCTGTCTCTTGTTAATATTCTCAAGTAGCTACATTACACATCCTGAGGTGTTGAGAAACCCCTGCACTGCAAGGGAGAAAGGATAACACTTGAGATATGTTAGAGGGCTCCTTTCCGTTTCTGGTACCTTGGATTAGACATGCAATCATTGTCAGTTCAGAAAAAACTGGACACTTCCTGAATCTTAGACCCCATCATTCAGAATGCCTCTGTTCACAACTGAGGCATTTTCTGCACAGACAGTTCCTCTGCCAGCAGCTGACTAAGCCTCAAGGATGGAGGAAAAAAGGGAGAAAGAAGCAGTCCGGATTTTTGCCTTGTCTGCTAGAACTTCTCCTTAAGATTGAAAACTTGACCTGTAAGGAATGATTTTTTTTTAAGGCAGAGTATAGCAAATGCTAGCCTCTAGCTTTGCAGCTGCAGCTTCTGCTAGGGCAGATGTAAGGATCATAAAACCAAGAGAGGGGAAAGAAATAAATAAAAATCTTGATTCCTTACATTCTTGATTCCTACAAGGCAGCGTAAGAGAGCACAACAGGATACTGAACCACATATTTGTATTTTTCATGCTAAAGGCAAATAAATCACCCTAGATGCTGACTTCTTAAGCACTCAGGTCAGACTATAAGCACAACTTGCTCATCGCTGGCACAAGCCCCCAGTTTTTAACAGTTTATTTAAAACCTGCATGCTAGATTTGAGCCTTCTCCACAGTGCGCTCTAGTTGCAACCCACAGTGACTCTTACTAGCAGACTATAAACCCCAGAAAATAGGGTGAAGGGTTCATTATGAACTTGGTGACAGACTCCTAATTATAGTGGTGCTATCAAGCATGATAAAGGCTGGTTGGTTTTATTATAGTCTCATCCAAAGACTTGTTGGATGCTGGATTAGCTCATCTTTTCACTCCTGTTGAACTGCCATATGTTTCTTTTTCTCCTTTATGTAGCATTTGGCAGGAGTTATTTGTCAGCATTTAGAAAAGGAAAACATGTCTGCAGAAACTTCATTTCTAGTTCTTTCCATGCAACGTTTCTTGTTTTACCTGATAAAGCCTTAGAAATTGCATTTTCATGTCTAAAGCAAAACGGGATAAGACAAGGTTGCTATTAAAACATGAAATACAGACACTCTTAAACTATCCTGATCACAATACTGCAGTACAACATTTCCGTATACTTTAAAGAGACACATTGCTCCATAAAAAGCTGTCTCTTTCTTGCTCCCCTTCCACATCAATTCTGCCCGATTTCATATCCACTTCAAATATCTGCAAGTAAATCAGAGCAAAATTCAGCATTTTACTAACAGATTTGATTATTTATTCATCACTACGATCTACCAGCATTGCAAAGATCCAAGTTACACAAAACAAGACACAGGAATAAAAATAATATTGATGCAAGGGCTTTTAAGAAAAGACTCCTGTTTGTCAGCTGTAAACCCACTGAATGTCACGAGCTTAGCTAATGCACCATAGGAGAAAGGATTTGATTACTTCTTCTAATCCTAGAAATCAGAAAGCTGGGGAGAACTGAGCAGCACAGGTATGGAGACAAACCTGAAAACCAGAGCAGTACCTTTGCTAGACAGGAGAGCCCCAACAGTGACTTCACAAATTAGCTTTGGTGAAAAACTGAAGCACTGGAAGAGCTTCACAGAGGTAGCCAGAGGAGAAGCAGATTATTTCAGCTGTTCTACAAAACATACTAGCAGAGGTGGGGCAGGTGGCACCACCAGCCTTAAATATGGAGCAGAATTTGGCAACATTTGAAGATTTTGCTGCCTCATGCGATTTGATTCTCAGCCATTCTCAGGGTATTGCTTCCCACTGCCCTTCTTCCCCTGCCTCAGCTTCCTCCTCAGTGAGAGCACTTCTGCTAAGGCAAGCAAGGTATTCTTCCGCAGGCATGTCTTGTGAGTGACATAGTCTCCCCAGAAATGTCACGGGCTCATCTTCAGATGGAAAGAAATACAGTTTATTTCAGAGCTAAAAAGAAAAGGCCTTGAAAGGCCCCAAAAAGTGACCTAGGGGCAAGATAATGAGAACTAGTAGAGCACTTGGGAAAAAAGGAAGGTCACCTGTCACAGTTGCTATTCTGCTCTAAGTGATGCATCATTAAAGGATTCTCACCCACCTTCAGCCTGAGAATGGTTTTACAAAACAGGCAATCAGAAAAAAAAAAAAAAAGGATAAAACACTTTGCATCATTTCTTTTAAACTCCATAGTTTTTACAACCTTTTGAGTTACATTCTATTTTATTTTTCCTCCCCCTCCCCCCCCATAATTTCCTCTATCTGTGTGGGCTTCTCATGCCAACCAGGGAAGAAGAAGAAACACTGTTAAAAAGTGACTATAAAAATACAAAATTGCCTAAGGTTTAAAGTGTCTTAACCTGATATCATTATACACCAAGAAGGTGCATAATGAAGGTATGAGTTTTAATTATATTTTCAAATGTTATTTTTAAATTTAAGTGCAGTTTTCCTGCAGCTATGCCCCATCACTAACTGAAAGTTGTTTGGATAGCTGAACTCCCCATAAGCCAGTTTGCCTGAAAATAAATAGTATAATTGATTTCACGATTCTCTGAGCCCTTTGGTGTAGGCTTGTGGCTGTCCAACTGTTTGCAGCTGTAGATATGTAGTAGACAAAGATTAATGCTTGTATGCCAATCCAGAGATGCTGAGTCTGCTGATTTTGGAAGCTCCGCAGAATAAGCCATGAGATGCTCCTGCAATTTCCATGTAAGTAGGCCAATAGAAAACTGATGGATAAGACAGTTTTGATGGCTAGACCATAGCTACTGTAACCAGTGGGCTGGCAGCATAGTTAACAGCACAGACAGATTTCTTTGTTAGGCTAAAGGTGCTTAGGTGCTTTGCCTTCTCTTCCCCCTCCAGCCACTGGTCTTTGCAGGGATGGATTGAAATCTCCCCAGCACCTGCAGTAACGCATAGGCAGGATTAGCACTCAACTTCAACAGTTTCTTTACAGAAAAGCAAAGAATAACTAAAGAGCCACATGTTACTGGGGAAAACCCGACAATGAACAAGAGCAAAAGTAATTCAATTTTGATTGCCTTTAGTGTTCTATGATAAGGAATTTGATTTCTGCCGTTATATCCAGAAAAAAAAAAAAAAGAGAAGGTATTGACAAGCACTATAAACAAATTTGATTTTTGGCTTGCATTTTGTAGTTAGACAACAGTTACAAGGAATTTATTAAGCTAACAGATACTGTGAGCCATGTATAGGTGTCTACACACCTATTATCTATAAAGACCCCTACCTATATTACACATGCCTATTAAACACACCTTAAGGACCCCCAAAGCACACAAAAATTGCTCTTTCAGACACTATTGCATTCTGCCCCATTTAAATCTTTCAGTCCCCTCCTCTGTATAGCCCAGGCTCACTCAAGAGCCACGGGGAAGATGGGCACCATTATGTCCCAAAAGCCCGCACGTAGACCAGTTTCCTGGGACTGGGTAGGAACCAGTTTCCCTGCTGTGAGGAACCAGACTTGCATGGCCCCTATGTCACCTCTGTGGGCAAATTAGCTGCTATAAATTAAAGACCTGCTAGCTGGTGTTAACTGAAATGTTTTGAAGACTTGCACTTCAGCCTATTTTGTTCAATTTTCATAGAAAAAGCACAAGCATCTCTGACAGTGGCTCCCCTCTCTTGCTAAATCCTGCCTCTGAGCTGTTAAAAGAAAAGGTCACGTAAATT
Organism: Cephalopterus ornatus; assembly: GCA_013396775.1. NCBI lineage: Eukaryota > Metazoa > Chordata > Aves > Passeriformes > Cotingidae > Cephalopterus > Cephalopterus ornatus. The sequence continues at coordinate 157,368 of VZRE01013296.1, forward strand.
TAATAGGACTAACAAGATATTTTCTCAGTCCTCTTTCTTAGAAACAGCTGAGTTGCTCTGGCTAAATGTTGTTTTTTCACTTTAAACAATAATAACAGAATATTCAGCAAGAGGCAGACACTGAGTTAAAGAAATCTCAGTGCAAGCTGTTGAAATTTGGCAAACTTGTAAGCGGCTGAAAATAGTCTTATAATGGGAAGTGTCAAACAACCTTGATAATAGGCAGCATTACCAGTCTGCTCTGTAATTCTAAATTATGTTTTATTACAGTGTTAAATATGCCTGAGCTCCGTTTACCAGTTCCACCATTGCCAGCCCAAGAGCAGCTGCTGGCCGATGGCAAATTAACAAGTTGTAGTTTTCCTGGTGTAGACAAGAGGGTAGTTGTTTCTGGCTTTCAGCAGTTGGAGCAGGTTCATCTCAGAGGTTTTTATGGAGCTGAGTGTGTTGGCATATGGCCATTAACACATTTCTCAGGTGGCTCCCCGCAGTAATGAGGTAGCCTGAACATATGAGAAGTAAGCTCAAGTTAGATTTTTCCGGAAGCTGGTGTAGATGTAGTCAGCAGGTGATCTTGAAGAAAGTACTACAAAACACACAAATTCCAGAATTTTTAATTTATTTTGGAAAATAAATTAAAACTCAAGTTGACACTAGGGAAGCCCAGGGCCTTTATTGTATCACAGGATACAGTTTGTATGACCAAGTCCAGTGAGGGACCTTTTTTCTGCTACAGGGTAAAAAGCGGTCTTCTTTCAGGGAACCAATACTCATTACAGAGCCAAACCTTGAAGAACATCAAAAAAATCAACTATATGATTTCCCAGCCTAAAAGGGAATTGCAGGACACCAACAAACCTTTCACCACCCAGGACCAGGTAGTCTGTGAGAAAGGCTGCCAGTTCTAAGATAGTCCAAAACTAAAACTACAGCTTACGTTGTTGAATGGAATAAAAAAGGGAAGGGATGGAAATGACAACCTGCCTGGGCTGCATGCCCTAGGGAAGCCAGATTTTGGCCACTGCAACAATCCTGGAAGCAAATCACCACCTTGGGTGTGCCAGAGAGCAGCTGCCCAGCACCAGTGGTACAGTGAATAATGCTTCGTGTGAGGATAGATCAGGAGAGCATGAAAGATAAGCAGTTGCTTGTCAGCGCTGGGCTAGGCACCCACTGGCATCTCTCCCGGACGAGCCGCAGCAGGGAGCTGAGGCAGCTGCTGGCACAGCATCATGGTGACACAGCCATAACCGCTTCTCCTTCTTATTCCTCAGTTACTCCCTCAGACACTTTCATACTTTATTCTTCCCTCCACAGATCAGACCCCTGAGGGCCAAGGTCCAGACATGGAGATGATCTGGGCTGTGACACACAAGATCCCAGAGGAACCAGGGCTGGACCACATTGTTCTACCTTCCTTTGCTACATCTCCCAAGTGAGGACTAGCAGTCCTCACCGGCACAGAGTTACAATGTTACATTTTTCAATATTTAAAGCATCCATATACAACAGTAAAGGATCCTGAGAAAGATTCTGTTAGCAATGCATAAAAGCAAGAAGAATGCATTCAAGTCAACAGCCTTTCACCCTTGAGATCTTAGAAGGTGCACGCTGGGGTAGTGGGACCAGAAACCACTGCAAACACAGGCAGGCACTGCCCCAGAGGTGGTGAACATGGGTTTCAGCAGGCTGGCACACAGGGCCAGGGGCCAGTTTCCAACTACCGGTAGTGCCGATTCCTTTTTTGCCTGGTACATGCACAGGTTGAAATGCAAAGTGGGCACTGGACTTTTTTCGGAGAGATTAAATAATCTTTTGATCTTGAGAACAGAGGGCAGCATCTTCAGAGCCTGCATGTGCATCTTTTTCTGATGATCAAGCCCCTTTGAGGTATCTCAGAAAAGACCTGCTCAAAATACCTTAGGTATCAGGCTATTTGGCTAATGTAGACTCCAGAAGTCTTGACTATATACAGCAAAAATGTGATTTGTTTCATCATCATTTCTTGCAACCTTTCAGCTTTAATCAACATTTCCCCCAACCCAGGAGAAAAACTCCACCTCTCTGATCCTTTCCATATGTCTTCCAAAAAGCAGGATCCTCTGCCAACCAATTCATGCACCGCTGGTGCCAAAGGACCAGCTGAACAGAGACACTTCAGAGACACTTTTTGCAAGACTCCTGTTGCCCATGGAAAAAGTATATTCTGAAAAGCATCAGGGTGTCCAGAACAGTTGAGATTTTAATCCCGAGCCCACCAGGGCCAAGCTGAGAAGCACCTGAACCCTCAAATGATCTCATATGGAAGAGTGAGAAGAAGGGAACAAACAAATTGCTTTTTCATAGGAGGCAATGGGGACAAAGAAATAGATACAACTTGGGCTAAAACCCAAGACTCGCTTTCCCACATGAAGGAAGCAGTAAAAAACAATTTTTAGTAATTTTATCACCATGATAATAGGACAGAGACCCACTGGACTACTTCTTCTCAGGGACACAGATGCAGCAGGTTCGATTTCTCTTTTAGATTCCAGGTAACTCTTCCATTTACAGTGACTGATGCCTACTATTTAGTTCTTCCCTGATTTCACTTCTACCCTTCAGAAAACAATCTTCTTAGAAAAATAGGCTTATGAGAAAGGGCAGCAAAAAATGGCAGTCCTTCTAAAGAAAGGCTCTAACAGGTATCAAGTTCTGTGTCTTAAGGAGTAGCTGTACATTAAGTCTTTTTAAGTAACAAACATGGCTTAAGAAATTCCCACCTATGCTACTGAGTGCTTCTGTATCAACTGTGCCCATTCTTCTACCTCACGTTGCTAACTGGCACCTGAGAAGAGAGATTTAAAAGCAAAAAAAAAGACAAAACTGAAAAGTTGTTTATATTTTAATGTAAAATAGCAAAATTATTTCAGTTGCCTCTGGCCATGCAAACACTGAGAGCAACAGAAAAAAGAGGTGTATACCTTAGGATGACCAGTAAAAAGGTAATTAGGACAAAGCTCAAGATACAGTTGTATCTCAAGACCACAAATGATGTGAAGTTTGAAATGCGACTGGAACTTGATTCACCTGTGTCCCAGTTCAGCTTGTCTTCCAATAGCAGTGGTACATACATAGCAGAGCAGTCATTTAAAAAACCCCACATCTTGTAGTGGTTTAATATGCAAGTATTCCTGGTAACTGTGTCAGCCAAAGCTAAAAATAAAATTTAACTGTTAGTCACATGAGCCCTGTCCAAAAGCCAGGACAACTCATTGCAGAAGTACCTCTGAGAAGAAAGGACAACAGTAATAATACCCAACATCTCTTGAAGCTATGACTACTGAGATGGTATTTCTTTATTAATATAACTTTTTCTTGTATAACAGGATTTGTTATATATACATATATATATGTAGACGCACTTTGGCCTCTTGATAAGGATTTTTCCTTGCAAACTACTGTTTACTTCAAAGGACACCTTCATCAGTGAAGAAACTCATTCATGCAGAAAGGTGTAAGAGAAAGTGATTGTTCTGCAGGCAAGGAGGAGAAATAACTACTTGTCCCAGTTCTCTCCCTAAAGAAGTACACTGCAAATTGAGAGAGCTCTTATTTATAAGATGTCCATCACATATTTCTCAAAAATATGCATGTTGCCAGGGAGTACTTTCTATCTGAAATGCAGGAAGATTTGGGGGTCAAAGTGGGAGAGAGAGGGACATATTCCAGTCCTCTGACTGTTATAGAGAAGGGCCCAGCTGTACTTCTGTTAAGAAACTGAAGAGACTGAACAAGGGATTGAAATGAAGTGCTGCAGCAAAATCTTGATGGAGCGTGCTGGGAAATTCAAGCTGTTTTTCTGCCTGAGAAGAGAAATGAGCAGAGGTAGCACAAGCAGCAGCTCCCATGTTTCCTCCAGGCTGAGGAGAGCATAGCCATCTCCCAGCTCCCTCCATCCCTCCCTAAACCACAAACTCCTTTCCCAGCCTGTGATTTCTCTTCCCACTGCTCTGGCAAGGGCTTCTCTTTCTCTTTCCTTCCTTTGCCTTTGCTCCAAATTGCCAAGCATGTAAACAAACAGAAAAGAGATGAACATGTCCACAGAAGGGAGTGGGGATCAGGAAGATCCTGTGATATGTTAACAGACCACAAAGTGTTTTATGTAAGAAGCACCTTATACTGTTGGAAAAATTGTTAACTTTCTAAAATATATATATATATATGTGGGTACCTAGTTTCTACTGTTTCTCTCTCCTTTTCAGCACACACATCACTAAATGAAATAAACAGATATTAGCAGTGCAAGGGCTCAAAGAAAATAGGAAGCAGAACAGCTAAGTCAATATGCAAGAGCAAAATATCACAGAGCCAACTGAAATAGCACCACTCTTCAGGTTTTTTTATGGCTAGCTGAAATCCGTTTCAAGATAAAAGGAATTCAAGAAGACTAAGTGATGCTAAGAGCAGGAGGAAAGAGCTTCAAAGAACTCGCTTCATAAATATCCCTCAATATTGTAATATATTACCCTCAAATTAAGTTAAAGCAAGCCATATCTGTTGAGATTAAACTATAGTTGAATTGCATGTATCAGTGGCAATTGCAAGCAAATTACACCACCCTGACTGTGTCTAGGTCACCATCATATTCTCATTAGACACCTTTCAGAAAAATGGAGAAGCAAATGTTCCCAAAAGCTGCCATTAACACAGCATGGGTTGCTGGGTATATCTGCCTCAGGTGCCCCAACTTCAGCAGTGGCTTAACAGTCACCATCCTTCTGCTGGAAAACTTAAGGCTTTTGAGCATACCGAGAGAGATACTCTGTCACCCCCTCAACCCGACACAGCAGTATTTCACCTAAATTTTGGAAACCAGCAGGTACCATTTTCTGTGAAAGCCACATAAGACATTATATAGCATTTGTTAAAGATAAAATGTTGAGCTGTCAGACACAACATTTTAGCCCTTGACATGTCAGCCTGAACATGTCAGCCCTTTGCTTCCACAAGTTTCGGAAGTGTGGGCCAAGGAGCCACTGAGGTTGAAGACTAGCTAAATACCACATTGTAAGAACATTTTAGAGGACAAAGAATGAAGTATTTTAGCAATATTTAGAGACTGAGAATAAATTCACTGTGGAGACTGCAGGCCATTTAAGACATTAACCTTGAGCAGTAGAACCTAAACATTTACAGAAAATGAAGAACATACAGAATTAAGGTACAGAATCCTCAGGAAAACAGTCAATATAGCTTTATGAATATCAGACCTATAGTCATACCCAGAAAATGTTCCCAGCCTGATAAATTTTTTTAAAGAAAGCACATAGTGTCTTTCAGCAATCTAAGCCTCCTATAACTAAGCTCTTATAACTAAATAGTTCTATTTAAGAAACAGATGACACACAAATTAACAAAGCAGATTGAATAGCTCATAATTCTCAACCACCATTATTTAATCCTGAGTATACTAGCTCCTCTAGTCTTTATACCTGAAGTAAAAGTCTTCCAGGAATGTGGAAGTCCTATTTAGGAAAGGCAATGCTGGTATGAATCCATTATTGCATCAATTTTCACATGACCTGAACAAAAGGACAAGTTAAGTTCAAAGATATGATGATGTGGATCACAAGATACAATAGACTCAATTGAACAGCAGCATTATTACTGTAACCAAACAAGATCACAAGAAAGCAGACCCAAAATTTAGTTCACAGTGTTGAAATGTAATTTGGAAAACGGTAATGTAAAAGATCATTAGAGTCATGGTAGTTTGCCTGCTAGCACAATCACTCCAGGAAAGTGGAGAGAGAGAAAAAACGTGCTACTCCAACACACACAGAATCAAAGCACCATGTTTAAATTGTGAGATGTAATTACGTCACTTAACATCAGGCTTCCCAAAATGTATCTGCTTCTGACATCAACTGCTTGCATCTAATGTCATTAAATCAGTAAGAGTACAGATGGGAGGGACAGGCTCTTTATAAGAACCAGACTTAAAGACAGACACTATAACCTATCCATTTAAGCCAAGAGAAGGTAAAGAGAGGATGATAAAGAGGTGATGGTCATTGTCTGTAAGTGTCAGCTTAGAGATGATAAGTCTTTTTCTTAGAGCTGATTTGATCAGAGAACACCAATCCATTGGATTGAAGCTGTTCTTAGGAATTTGGCAGATTTTATAAGATTGATAAAAAGTTTCTCAGGTTCCTGGTGCTTTGAGCCATCAAATCAGGGGATCTTCATGTAAACCATCTCTGCTTTACCTCAGTTGGAACAGAATTTCCAGGTTCAGTCTTTCATCTCCTAAACAAGAAACTAAACCACCAGCTCTCCTACTTTCTTCTACCAACCAGAGCTTTTTCTCTTTGCATACAGAAAGGCCTTTTGCATCAGGGAAGGAAGGGAGGGAAGGAGGGAGGAAGGAAATAGAAAGGACAGACTGACGGGGTGGATTAGTGTCGCATGCAATCAGCTGCCCAATTTAGGCTGAAGGTACTCCCCAAGTCCAAGAACTCCTACACTTTGTAGATGAAATCCTTGAGTGAAGACCACTGTCTACTCCAGAGTCAATTTTCTTCACAGAAAAAACTAGGCAAACCAACATTATGGGCTCACCTGCATCTGAACTGAGGAAAGAATACAAAGTACCTCAGAATTAAGCATGACAGACTTTGATTCTTCCTCTGTTTTTTCCAGTCAGCCTCTCTTTAGGTCAGAGATCAATTGTTTCCATAGGTCCCCCGTGACCTTCAAAGCAACAAGTGTGAGAGCTCGTTTCCATGAAGACCTGACCCCAAGCTCTTCCAGAGCCAAAACAAGAGCCCGCTTTCTGGACGGACAGTCTTGGTTGGTCTGACCTTCCTTCCCACAATGTTTACTCATATTTGAGACATACCAGGAAAAATGAAAATGTGACTTTAGCTCAGGAATATTTGAGAAGAATTCAGAAAACATTCAACAGACGTAGTAGAGTAATATACTGCAACTAACTTCTCTAAAGTCATGTCTTTAGCTTCCAAGCTTGATCCTTTCTGGAATATGGCACAGAATTTTTAATTATACTGCTACTATGAAATGGTAATGAGAATTAGCTGATGACTCAGAATAGTAATTACTAGGTGGTGCTATCATGAAGGTACAATTTTAGAAGCCAAACAGGTGTTACTTTCCTGAATGATTCAAAAATCACAAGCAGCCAATCCTCCACCTAATTGCACACAGAAGCTATGCTCATTTGAAATGCCTTTCTCACGCATCCAAATAGGGCAGAGAAGGAAGTTTTTCCTTAATGCCACTAAGCTGATTGGTTATCAGTGTTCAAAAATAATTCCCCAAGTACAAAGTTTGGTTTTTTCATGATGTGTCAAGAATCTGTCTATTAAAAAGGTTAGGTTGCCTTTTCTTGCAGAAAGAAACATTTCAGACTTGCTTCCACCTAAACCTCCCACGGCCCCCATTTCAGAGTGTCAGTCATTTTGCATCAGTGGCAGCAGCAGCAATAAAAGCCTACTTGCAAATATAGCATAAAGGTTCTTACATGGCAGGGTCTGTAATAAACAAATAAAAATAAATATACATAAAAATACATTAAAAAACCCACAAACATTAAAAAGAGGATTTTTTTTTTAAAGTAGGGGAATGCACATATGAAAACAGAAAGTAACCCTGGAAAATTCTGCAGAACAGGCTTGAAACACTGAATTTTCATAACTTATTGGAAAATACCTGTCATAAAAGGCTTCCCTTTTCTTGTGCATTGTTCTCAGGTCACCCCACTGCACCGAAAATTGAATCATGAGAAGGTTTCAATGTCTCAATTTCTAATGAAAAGCCAGCTGACAAGGGACATATCTATGACATTTGTACTATAGAGTATTTTAACACGAGACTGTTTGTGACAGCAATTCAAAAGTACTGAATCTCCCAACTCTCTTTTCCTCTGGGTGCTTCAATAGTTCGTTATTCAAAAACTCTGGAAATAGCTGTATCGTGGAGTTGCCTGGTCCTTGCTATGGGAGTGATAGGTGACTAAGTGTGTTTTTTAAAAAACTCACAACTTTTACTTTTGCATATTGTATCCTAAATCCTCCCCAAGATCACTGCTATTTAAACAATTCAATTAAAATTTTGGGTGATATCATGCTCTTAATTTCTTTGTTGATTAACTGGCATACAAAATGAGGATGATTAGGATTCACCTGCCCCCATGATAGGTGAATTATTTTTGTAAGGGAAACGTTTGCAGGGAGTTAGTGATAGAGGCAAGAAACAACAAAACTCTGAGTGTGTTGGGCCACCAGTTGTGACGTGGGCTGGCAGAGGAATCCTGCCTTCCACCGCAGGCATGCCCGTGGTGACTAATGCTTTCACACCCTGCAGCATAGGATCACACTCACCGCATGGTTATGTCATTTTTAAAGCATCTGATGGCGAACCGATAAACCAGACAGGCATGTAATTTGTAGGTCTCCATACAGAAAAGTAGAGATACAGTCACTATTAAAAAAATAAATATTGGTATTCACCCTTTTTAAATTTGAGCCAGGGAGTTTACCTGTTTACTACCTTGCTTAGAACACCAGAAAAGAAGATGAATTATCCCCCTGTTACATCTGGCAGTAGAGCACCACAGAAGAGATGTTTGCACTGGTAGATAGATGAGCTTCATTACTTTGGAACTAGTCTCTTGTACAGAGATGCTGTACCAATTTAAGGCCCTTAAAAAAGCAGATTACTTTATCTATTATCACTGCAAGCAATCTCCACTATCAGATGTATGTTTAAGTTATCACATCAGGTGAGCTGCCCTCAGGGATGACATATACCCAATTAACCTGCCCCAAGCACAAGGCAAATTTCTCTCTGACCTTCTCCAGGTCCCTCATGTGCCCACTGCCTTAGAGCTCCACGGTGGGCTCCTCCACTGGCTCATGCAACCAAACTCATGTCTCAAGTGCTCAGCTCTGGAACCATCAGCACAGAACAGCAGAGCTATTTATTATTGCACCTAGTTTAAAGATAGCAACTTTTTATGAAATTAATCACACTTTATTCTCTTGGGCACCACTGGAGAATACAGAAGTACGCTCAATTGTAGGTGAAATTCAGGAAATGTAATTACATTCATTAAAGATATTTAAATGTTACTCTGTAACGGTGTTTGGCCCTTATTCCAGCAGGATTTGTTTCTGTTTCTTTGAGCCCATAAGCCACTCATCAGACAACATCATCTCCGTTAGAAGGCTGGAAGCAAAAGAAGATGATACTACTAAACCTGTGCATTTAACCTGGAGCCTGTCTTCACACCCATGATCATCCAGAGTCATCCCTTACCACCCATTGCTGAAGGACCGCAAGACACATTTCAAAATCAACCCAACACACCCACTGTGATTGTGCCAAGCCATTCTGAATTAAGGCCCCTGATTCCCATCTACTTTGATGCCCAGCTTTTCGTGTTTGGAAACCTGAGAGCTGTCCTAATAAGACAGAAAAAACATCCTCTAGTCCAACATCCTTCATCTCCCTTTCTGCAGAACAGCTCAAACTAGTCATTAGGTGATTTCTGTTTTCAAGGAGACTGAGCCCTCCCAGGGGCGATTGAGCTTCCCTAGTTTAGGTGCATATCTCAGGCTAACATGAATCACGCCAGCCTCACTTTTTCCCACGTCCCCTGATGATAGGGTTTGCTGTAAAAAAATGTACAGAGCTAGAAATTAAGTGTTTTGTTGAAGACAGTCAGGGAAAATGAACCACATTTTAACAGAGGCCAGCAGCAGCCACTGAAGACTATTCATTTTTCATCCCAAACATCCTCCCAAATTCCTAAGAAAAATGAGTTTCTGGACTTTCTAAATTGAAAGTTGTGTCAAGGCTTTAAAGTTATCTAAGGTCTTATTTTCTGTGTACATGCCTAATCTCTTCTCCATATCACTGGCATCTAAAAGATTGTTGCAGCAATTCCATGATTTAGCTTTGCCTTGACCAGGAGAAGGGGTAGAAGAGGGAACTGGACTTTAGGCCGCTGTCTCATAATTGTATTGTTCCTAGTCTGTACTTTTAAATTACATTGTATTTTGTCCCTCATGGTTATTTCCCCATGCAATTGAAGAGTCTTTCTTCTAAGGAAAGTTGCCTCAGCCTTCAGGTGGGATGATGAGAACTGTCCAGAAGATGTAAGATGAAAAGGCTCATGGAATCTGTAGAATCACAAGGATAATTCTGATTTTGCTCTCTATTCCTCTCCCAGTATTTTTTATTTTCTATTTACTTTACCAAGCACCACTGCACACTGAACTGACATTTACAAAGAATTATCCACCGCTCCTCCAGTAGTGTGTTGGGGCTTTTTCCCCCTCAGAAGAAGAAGATTATTTCTTTTCCCCCTCCACATATTATTTTACATTCCTTGACACTAAATTTCATTTGCCTGTGTTTCCAGCTCTGTGTTTAAATAGTATCTGCAAGTAATTTCAGGCAGCTTCAGGTCAGATTATTGTAAATAATTTTGGTATCCTCTACAAGGTCTGCCGTCTACTTAAAATCAGATCATCGATGAATATGTCGAACAGCTCCAACAACGGCACAGATCTTTGAGGACTCATCCCAGCAATAGCTGCTACAGAACAGGGATGCTAAGCAGGTATTCCATTTCTTTGTTTCCTATTTTTAACCACTTAGCACTTTTTTTTTCATTTCCTAATAACTGTGGTTCTAAAATATTTCTGTGAGATATAGCTTGTACGTTTATTTTCAAAGAGTTTTTTACAAAGTATTAATTAGATCTGCTGTATCCATATAGTAGCTTCCCTGCAAAACTTGTGAAGGATCACAAGAAACAAATTCCCTTTACAGAAAACATGCTATCTCCTCTCTGGTTCGTTATATTTCTGTTATCTACTACTTCTATTCCAATTCTGATTTCTACCAATCTATCTAATACAGGAGCCAAATTTACTGATAATCTGACCACATGACCCCAGAAGCCCTCACTAAATCAGTATATTATTGGTTAATTTAAGCAGACAGCAAACCAGAAGCAATATCTTATTTTCATTGCTCCAGAGCTCTTGCATGAGCAGCATCCAGCTCCAGAGCCTTGTCACCAGAATTTATTTTTTTTTTTTTGTGAAAAGCTTCTTAGAACTGACATTTCAAACAGAGCCAGGCAACTACCAAAGAGATATGTCTGGTCCAGTGAAGGCAAGTCCCTGCGATCCAGTTGCCTTGAAGATAGCACCAGTAGTTTTAGCAAAGCTAAGGATCTGTAGCCTAAGAGCAGCAAAGGCATGAGAACACAGGGAGTACAAGGTAAAAGGATAAGGGGTGGGTCATGCTATTTAAAATAACAGACATCTAAGCTTCTATATATTGTGGCACCTAAATGTGCGTCCTCAGCCCACTCAAACTGGACGATATGGGTGTAGCAGGAGCTCTGTTACAAATCTGTTGCATGAAGGTGCCACCTTTAGCCCCCTGGAATGGGATACCCTAGCGCACAGTAAGTCAGTCAGCAGTAACACCTCGGTCAGCCTGGATGCATCATTCATGCAGTAGGGACTTCCAGTACTGGGGATCCTGCACCACTTAACCAGGAGAGGAGAAACAAGCCCTCTCATTAACTCCAGTAAACGTGGATCTGTCCTACACTTAGGGTGGTAACAGCTGTAGCTTAGGCCCATCAGCAAATGATGAAGGAAGTGATCAGAACGGGATTTGAGCACATTACCCCTATTTGCTTTGGTGAATGGTACTGTGGTATGCAGTAGTTGTGCCAATCCCAAATATCTCCAGAGCAATGGCTCAGATGACTTGCTTCCCATGAAAAAAGAAAAGAAACATAAAGCCAAATACACACGGAGCATCCCCTTGCCTTCTCATATGGCTTTATTTTCACCTTGTGATTTTTGAATCCCTATGCACTTTTATTGGTTTTGTATTTCGCTACAGCTTTTGAAACGCAGGAATTGAATTGAAAGCTGGAATTATTTACAATGTAACTCGGAGGAATTGTGCTTAAATAAAAAATACCCCATGAAATATTGGAAGATTCATGGAAGAAGTTAGACTTTACATCATACTTAAGTGATGCAGCAACAAAAAGTGAAAATTTAGCATATGTATCTGGAGGTAAATAATTAGATAGGTTTGCAGCTTTCAGTCATGTAATTTCCTAAATGCACTAGCCCAAGCGTTGCTCAAGATCACGTTGATCATCCTGGCAAAGAGGGCAGGATTTTCAAGGTTGCATTAGATTTACAGTCTCTCTCAGAAAAAGTATAATTTGGGAAAGCCCAAATACTTAGAATTTATTTTATTTTTATTTTATTATTTATTTATATATATTTATTTATTTTATTTTAAATTTTATTTTATTTTTTATTGTAACAAAAGGTCCAAGCAGAATATGGCTTTGCAGTTATTTGCAATAATTTAAACACTATCACAACATAAAATGTAAATACTGCAGCTATAGCCCCATATTTAGAATAATGTTCAAAAGCTAGGAAAACTTTTATTACACTCAGATGATTGTTAATTCTTCCATCTTGAAGAAAAAAAAAACAGGTCTAAGAAGCTAAATGAGTAGCACATGACACAAGTAAACAGAGTTTTAAAGAAGCTGTGTGAATTCTCCAAATTTATTTTTGCCATCTGGGATTGACTTCCATCACTGCACTACAAGAGCTTCATTAGAAAGTTGTTATAACAATATTCCAGAAACAGCAGCAGAACACAGGTTTTCTTTTGTCCCTTGACCACAGCTTGCAACTTTTCACATAGGGAGATGAGCAGGAAAGACTCAGTCTTCCTACAAAAAGCCTACCTGAAATTTTCTTTTTCAGCTTCATACAGACATAGAAGACAAAACAGATTACCCCATGAATGAACAAGCAAACTCACTGTCAGTCAGACCAGGCAATTTTGGTACAAATAAAGGAAAATTACTGCAAAATGCATAGTTTTGATACGCTGACAGAAATCCCTCTTGTCAAGTTGTATCGATAAACAACGGCTACTCCAGGTGTGTTTCCCCAATCTTCTTTTTCTCTCATGACTGTAAATGCTGAACTACATTTTTCTTATGTTGCCAGTACAGGGTGGTTGGGTTGTTTTTGGTATGATTCATAATCAGCTGCTTTGAAATCTTATTTTTGCACCCATGACTTAAGTGAATGTGTCATTGTCACTTGGGAACAAGCAGCAAAAACCATGAACAGGAGCATGTTCAGCACAATGAGCTAGGCCAAGTATTTTTGGATCTCTGTCTTCCAGCATTACAAGAATCATTGCAAAATCTCTCCCCTAGACATTGCTTTCTGCTGCAAACTCCTACCCCTCGCTGAGAACCCAGAAGTGGCTGTGCCAATTCAGCTTTTTATTTTAATTAAATCTAAAAATCAGGAGATATTTAACATTATTTTATACTGCTTAGAGCCAGTAATTGGACTCTATGTACCTCTTCTTTTTGCAGCCAAAGGCATAATTTTGGCAGGTTCACAGAACTTTCGCTCACAACCACACCAAGTACACAGATCCTTCAAGCCAATTGGGACACAGCTAACAGATGCTGGGAGAGGATGTTATGGGTGGGAATCCTCAGGGCTAGGTTCTCTTTGGCTGTTAGACAGGATTCCTCGCAGAGGTGAGCCAGGAAGAACTAGTACCTAAGTAGAAGCTCCTTAGCAAGGCAGTTACAACACAGCTAACGCCCATGTCTTTTCCAGGACTATGATAAAACCAGCTCCAGCATAGAGTAAAATAAAGTTACTGGAGAGGAACCCAGGCACAAGTACTGCAAATTTCATTCAGAGTACAAACACTTTCAGCCTTGGCCCCTCTCCAGCTCCACCACAGCACAACCATTTCTACTGATCTTGTGACTCACTCCATGCGAGAAGACTCACTGTATTTGTAGACATGGCCCGATCTTGATCACTTTGTTTTGGACTAGGAACAAGATTAGAGTGATTTAGCTATAGCAGTGTGAACATGGTGGACAAGGGACACGCGGTTCAGCACTGCTGTCAGCCCATGGGAAAATGTCCCCAGCTATGGGTCCGTGCCTGCAGCCCTGCCACCAAGAAATTGCGGTAAAAGTCCCACTGGCTCCCAGGGAGGTCCATTGGACTCTTTTACCAGCTTAGCTTTAAGCAAGTGGGCATCAACTTCGGGGAGGTGTGGAAGGCTCAGCAAGCACCCGGGAAAGGATGCCACTGCACCTTGTCAATCCTCTGGCAGCAAAGCTGGTTTGGGGAGCTGCCTCCTTCTCGCTGCTGCCACCCCCATGCCTCCCTGCCTGCACAGGAGAACTACCACACCTTTCCCCTGTGCTGGTTCAGCTGCTTACCTAACCACAGGCAAGCTGGGTGTGCGTTCACACATGGAGTTTAAAAATAAAACCTCCAAAAGAGCACTGTGTTCTTTAAAGAAACCCAAACAAATCGCCCCCAAATCAAAACATCTCACAGGTCTAGCACAAAGCACAGCCCTGCCAGAAGCTGAATCAGCTGGGGAGGAAGCAGCACCCACCAGCTGCAGAGAACGATGGAAAGAGGCACAAGGAACTGAAGGCAGGATGGAAACCACTGAACTCCACCCCTCCCTATAAGGAAAGAGGAAGAGCACTCAGGCTGAAAGCTACTTTTGCAGACAAAGGACAACTACAAGCATATTAAAGTCTCTTGGAGGTAACCACACCAGCTTGATACATGCTTCAACATAATGCACGTGCCCTGCCAGCAGCAAGCCGTCATCATCATGATGTGCATGCAGTCCCACACTACCTGGGACACCCAGACACCTGGCTATGCAGGCTGCAAAGCTGTCCAGGCCCTGACCTTATTGATGGTCTGCAGTTATATAAGGCAGGTGAGGCATGTTTTTATTTACCTTTCATTTACCTTTTATTTACCTTTTATTTACCTTTATTTACCTTTCATTTAAATTGCTTGACCTTCTCAAGTTAATCGAAGGAACTGGGAATTCTTTTAAGAAAATGCTGACATTCCCTCTGTCACTAGGCTCCAGAAACTGGGGATTTAAGCTGGAGATAAACTATTTTCAAGACTAGTGATAAAGATGTACAAATTGGCATTAACTTACAAGACAAACACACATCTCCCTCTGAAAACTCCCCTCCACATCTGTCAGGCAAAACCTCCTGCAAACACTGACACGTTTCCCTGTGTTTCCGCACCTTGCTCAAGCAAGCTTCCTTTAGCTCCCAGCAGCAGCCAGTCAAGGGACTTTTTAATCCCACCTCCTTGCTGCTCAGACCCTGCCACTGGAAAACTCATACCCATCAATAGCGCAAAGTTCAAGCCAGTGACTAATGGTGTACTCCAGAGGTCAGTACTGGGTCCACTCCTATTCAACATCATCATCCATCACCTGGATGACGGGGCAGAGTGTATGCTCAGCAAGCTTGCAGATGACACAACCAATAGAAGGTGGCTGATACACTAGAGGGTCATACTGCCATACAGAGGGACCTTGACTGACTGGAGAAATGGGCCAACAGGAATCTCACGAAGTTCAACAATGAGAAGTACAAAGTCCTGCCCTAGGGGGAACTGACCCAGACACCAGTAAATGCTGAGGACCATCCAGCTGGAAAGCAGTTTGGCAGAAAAGGAACTGGTGTCTTGGTGGACACCAGGTTCAACGTGAGCCAGTGACATGCTCTTGCTGGAAAGAAGGCCAATTGTGTCCTAGGCTGCATTAGACTGAGTATTACCAGTAGGTTCAGGAGGTGAGGCTGCACCTGAAGTATTATATCAGTCTTGGGCTCCTGAGTACAAGAGAGACATGGACATACTGGAGAGCTCAACAAAGGGCCACAAATACAGTTAAGCAACTGAAGCACTCCTGCTGTGAGGAAAGCCTGACAGAGCAGTGACTGTTCAGTCTGGAGAAGAGAAATCTCATGGGTGATCTTGTCAACATATATAAATACCTGAAGAGAGAGCGTAAGCAGCACGGAGCCTTGTGCTTTACAGTGGTACCCAGTGATAGGACCAGATGCAATGGGCACAACTGAAAGATGGGAGCTTTCTTCTGAACATCAGGAGACACTTTTTTACTGGGAGGATGACTGAACACTGGCATAGGCTCCCCAGAAAAATTGTATAGTCTTCATCCTTTGAGATGTTCAAAACCTGTCTAGGCAAAGTCCTGGATAGCTGGTTTTTGGAGGGGCTACTTGAGCAGGAGTGTTGGACCAGATGACCTTCAGAGGTCTCTTCCAAACCCCAACCATTCTGTGATTCCGTGATCTCAGGAAATAAAGCCCACGCCAATTTATCCCCAAAAGTTATCAGTGGTGGTTAGTATGAGCCAGTACCCAGACTAGGTTTCCCACATACAGTAAGACCTCATCTTGAAGGTGGAAAACCAGTAGTGCCCTTCACTAGTTACGTAAGAGTGTGCAAGTCCAGCAGGACTAGGGTAGTGGCTCTCAAAGTGCCATGGGAAATGACACTCAGTTGATGGCAAAACAATAAGCAGTTTGCCACAGCCATGCCCAGAGAGTATCACTACTCAACTGTTTGCCCATGCAGCAGCATGGCAGAGAAGTGAGAGATGTTAAGAGCTAACAATATGCGCTGATTCAAAAAGCTTGGAGGTCGATGGGATAAGAAGGTGGGAGGGGAAAGACGAGTCCATACCTTCCACAGCACAGTAGCAAATGTCCAGGGTTACAAAACAAAATATCCAGCACAAGACACATTGTATTTATACTCCATTTTTCCCTGAAACTTTACCTTTTTTTGCACCACTGAGCAGCTATTTCACTTAGAAGAGTTTTAAAGGCCAGAAAAGGCCTTTAAGTTCCATATTATTGGAAAAGTGAACAGTAGAGATATCTTCAGTCAGCATTCATCCCCTATGTATCCATTCCTATGAAAGAAAAAGTTAAATGTAATATCCTAAGATGCCCTTTTACTAAATATGCAGAAAACCACCAGTACTTTACTAGTTTGACCAAAGCCTGCGTGCAGCCTGGACTGGGAAATGACTTAAATTGTGCTATGGACACTCACAGGTAGGAAGGTTGGGGGAGATCGAAACCTGTTGGGATGTCTATTATAGACTACTGAGTCTGCTTCCAAACACATTCCAAAACCACTCAGTGCTTGCCAGAGCAACTCAAAGTGAATGATTACTGGAGACCCTAGGAGATTCTTCCTCATGGGAAGCTTGGCTGCTGAGCCCTGGGCTCTAGCCATTCCTGTCCTGTGACCACCCTCCCAGCCCAGGGCATGAGCACCAAATGCTGAAGTTGGTCCACTAGAACAAGGAGCTTTGCCTGTGCTGAGAAAGGAAGATGTGTTAGGTCAGATCCATTACCCACCTCCCATCATGCCACTGCTACCCACTTTTCTCCACCGTCTTCTCATTTGCAGCTTGTCTGTGCCTAAAGGCAGAACAATGATCTGCCCTGAGCAGAAAAGAAAGTCGTGAAAGCTATAAACTTCCTAAACATCCCTCTTGCCAACACCTGTCATTCATTTCTATGTTTTCTATTTGCTCTGTTTTCATTTAAGGTATTATATGACTCACACAAGACCTCAACAGCTTCAAAAGAATTCCTGTCTCTGACTGCCTCAGCTTTATTAAAAGTAACTGAGCCATTGATCATCATCAGAAGATGCAGTCTCAGGAGAAACGATATCATTTGTAAACAAATGATCCTGTGAACACAAATGCTCCACCAGCTGTGGATAATAGGGAAACAATACGTGGCTGGGGAGGCGAGAAGCCCCCCCAGCACACCAGCAGATCATCTCAGGGATAACAAAGTGAGTTGCACCTCTACAAGCAGGCTGGCTAACAAGAACATGCTCTTCTAAAGGTAGGGTGAGGGGGAGAAGTAATTTTCTTTTGCTGTTTTCAAGCCTCTAAAGGCAATTTCATGCTGCTGCCTTAGGATGCGAGCAAGCAAGTCTGCTCATCCTTAATACAGCCAATTCCATACATTCAGAGAGTGGTTTTTTAGCTGACAGTTTCCATACACACCCTCACATGCTGCATTTCATGGCTGACCAAAGTGTGAAGTCTGAAGAAGGGAATGCATGACTGCACAGCAACACCTATAAAAAAATCAAACCATTTTCCTTCCCAAACCTTCAGCTAGCTACCAACAGGATCAGCCTGTCTGGGATATGAAGCTTGCTTGTACAGAAACAAATTAACAAAGTTTGGCACCATGAATTAGAGCACATAAAGAGTGAAAGATGCTATATAAATGTCCTTGGAAGCATCTGCCAGGGGCAGTCACTCATTCTTTAAGAGTAGCAGACCAAATATCCGTAAAAATAAGTAGGAAGACTTTTTAAAATACATGCCTTCGTAGGAAAGGTCAATGTTTCATAGTGGAAAATATAATGGACAACTCCTGGCAAACATTTAACTTGAATACAGTG
Source organism: Cephalopterus ornatus (assembly GCA_013396775.1). Lineage (NCBI taxonomy): Eukaryota > Metazoa > Chordata > Aves > Passeriformes > Cotingidae > Cephalopterus > Cephalopterus ornatus. The sequence goes on from VZRE01013296.1 coordinate 175,784, forward strand.
CAGGCTCAACAGCTGCTGCAGCTGGAATGTAGCAGCTATTGTGCAATTCTGGTTTTTGTAAGGAAACGGATGCCAAAATCTTCACCAGATGCCCCCCATTCCCCAACCAAGAGTACTTTTAGCATATTCAGTTGAACACCACACAAATCATATGCAAGCTACCAAGAATCTGCAGAGGTTTGTCAAACAGAAAGAATAGCACCAGCAAAGCAGACACAGCCAAAGTCCTTTTGGTCTGTGTAATAACTTGGTAAGAGAGTGCCCCTGAATCAGCTGAGGCAAGTTCTCGCCTTTCCAGAAAACCACTTGGGAAAATCTCCTTTGAAGAAATCATTGTGCATGGAGTGGGAAGAAAAGAAACAACCTCATGCTATCCTCACTGCTGGGCAAACACATCATATAATCTAAAGCATGTCAGCTAGCCACCAAAAAGCCCAGGTGAGCTGATGCCTTGAAGTGAAATTCAGCTTGCTTAAGTTCATATGGAGTATGCATATCAGCAGCTCACTTGCTTTGGGGGCTCAGTGTGTTCATCAGTGTGTAAAGGTGCTGAAGGAAAGAAACAGCAGCAGTGCCATGTGGTTCTTCAAAAGAAATGCTGTAGCAGTCGGCAAATTCAGGGCTCATCTAAACTCAAAGAGCTTCTCTAGGCAGTCTAGAATTTCCTTTGAAGTATATATCTATGAGCACATATGGTCCTGGAGCACATCCACACACATTCACCAGAAGGGAATGAGAGTGGGTGGAATACATAAGACTATCCCTAAGAAAGGGAGAAGGAAGGAGAGAGAATAAAAATCCTAGGCATAAACAAACAGCTGCTATTTCTAGCCCTTCTGGTTGAACTCCCTCCTCCAGCCCAATGTCACTCTGCAAGATGCCTTGTTCAACTTAAGAGACAAACAGAGAAATAAAAGCACAAGAGCAAGCACTTTTACAGCCCAATTATAACCACTTACAAACTTACTGTAAATCTATTCATTGCTTAACACACCAGGTACGTTCAGCAAATGCACTTGCTCAGTGTGCACTCAATGTAGCTTGATATTCTCCATGTATCTCGAGTGTGCACATTCAAGCAATAAAAAAATTAAATAAACCAAGTCTGGATTAGATTCAGTCCACAATAGAAGGGGAAAAAAAGAGTAATTATTGACAGTGGCTTGGTTAAGCTTACAAAAGCTTAATGGAAAAGGATTTTTCTGTAATTGCCATCTCTAACCTTTTATCCAAGCTCAGTGGGTACATTACCTAAGTCAGCAGGAAGTTTAGCCACTCCACATGAAATTAATAACATTTATGGGCTGACCCATAGCCCATAGCTTTTTAGAACAAGAGCTATGAAGACATTTCTGTCCTTCCATCAGGGAACAGTGCATACCACACTTAGCTGCTTAAAACCAAACAAAACAACCCCCCCACCTCCTCCAGCAGGCAGCAGTCTGCTGCTGGACCTGAGCCTCCCTCTTACGCATACTCATGAGTAAATTAACGTTATGTACTAATTAGAGGAATAAAAACAAACATCTCAAGAGCAGTGCATCCTACCTGCTGACTTGCCAGTACCTCGCAGGGCAGCAGCCTCTGCACCACCAGGGTACCCCTCTTCTCTCGCACAAATGCCCCAAGAAGCCCTACATGCCCCAAACTGGCAGTTTCCCTGCCACAGGCAGGAGTCAGCCCGCACATTTCTTTGTCCCTTCCATCTGCCCATCCACAGAACGGATCGCAACGATGTTGAAACGTTGTGTTTCAAGTCCAGGTGCCTATAAAATGGCTGTGAGTGAACCTGCACACCAAGTGAGAGCTCTCGGCCTGGTTTTGTATTCAAGTATACAGAGAACAAGATAAACTAGTTTAACTAACACTGACCCAGTTTTACACTGGAAGAACAAAAACAGACATGAGAAGTTTAAAATATGTTCTTTAAGAGATACAATTCATATGTTTTGAAGTGGCAAGCATGAAATATTTGAGTATCTGTGATAAAATTCTAGGTGATGACTGAACAGAGCAAAACCAGGTCAGCAACCCGACTTAACAAAATTGTGTTGAAAACCATTAAGAGGAATACAGCACACATGCTTTATAAGATGGTACTCTCTTCAGCATCACAGACCATGAAGAAGAAAAGAAAAATCAAGCGGATAAACAAGGCTGGCTGGGAATTGATTGCCACCTTTGAAATTTTAGTGGAACAGTTGGAGTAAGAATCTGACTTGCGGCTGAACTGAAAAATCACTATGTGTATCTAGATTACTCATCTACTGCTAAACCAAATCAAAGTGTTCTTCCCACAGGCAAGGCTGAAGATTTCAGAAAAACCATAATTTATAACTCAGGAAAAGTTTAGAGAAAAGCTCTGCAAAACCAAAATGAATTCTGTACTTAATGGGCAGGAAAACAAAGGACAGATGGAACTTCATGTAGCTTGGTACGACAGTAAATACTACACGGCATGCAGGATGCGACTGAGCCAAGAAGCTGATGAGCTGCATTAAAGAAGAGTTCACCTTATTCATGTCCCAGCCTTCCTTTCTCTGCAAATCACAGTTTCAAGCTGTCACATAGTAGCAGGAGAAGGCTTGAAAACAAGAAAAGAAAAAAAAAAAAGGGTAGACTTTCAGCAAACCAGACCTCTATTGCAATCAACATTAGGAAGCACTATCAATACAGTTCAAATAGGCAATCCTCCTTAACCTTTCTTGTAATTAGGTAGCAAAGTCATTTACAGGAAGTGCAAAAAGTGAGTGTGCAAGGTACAGAAAAGCACCATAGTATTTCTGTTCGATTTGTTTTGCAGGAGTGACCATGCCTTCGGTGGAAGCCCATTTCGAACAATTTATTTTTCATGTCTGGACAAGGCAATATAACTTCTACCCAATTTAATCTCTTTGCTAATATACTTAGCTGTATTGCTGAAATACTCAAGCTTAACAATAAGGCTAAAACACTCAGAATACTTAAATCCAAGAAATGTGTTTTCTGGCTTCAGTTCAGGACAAGCAGAAGCAATCATCTAAGGCACTGTGGATGGGGGAACTGCGGTGACACCTGCCAAGAGGTTACGTTGGACTGTACGTAATTGTCTACAGCTGCTCCAAGCAGGGCACAAAAATCACCTACACAAAGTCTTTAATTGCCAGGGAAGCTCCTCCAAAGGGCCAGGAAACACCTGAGTACCCCGATAGCTTGCCTTGGCTCCTGGAGTCAGCACTACCCTAAAATTACAGGGACGCCGGGCCAAACCACCCCCCGCCCCCCTCCCCGAGAATCATTTGCCTGTCACGTTTTCCCCCGCGGTTGTTTCGTTCTGCTTTCAAGCTGCAGTTCAGTGAACAGGCTGCAATTTACCTCTTCACCCTCACCCTCAAATTTGTTTGGATAAACAGGCCTTCCTTTGTTCCAGACTGCTACTACATTTACACATTGTATTGTAAATCAGCCGGTACAAAGCAAGGCAGGCCCTTGAATGAAGACACTAGCAGTTTTGTTCACAGCAAAATTAAACAAGTAAGAGGCACAGAACCTCATTTACAACCCCAGTCTGGAAACAATTGGTTTTTAAAAGGTGAGAGGTTTAAAAAAGTTTACTAAACAAACCTAGCCAGTTACAGAATCTATAGTGAGCTCAAAAACAAGTTCAAGGCTATATAAATTGCCAAAGCAGTGTTATTTCTGAAGAGAACTTTAACCAGTTTAAAAGCTTGCTTTCTTGCTGTTTCAAGGGCCCAAGAATTATTGGCAAGTGATGTAGCTTTTACTGAGTACACAAACAGAGAGAAATTAGTCACAGAGGAAGGGAATGAACTATTCACCATGTCTATTAAAGACAAGAGACCTAAACGGCATCTAGGAGTTGCAGGATAAACATCAGGAAAAACTTTACAGTAATAACAGTTGAGTAGAGGAATGACAGCTATGAAGTCTTTCCCATCAAAAGAAGGTCAACAAGCATCTGTAATGAATGGCTTAACCACAGCTGATTCTGCCTTACGACAAACCATGGCCTGTATCTGTATATGGCTTCTTCAGATATTTTCCATTATTTTAAATGTTCTTTTAAATAAACTGAGTTTGCTGAGAACTCTCCCATGATTTGATACTGCAGTACAGCTTATTAGAAAAGAGATCAAAATTAACCATTATTTGATAGGTGCCTGCCCAGGTTTGCTGGAAAACTTCAGCTCACTCCCATAACTGAGCATGTATTCAGAAAAAAAATAAAAATCTCTCTGATCCAAAGGCCAAGAATAAATTGCATTTGATGTTGCCTGCAGTCCAGAATTGAGGACTCTGACGGGATCCCATGGAGAAACTTCAATTTGACTTGTCTAGGATGTAATTCCTGGCTGCAGACACTTTGCATCCCTCATAAACATCAAGCTTAAAAAAATTAATTCCAAGTCTGAAACATACATTTGAGTGCCAACAGTAACTTTATTCTTTTGATTAATTTAAGGGGGGTAGAAACATTATGGACTTGGGTTTAAAAACTTTTTGCCCTGATTATAGGAAGTATGTTATGATAAGAAATGTTCTACAAACTCCTTTTGGTATATCTACTATCCATGGTACAACAAGACCCCATTTTCCAGTAGTTTCAGATCAAAACCAAAGAAAATTCAGGAAATAGAGGGCATGCCTCCATCTGATGTTTCAGAAGCCAGGGCATCATTGTCCACATTGTAATTCTAACATGATCTGATTGTCCATGCATACCCTCAGCAGCAAACGCAGGAAAGGAAAAGTACAAGTTCCCATGCACTCTGGTCCCTTCAGAGGCCCAAAAGCACTCCATAAGCAAGACAAAGGGAAGCTCGACCTCTGCTTTGCCACCAGCCTGAGCAACACTACCAGAGTATAAGAGTTGTGACTGAGATGACTGCCCAAGATGACTGCCCAAGCTGCTGCCTAAAAAAATCTGATATAGTTGTGAGCATGGGAACTTCCCTTTAACATGCTTGTGATGCTAGCTCCCATCAGAGTCAGGGCTGCCCCATCCTCTGCCAGGGAATGCAGCAGGGATGCACGACGGCAGCTGCTGAGAGCACTGGACATGCCACAGCCTAACCCTTCTCCCAAACACTGCAAATGTCCCTGCCAGAGGAGCACAGTGGTCTGGCACCATGACTCCCACAAGCCGAGTTCAACTCGAAGCCCCGACCTGCTTGTGTTGCCCCTTGTACTCTGCCCCATGCTTCCAGCCCTGCCTCTTGCTAAGTGATCCACCTTTTATCCAACTTCTCTCCATCTTCAAACACATGAATAGAAGGTTAATCAGCACTGGAGTACTTTAGTTGCCACCAAACATCGCTTGGAGTATGACATGGGCTTTGCTCACTCTCTTCCCTCTCCTGAGCTGCCCTTTTCTCTAGGAACAATGTTTCATACAGGGACTCTTCAGTTTCATCCCTTTCACCTGAAGATGAAACAAAACATGGAAGGAGCACCTCACGGCACAAGCGGCGCTCTCACCTGAAGCTGGATCCCTCTTTGAGTCAATACGGGTGTATGGAAATGCTGTTACAGGAAGTGAAAAGAAGCCAACAACCTACAAGCATATGAAGGTTTGAAAACCCTGTAATTTGTGCCCTGAAGAGAGATTACAGCCCATCTGTCCCAGATGGAGTACAAAAGAACTCAGAACGATTTGTGCTCCAGCTCCGCACCTCCACTCATCCCCTGCTTAGCCAAATAACTAAACCAAATACAGCGCCTAACTCGTGTAAAATAATCTGCCCCTTTGTCACCGCTGCAACCATTGTAATGGCATGGGCACTGCACTTGGGAAACCATAGGTTATCCAAAATCATATCCTGGAATCTGGTGTGACACAGGCTTTTCCTGCAGTTTGTTCTGCACCTGCACTGATGGGCTCGAATTGCTCCATCACCAAGATTTACTTTCCTGCTTGGAGATAATGCTGCTGAAACATCTGTAAAAACAAATCCATTCACTTTAATGTTAAGCCCTTGCACTAAGTATTGAAGTGACACTGCCAGATTAAAGGGACAATAATATTTTTTTTTAATACCCGTTTTTAACTCTCCCTCAGATTATTACCCATGAAAGAACTTTTAATATCTCCTTTGACTGAGGTGCATGACACCTGCCTGCCCTCCATTTCTGCCCCATTTTGGCTCCAGGTACACAACACTTAAAAAGGCCCACCTGGCATTTTACTAAGCTCTGCTCCAAAGGCAGCAGTGGTGGAGAATGGGGGAACCCACACGACACCTGCACGTCACCCACACAACCGAGGGCTGGGACAAAATATGCCTGCAGCTTCCCCAGACGCATGGTGAAGGAAAACTGTGAGGCAGATGTTGGGAATATGCTGCCATCCAAATAGCAGCACCACCCCAACTCCCACTACTGGAGCAGCCCTTGATCAGAGACAGCTCTTCTGGCAGCCACCTGGGCAGTGCTGCTCACTGCCAGCACAGGATGGGGAATAGGTATTGAAATTTTATGACAGGCAACCCACCCTGTTCACTTCTCATTTTACTGATTTCTTACTCTGACAAGCAGGCGCAAGTTTGACCAAAAGGCTCCTAATAGTAATCACAGAATTGTTAGGGTTGGAAGGGACCTCTAGAGATCATCTAGTCCAATCCCCCTGCCAAGGCAGGGTCACCTGGAGCAGGGGGGTGGGTTTTGAGTGTCTCCTGAGATGAAGACTCCATGACCTCCCTGGGCAGCCTATTTCAGTGTTCTGACTTTTTCAACATAAAGAAGTTCTTTGCTTTTTCTACCTTGTATTTAAGTGGAATTTCCTGTGTTTTAGGAAGATCAAATTGAGTCCTGAACAAAGAAAAAAGTGCTTAAAAGCTCTCAATGAGTATTGCTATGGTGCACACAGACAATAAGAAGCCAAAAGAAGCTTCTCTGTTATATCTGTCTTTGACTATAGGGCAACTAAAAATAAGAACAACATCATTTAGCAAAACCCCCTCAAAATCAAAAGAAACAAACAAAATCCAACGATATCTCTTTGAAGTCACAAACAAATAAATCAGTGCCTTTTTTGTTCTTAAGCAAAGGCAGGCAAGAAGAAAGTCTGGTTGCCCCTGGAAGTGCTCTGAGTGGGAACTCGCAGAAGACAGGACAATACAGACCCAGCACCCGCAATGTCAGTGTCTCAGCACTGTGCCCAACGAGTTCCTTCAGCTACTCTGGGTCCTGGTTTCCACATCTGCAGAGTGAGGATAATAACAGGTCTTTACATCACAGGGGTGTTACAAAGATCAATTAGTTAATGTCTGAAAAGCGCTTTGAAGATATAGCAGGTGGTGAGTATTATTATGCAAATAACATGATTTAAGAAAATCACAAGTGCTGAGTTAATACTAATCCCTTTGATATTTAAAAGACACCGTTTTTTTCATATTTTAAAGCAGTGAGCATTTATTCTATAGTTTTCCATGGCTGCTACAACTTTTAACCTTTTTTTTTCATACAGCTCCCCACATAAAACTCCTCTGCAGACATCTTCACAAAATCCAATCTTGGCTCAAAGCTAAAAGTAGTGGAAGAAATTATGCATGTTGATGAACTGGATAACTAGATCCTATGCAGGAATATTTCTCAGGGGATAGAATGTCACAGACCTAACTTACTGTAACAAACACTGCAGAGTCTTTGAGTTTTAGGGCTTTTTTTGGAAGCACACTAATTTCATGCATAGAGGCATTTGTAAAACAATATAGCTGCTATTTAATTATGCCATTTTATGTGGTGGAAAAAGTGGAGAAAGAAAGGAAGTTATGGTTCATTCATTTCTTCCAAGGCTGCATATCTGAACTGTAAAAAAAAATTTAAAAAGAAGTTAATGTCTAATGACCTCATTTGGTGGTTTCACAGGAGATCAGGCACGATGTAGCTATCATGCAATGTTTCCTCCAACTTCCAGCAAGTGGCCGCACAACCATTTTTGCTTGAGGTGGATAGAAGGAATGGAGCAGATGGCCACAAGCTAGTCCAGAAACGCAGCCTGCCTGAAAGCTTGCCACTCACAATGAGAGAGAAACACAGGTCAACAAGAGAGCTGAGGTGAGATCAGAACAAAGAACCTGAGGGGAGCACAAACATCGGAAACCAAGAAGAGAGCAGCCAAGACTAGATGTCTCTCTGGTTTCCAGCCCTGCCTTTGCTAGACCTCTCTGTGAAAGCAAGACATTCCAACCAGTGCCTGAAACCTCCCTGTGCCTCCAGGACTTCCACTGCCATGTTCCCTTTCTGTAAGGAAGCCTGTTTCTTGTCTCCTGCACCATAAAATTTACTGCAAACCAGCTGGTGCATTCAGTCTAGGAATCTAGACAATATTGCTGTGGTTAAAAACAGCTTAATATTAACCTCCTCTGGAATGCATATCTAAAACTGATATTAATGAAATAAGATCAGATATTAGTATTCTGTACAGCCGGTTCCTCAAGCTGTGCTGTAGTGTCAAATCAAATCTTTCCCCAAGTCAATATACAAAATACCAACAGAGGATGGCAGGTAGTATGGACGTGGGAGGAGACAGAAGGAGCACTTTAAAACTTCAGAAGCTATTATGTTTGCAGCTATAGGCAGCCATGCTTCCCTTCCTATCCCATCTCCCACAGCAGCCATATTAATAGCTATTCAATACAGTAATAGGATTCAAGCTGTACACTTAGTTGTTGGGGGTTTTTTTAAATCTCTAGGTCAATATTAAAAGCATTTGGATGCTCTTTAGGAGGGAAGAATGATTTTGCACTCCAGGAACAGCGAGGCATTTGCAGCATTCCCTAGGAATGCCAGAAAAGGATTTCCTTTACATGTGCCTGCTCATGACTGATGTGGTAATACTTTATTTTAACCGGACCCAGTTGTACAGATTCACAATTCGATTTTCTTGCGTAAAAATGCGCTCTGTGTAATCTCAGTGTGATCTCATTAGTTGAATTTATGCAATTTACGTACAAAATAGATCCAAACCACCACCTGAGGGTTACTTTTCAGTCAGGAGGAGACCCTTGAGGGTGTCTGAGCTCAAAGTCCTTTGGACGCATGATTTGCCCTCCTGGATATGCCAGGCCTGGGGAATAAATCTGAAGTTCTAATCATGGGCAACTAAGTACAGCCCCATCCTTCACTTTGCTCTCCTGTAAAATGGCAGCCACCCCCTCTCCTGAAAAAGATCTAATGATAGACCTCTCCAGTGAAGAACAACTCCCAAGAGAGAAGATGAGTCAGCATCATGCTTCCTTCATCTTCACAGGGGGGGAAATTAATTTCTCTCTCAAGAGTAACCCCTGCCTGCAGATAGCTTGAGGTTTGGTGTACTCCATCACCACACTTGCAGTTAATTCATCTTTTCTGAATGTTTTGAGTTTGCCAACTGCTCACTTGAAGAAAGCAATCTGATTTTCCTGTAATCTGGTATTCAGTTTGAGGTACACAGGTTAATCTTATTTAAGTAGGCCATAGATATTTATAGCTAAAATTAGAAATAGGAAAAATATTCCAGCATTCTCAAAACTTTCACATATTCAGTCTCATCACACCAAAGAGATAAAACCCAATTTAGATGGCACCAAGTTTTTTTTTATCTCTTCTTCAAACAGCCAAATAATATGAAGCGACTGCCAAATAATATGGAGCAACTGCAAGACTGCTCCGATTAGCCAACCCTCCCATCAGTCAGCAATCTGCTGCCAGGTTTCTCCAGATGAAAGGATGAAAACTAAGCATATTATCCTCACTATACTTAACATACAGTCTGAAAAGAAAAGCCAAAACAAACCAAAAGAGGCTATTGTAACCATGATAGAGAAGTAGATAAGACATTGCCTTCTGTCTGTCCACAGAGCAAGAGGAAAGCCATTCAAACAGCCACCTGAAAGGATGAAAAATAAAAAATCTGCACTACTGTGAGGTTTGCTGATCTTTGCACCAAATAAGCCAGAAAGGTACAGTCTATCCCACTGACTACCACTGCCTTTTCTTCCCCAGGAGATGGGCAGAGAATGGGAATGGGTATGTACTGAAGAGAAGGTAACTCTGTTAATTTGTAGTTCATACACAAAGCTTCTGGGCTGATGATCTCCTGGCTTTGGTATGATTTGCATCACATTTGTGATTGTATTTACCTGGACAGCTTTAACTTCATTAAGGATTCACAGGTAAAAAGCAGATGCTGAATCAAATCTTATAAAGGAGTGTCTGCTTTATGGGGGCTATGCTAAGCTGAAGGCTTACTCAACGTCTTATCTCTCTTTGGTTTGTAAAGAGTATGTTCATAATTTCACTCAGGAAAAAAAAATATGTCAAAAGAAGTAAGGTTTACTGGAACTAAAGAGCAAAAAAATTGCGTGGTTCAGGGTGTTTCAGCTCATGCTGTATTGAAGTACAGCTATTTAAAAATAAATTATTCCAGGAACACATCATCCTTTCCTTGTGGCTTATATATATATATATATATATATAAATGACAAAAAAAAAATTTACTCAAATTGTAGTATTTCCTTTCCCTCCAGTAAACGTAAGAGCTTAGCATTAAATCCGTATTAAAAAAAAAAAATCAGCCTATGCATTCTAGGGACTACAAGTACAGCCAAACTAGGCTCTTGCAGCTGAGTTCATTGCTCTGCTTTTGGCACAAGTACAGCTGAAATACTCCAGAAGACAGATATTTCCAGAAGACAGACATTCTTTCAGGTGTTTTGAATTAATGATTATGGTACTCAAGAAACTTCTAGAAAAAAATCCCCCAACTTCAGCAAATTTCGTAAACTTCACTTGGGAAACACAAAGGGAAAGTTTCTGTATGACAAGGCATACTTTCCTTTAAAAACACATCAATTGTAACAATAAAATATATTATATATATTATATATAATACATGCAAGTTTGTATTTTTTTTCTTTTTCTTTCTTTTTTTTTTTAACAGCGATCCTGTTTCTGAAAATGAGTAGAGCACACTCCATGCATATAGCTACTTTTATGAAGTGGATAGAAATGTGTGAAGGAGAACCACTATGAGTTATTATGATAATGCCCTTTGAGGTATGCCAAGGGAGTAACATTGCTAATGAAGGACCTTCTTTTGGGACCAGGAGGGCTCCAGCTATCTATTTGTGCTGCCATATGCAGGAGCTTTAAATTGAAGTTATGTTTGTGCTCATGGTCTCATTAGATTATAACTCAACTGTTGATTCGAATTCCTGCAGGCCTTGTACTCTCGGGACCTGCCCTATTTCATTTGGAGGAGATCACATAATGGTTATTCCTCTTTACAGCCACACTAACACCTAGCAGCTAAGCCTCAGGGTCAATAACCTTAGGTCTAGTTTTGACATTTAACAAATTTTTCTACTGCTCAATTGGCAAAGGCTGTTCATATCCTGTTACAGGTATTGTACCCTGCGACTGCTGCATACCCATCATTCCATCATCCAGACCCACAGTTTCCAAATCAAACCCATAAACATCATGGCAGCACATGGAAATCCTTCTAAGCTTCCTCAAAGAGCCTACCAGAGGTAAGAATCTTCCTCATATTTAGGTAAAGTCTGCTTCAAAGTTATTTTTTTACATATGAAGAAAACTCTCTGTATTTCTTTTAGCCCATTCTTGGTATTTCACTTTTCTTTCTCTGCTGCAAGAAATAAAACACTTTTATGTTCAATATAAGAATAGTGGAGATTTTTTAAAGTCTCCCATTTTACAAGGTTTTCCTAAAGCTTGTAAAACATGAATGATCTGTGCAATGGCTCCATACATTAAAACAAAACTCGTGTCTACTAGTCTCCATATTTCCCTTTATTCGTTACTTAAAGGGCTAGGAACCATCCTGGGTTGCCTTGCACTAGGAGGGAAAGTACATAACTAATTTCCTAACTGTTCTGTTTACTTTGCATACCTTGTGGGCAAAACTTGGCAAGAAAGGATTGGAAGCTGTTTGCTTTGAAATTATCACCCCATTTACAAGATTCAAGTCTTTTAAAATGAGGTAAGAGGGAAAAGGAAGTGACTATGTGCATGGTTAATGCTATAGAGAACATTAGCAGTGCACTGGAGGTCACCAGCCGAGAAAGAAAACCAACAGGTACCATGAAAACTCTCTCCCAAAGTGCACATGGACATGATATCTAGAGCACCCAGTGAGAAAAAAGGCACTAGCAAGATCCATGCAAAATCATTGTATTTAGTTTAAAGCCACCTCATATTATTCCCACAAATACAGGAGCATGGCTGCTATTGAAAGTACAAACTCAACACCCTAACTCTGTTTCCAAAGCCTCCTCTTTCCTGACTAATAGGGCCACCCAGGATGGGACCAGCAGGAAAGAAGAGAGGTATAGACACAGGCAGGGCTTGATAACACAAAGAACTTGGCAACAAAATTAGTTTAAGCAGGTCTTGAATACTTTTTTTTTTCCCTTCGGGCAGGGTGTGTGGGGGGGTGCCTTCCAGCATCTCAGTCCAGCGTTGCAAATAACCATGTGTTTGCAGGGCCATGCTATGAAACACAGTAGAAATCCAGGGAAACTTTTAAATACTTTTTTCAAACCATATAACAACTGTATATAATATAGTGCTAGATCAGCTCTGCTGTGCAGTCCACTGAACAGCTCCACAAAACAGTCATGGTAGCATAACCATGCAGGTACTGGCCAGTGACGGCAGGAACTACTTACAGCAGAGCTGCCACCAAAGATTTTATATCATTGAATGATGGTCCATGCCCGCTGCTAACCCACTTGGAACAGAAACACTCCCTCCTGTGCCAAGTTATGTCGTGGGTATGGAGAGCCTGATGTGAAAGCGCTTTGTAGGAGGCTTTGCTCAAGCCAGGAAATCTGGGGATGCAAGGTCTGCTTTTGCTAAGGGCCTTATGTGAAGGCAACACAGGATAACTTAGAGAATTATCAGGTCCCCACCCTTTCTGGTCAAGAAGGAATCCTGCAGCATCCACTTGCCTTACTTATACCTGACAAAAATACCACTAAAATGTGCTACAGATTTCCCAGAATTCCCCAAAGAGAGGCAATGCCAAAAAAATAAGAACAAAAAACCCCAAACTAAAAAAACCTCAAACAACAACAACAAACAACAACAAACACAAACCAAAACAACAGCAATAACAAAAAAAACCCCAAAACCCAGCAAAAACACCCCACCTCCCCAAAAAAATGAAAATCCAGGAGAAAAAAAATAAAATCAGAGAGACATTAAATTACTTGCTAAAGGCAAAACCAAACCTATGATGATGAGGTCCCCAGTCAAGAAACCTACAGGACCCCACTGCCCCACTGCTTACAGTGGATCCCATAGATGGCACTCTGGACACCAAACCTACACACAAAGCAGCCCAGACTTCTTCTGGTATTCCAGTAAATGTGCCTGTTTCATCTGACTGATGCCAGTGAATTATTAGCATGGTATAGGAGCAGCTCAGTTTGGGACATAGACCTTCCCATCCATGCCAAGGTATCGTCCATGAAAGGTATGAGAAAACGGAAGTCTGTAAGAGGAGGGAAAGGACGCAAGTACGTAGCAATTTCTGGCCACAAGTTTACCAGTCTCTTCTTTTCCCAACAAGCTAACTAATAATATAAAGTAACTCTTCAGTGCTGCCTCATTCAAAAGCTCCTAACTTCCAAGGCTGCTAAACCTTCTTCTGATACTAGAGTTACTGTTCAAGTATAATTCAAGTTGATTAATTAAGCCACAGACAACAGAAAACACAGTCTGCCTCTTCAAATTATCAGTAGGAAAATATATCATTAACAGTTTAGTTTCAAGGACACTGTTTACATTTACTAATTTTACAGGCCTTAGGATCAAAATTAAAAGATAATAACTAATTGCTGCAATTGGGAAAAGTAAATTGGAAAGTCCTCCCTGAGTACACCTGTGCACAATAATTTGAACAGTGGCAACAAAAGCAACACAGATTGCAAAAGTGAAGTGGAAAGTGTTACTGAGCAATTGAGATACTTATGTTTTGATAACTAAGTTAACTTGTAGATGCTTCACGCACACAAGTTGCTTAATGTTATTTGACACTACAGGTCCAGGAGTTACAAAAATACACACAAAAATCGCTATTGAAGCAGATAGTATCCAGGACAATTACAAAATAAATACATTTTCATGCCAGATTATTACGCTAAATTTGAGGCTGTAATATTTCAACCTAAGCCCAAAGCACATAAGGCAACTCCACACAGTCACCTCTGGCCTTGGTGCACCAAGCCAACCACACCGCAGTGCTCTGCATGAGGAACTCCTCCTTCTCAAGCAAGCAGCACGACACAAGCATGACACTTTGGAAGCAGAAATGGAGGTTAAAAATCTCCCTCAGTCCAAATGAGTTCTTAGCTCACCTGAGCAGCACAACCGTGGCTAGTGAAAGGGACTTCTTGAGGCTCAGGCTTCCGTGCAAATAGCTTCCAGGATGAAGTGCCTTTTGATGTGTACTTGCTCCTGCTGGGAGAGACATAGAAAAGACTCTTCAGAGAAACACATAAGACAATGGCATAGGCAATGTGGCAATCATAGATAAAGAGCTTGCTCAGTGAGTTTATAGGCAACCTAAGCAAGGAATCATTTTGGAGCTGACACCTCAAGACATTGCAGAAAATTTCTCATTTTCATCCACATAAATGCAAAAGGTTAGGAGTAAGGAAGGTGAAATATATTGATTTTGCAACACATACAGCAACTGAAGGCTTAAAGATGTGACATAATCAACAGACATTAAATCAATGTGATTTTGAAAACAGGATATCAAAACGTATAGGCCAAATAGCTAAAAAATAGTTAATTGAAAGATCTTAAAAAGCTGTTATTAGTGAGTAGCATCACCATGCAACTGCAATGCTCTTTCTGCAGTTCAAAATGACTGGAATTATGCTCAGCATTATCTAGGCATTTTATTAGCTACCTGGAAATGCTCATGCCCTTGATAGTAAAATTACCAGATTACATGGTTTAGTATGATAAATAAAAACAGAAAGCAAATCACAGAGTTAACTCAATCATTTGTCAAACTGCATTCATTCCAACCAAAACATCTTAAGATGTCTGAATGCAGATATATGCATTCAGATATATGCAGTAATGCGGGATGCAGGTAAGGTTTGCAAATCAGAGGACCATGACCTTAAGAAGCAAGGCAACCAAAAGGGATGAGGTCAACATAGCCTCATAGCTAAGCATGGCATTCAGAGCTTCTACTGTTATTAGCAGGGCTAATGTGGCTCATAGGTGCAAAGATATGAGAGTGAATGGAAATACTGAATGGGGTACCATGGGGCATGTGATGGTAAAGAGTGACACTGATGTACTGTGCCCAGTTCCATGGTTGATGCTCAGAAAAAGATGTTGAAAATTATAGAACATGCAGAGTAGAGCTGCAAAAGCAATTAGCATCTAGAAGGGGACAAAAGGATTATGTATAATCAGATTTAAAGGTGCAGTCCTTCTGATAAGCCACACAGACAACTGACAACTTACTTGATCATCTTTAAGGAAAAAAAATTATCAGCAACAAAAAGCTCTTTAATATTGCCACAAGAAGACTTAAAAGGGATGAGCAGATGCAAGTCAAAAGCATAGAAAGCTCCTGTTAGAAACAAGATGTAATTCTAAACACACAAAACCTGATAGGAACAACTCTTAAACACCTAAGTATTTTCAGGATAAGATATGCTTTAGCCCAAGGATTTGTTTGGCCCACAAGCAATAGCCAAGTGAGATGTTCAAACAATTGTGGGATTTGACAGCTCCTCTGACCCTAAATTCTGGGTGACACTCTAAAAAATTATAAACAAACCCCAAAACCTAAAAAACCCCTCAATCAAATAGTAAAAAATCCCCACCAAAATTATATTGCCCTGCATTTTTACCAGTGCTACTGAACACTGAATAAAATGCATAATGGACTGTGAAATGCTTCCCCCAGCTAAATGTCAAACCAAGAAGCCATCTGTTAATAAACATAGATGTCACCTCTCTGGTGCTTTCTCCAATCTACCAATACATAATTCATATCACCATTTAGGGCTCAGAATTACCAAGGCAAGGGAAGTCTTTTGGTTTTTTTGTCTCAAAAGCTTGGGTGGGCAGAAGGTGACAATACCTGGAGCATACAGAAGATGCATGTTCCGAGTCATGAAGCCAGCTTCATGATTGTGGAGTTACTCTTGAAAAACTTCTTCAAAGTACTCACAAAGACACTTTCTGCCTGAGTAAAAGCCTTTCAGACAAAACCACTGCCAGTTGGCATGTGTGGGAAGAAAAATAAATATCCCCTAAGTCACTCATTTCTGTTGTTTTTTTAGGTTTGTAACTTGCACCTGCATGGGCGATGTGCATGCATCGCAACCCCAACTGCAATTTACATTAGGCATTACTCAATTCATGAGGCAAAAGGTCCAGCTGCTTCTGCTGTGAATCAAAACTGCACACAAAAACTTTCTACAGCTTTTAAACTACCTAATAATCCCACAAGATTGGAAATATAAGAGGTCAAATTATTGCTTTCATTCTTTTGTAATTCAACAGGTCCAATATTAAGTTTTTATCAATTTGTCTGGTACTGATTAAATGAACATAGCACGTTAAGTTCAACATACACTGTGACAACACACTAAGGAAGGACAAATTAACAGTCTTCTGATGTATTTAAGAGAGATGTTGCATACTATGGACTTCCAACTGCAATGGGCGTAAGCAGATCCATTAAAGGGAAAGGACTAACTATTACAAGCTGAAGGAAACCATAGCTTACTACTGTTAACCATTCCAAATGCTACGTATCTTCAGGAAAGAAGCTTTTATTTGCTGTGTATGCCTAGTCTACATCCAAGCAAGAGATTATTAAATTCTCCTGATTCGAGATGGCAGACCTCACCTTGTATTTCAGTTGCATGCTTCTAACCAAATCAATGTGGTTTATATTTTCTGCCCTCTGCTTTTTCCTATGTTTGCATACATTTAACTAATCACTATTTTCCTACTGGGCAAACACCGCTTAAAAAACTGGTCCTTCATAAATTCTAAACAGTGATGCAACTAGGAATGTAAGAACTAGATCTTCTTTACATACAGCTCTTAGATGTCAGAAAGAGATACTACCTCTTCTTAAACTACCTAGAAGATAAACAAGAGCCCTGAGGAAAAATATGTGAGATGTATTTTTCCATATTTAAAACATAAGAATAGACAGACCATTAAGCTTGAAATGTGAAAAATCTTGATTTCTGCATCCCTCCCTCTGAGACACAGAGCTATCAAATTAACAATTCCTCTAGATAGAGCAAGATTAGTGTCAGGTTTACAAGAGCTTCCTTCAAACCAAATTGACATGTAGACCTAATCTAGTTTAACTAAAAATATGTTAGCTAGGTCTATTCAGCAATTAACGTGAGCATGCCTTGTTGTAAAAAGGTAAGCTCTGAAACAATTCAGTTTAAGTCCTAAATATCCCACTGATTTTTATTTAAAACCATGTTGAACATATGCAGTTCCTATGTACATTATCTGACAGTGTTCCCAACTGGTCTACCTTGAAGGTGCAGCACAGACGGAGGACAACTTAAAGGCAAAGATTCTCCATAGCTTCTGGATTGTTGTAAGATGGAAAGGGCTTTTAAAAAACAAAGAGAGAAAGAATGAAAGAAAGGTGGCAAGAAGACCTCTACAACATAAAGAAAACTGTGATTGTCAAGTAATACAAAAACCATTCACTGCAAATTACGCAAATCATAGAATCATAGAATGTCCTGGGTTGGAAGGAACCTCAAAGATCATCTTGTTTTAACACCGCTGGACAACTTCCACTAGAGCAGGTTGCTCAAAGCCCCATCCAACCTGGCCTTGAACACTTTCGTGGATGGGGCATCCACAACTTCCCTGGGCAATCCATTCCAGTGCCTTTCGTAATATCTAAATCTGCTCTCTTTCAATTTGAACACGCTCCCCCCTTGTCCTGTCACTACATGCTCTTATAAATAGTCTTGCCCTCTCTCTCCTGTAAGTTCCCTTCAGATACTGGAAGATCACAATAAGGTCACCCTAAAGCCTTCTCTTTTCCAGGCTGAACAACCCTAATTCTCTCAGTCTCTCTTCATAGAACAGGTGATCTAGCCCTCGCATCATCTTAATGGTCCTCCTCTGGAGTAGCTCCAACAGTTCCACAACCTTGTTATGTTGCTGCTGATCTGCTGGCCGTGCTTCTTTTGAAACAGCCTCAAATACAGTTGGCTTTCTGGGTTGCAAGTGCACATTCCCGGGACATGGTGAGTTTCTTGTTAACCAAGATCCCTAAGGGCTCCTCTCAGTCCATTCTCCACCCAGCCTGTATTTGTGCTTGGGATTTCCCCGACCGATGTGCATGACCTTGTCCTTGGCCTTGTTGAACTTCATGAGGTTCACACAGGCCCACCTCTAAAGCCTGTCAAGGTCCGTCTGGATGGCATTCATTCCCTTCAGCATGTCAACTGCACCACAGAGCTTGGTGTCTTTGGCATGCTTGCTGAGTGTGCACTGTCGATGTCGCCAACAAAGATGTTAAACAGCTCTGGTCCCAGTACTGACTTCTGAGGAACATCACTCATCACTGGTCTCCACTTGGACATCAAGCCATTCACTGCAACTCTTTGAATGCAACCATCCAGCCAATTCCTTATCCACTGAGTGGTCCATCTGTCAAATCCATGTCTCACCAGTTTAGACAACAATGCCATGTGGGACAGTGTCAAATGCTTTGCACAAGTCCAGATAGACGACGTCGGTTATCTTTTGCCTTATCCACCAAGGCTCTAACCCCAAGAAGGCCACCAACCTTGTTAGGCACGGTTTGCCCATGTTGAAGCCATTTTGGCTGTCACAAATCACTTTTTTCTTTTCTATGTGCCTTAGCATAGCTTTCAGAAGGATCTGTGCCATGACCTTGCTGGGCACAGAGGTAAGACTGACTGCCTCCACTTTTCATTTGTGGCCCTTAACTAGTGATGCCAGTTAACAAGAAAAATGAGTGAAACACTAGGAGTAAGATTTTAATTGGATAACTATCTTCTTGAAAAGTCACACTTTGATTGAATAAATCAAAACTACTAAATTCACTTGTTTCCAGGATCGCAAAGCTGTTTGATCAAGGGCAGGAGGTAGAAGATGGCATGTCAAAAGTGAAGGTAGAAAGGCAGAAACTTGGAAACTAACCACAAAGGTCGAGCAAGGTCGGAAGTGTTTCAGAAGGTGCCAGGTAAACTCTGTCCACTGATGAGTGTTGAGGCTCCCAAGCCTGGGAAACTCAGCACAGAGCTAATCATCAGTCCATGCTGGCGCCAGCTCCCAGAAGCTGAATTCCAGAGAGAAACTGAGTGTCCCAACAAGCATGTAGCTAGTGACTACAACTCTGCTGACACAATCCTGGGGACAAAGTCTGTCTCTTGTTATGATGGTGTCAGGCTGAGCAGTTGAGCAGGGGCTGATCATCAGGTTGACCCTGAGACTTCTTTGGATAATTGTTAGTACTATTTATTAAGCACAGACACTTTTGGACATTATATCAAAAAGTAAGTCTTTCCTCAACCACCTGAGACAGAAACTCAGATCCAAAAGCTATGCATTTCCAGAGATTTAACTGCAGAGATAAAAACAGAAATACTTGATTTTAACAGATAACCAAGTTACTATCTGCCTAAAGAAAGTAAGCCTTCTCTCCAAAAGACCACCTCAACAGCTTTCCAGTCTGCCTGGTTGCTCCAGGGCTTGGGCAAGCATATGTCCTTTCCCTCCTCCATCCATACTCTGCTGCCTCCAGGGGCAAGAACTCCACACCCTCTTTTTGTAGCCAGATTTGAGCAGTTTTATAAACAGTTAGAGAGCTTTTTGTACCACTAAGCCACTGATGGTTAAATGAAACATCTGTCTTGAACTCCTTATTTCCACTTCATCTACATGAGTTTTGACCAATTAAACAATAGGAGGCTAAACCACTTACTATCCAGATACTGGTTTTTACTAAAACAAACACCACCTCAATGACTTAGGCTGTGTGATTTTATTTTATTTAAACTAGCATTAACTGATCAGTATAAAATCTAAGTCAGACTCCCACTTACACATAACTCTTAAAGTAATATTCCACTAATTCTAGTTACCCTGGGCTTTAATACAGCTACTAATGCTCTTTTTCTTGTTTGGTTGGGGTTTTTTCCCTAATAGTAGCCATTTAAATAGAAGAGGTCTCTCCACTACAAGCTGAGCTTTACAACTTCCCACGATGTATAGGAAAACCCATGAGAAAAGCCAAAATAAATATGCATTACTGAGTTGAACTAAAAGATAAAGGTGACAAAGTAGGAGGAACACCATATTGGGGTTGTTTGTTTATTTAATTCCATATTAATTACTTAGACTCTCATCTCACTAACAGCCGTGCAGGTGCTAGTTTTACTTAAAGAAGGACCTAGAGTTTTTGTTTGCATAAATCAAGTACGTTTAATCAAGTGCACATTAGCTCATCAACACATTGGATCTGATGAGAAATTGCATAAGTGACAATGCCAAGCTATTTTGGTGAATATTCATGATATCTCTTCAGAACAGTCTGACTGAAGGAGAGTGAGAACAAAATGACAGTAAAAGAATGGTAGCAATTATTTTTCTAGCGGTTGATGTTGCCATTAACTGCTTGCTGGCAAGATCTTAAAGTTGCAAACCACAATTTAAGCTTGTTACCTTAATTTTACAATTGTAATTCAATATTCTGAATGTGACAGTAGTGTAACAAATATGTTCATTCAGTGCTTCTTACAATAAATAATTTAAAAGTGTATGAAAAGTTCCAAATTACAGCCATTACAGAAATACAAATGCTTAGTATTACATCTTCATAAAAATAAATAAATGTGCAAACCATTTTCTCAAAACTGAGCCAGAAACCAAACCTGCTAGCAACAAGTAAGTGGGACTTTTTTGTTCTTAATAAGCATTCATGAAGAGTTCTCCCTTCAAAATGCAATTTGTTCTTTGGGAGCTTCTGCATGCAAGGCAAACAGCTCCCAGTTTTGTATAGCTATACAAAGCCTTTATCCAACTTCCAACATCATCTGTAGGAATATTCAGGCAGAATAAGGCTGTACCCTTAGTGAGGATATTTTACATAACAGGTCTTCAAGTCAGATGGACAAAGCAAGACTTGGCTAAAATAAAAAAAAAAAAAAACTTTGGTCACTTTCTAATTCCCAGAAAGGATGAAGGAGGAAGAGAGGAAGAGTGGGTTATTCGAGGGCATCCATTAGCAAATTTGCAGATAACACTAACTCGAGGGCAGTGTCGCTCAGCTGGAAGGCAGGAGGGCTCTGCAGAGAGACCTGGACAGACTGGAGAGTTGGGCTGATTCCAATGGGATGAGGTTCAACAAGGCCAAGTGCCAGATCCTGCTCTTTGGTCACAACAACCCCCTGCAGCGCTACAGGCTGGGGACAGAGTGGCTGGAAAACGACCAGGCAGAAAGGGACCTGGGAGTTTGGATTGACAGGAAGCTGAATACGAGCCAGCAGTGTGCCCAGGTGGCCAAGAAGACCAATGGCATCCTGGCCTGGATCAGGAACGGTGTGGCCAACAGGTCCAAGGAAGTGATTCTTCCCCTGTACTCAGCGCTGGTGAGGCCACACCTGGAGTACTGTGTCCAGTTCTGGGCTACTCAGTTCAGGAAGGATATTGAGGTGCTGGAGCACATCCAGAGAAGAGCAACGAGACTGGTGAAGGGACTGGAGCACAAGTCCTATGAGGAGAGGCTGAGGGAGCTAGGGTTGCTTAACCTGGAAAAGAGGAGGGTCGGGGAGACCTCATCACTCTCTACAACTTCCTGAAAGGAGGTTGTAGCCAGATGCGGGTTAGTCTCTTGTCCCAGGCAACT
Source organism: Cephalopterus ornatus (assembly GCA_013396775.1). Taxonomy (NCBI): domain Eukaryota; kingdom Metazoa; phylum Chordata; class Aves; order Passeriformes; family Cotingidae; genus Cephalopterus; species Cephalopterus ornatus. The sequence goes on from VZRE01013296.1 coordinate 197,694, forward strand.
ATCAGTAAGACAAGACAGCATGGTCTTTAGCTGTGTCAGGGGAGGTTTAGGTCGGATATTAGGAAGAAATCCTTTTCAGAGAGGGTGATCAGGCATTGGAATGGGCTGCCCAGGGATTGTCCATCCCTGGAGGTTTTTAAGATGAGTGGATGTGGCATTTGGTGCCACGGTCTAGTAACCTCTGCAGTGTTGGATCAAGGGTTGGACTTGATAATCTCAGAGGTCCTTTCCAACCTGGCTGATTCTATGATCTACTACATCCTTCTGAAACCCAAAATCTTGTGTGCTGTGACCAACCTACCAAGAAGGTCACATAGCCTCTCCTTGTGCAGAGCTGCCTCACTGCCTACCGAGACCTGGTACGAGGTAGTTCACTGGAGTCACATTTGCCATTTCAGAAGAATGTAGGTGCCAATGGACTGTGGTTCACAACTGCAGCTTGATTTAGCTGACTTCAATTGTTTGCCTTGTGCCTCTGTCACGACAGAGCGATAAACAGGAGACTCATGCTACCAGACCTCACAACATCACATACTAACATGAATAGCCATAAAATACAGTTTACATTCATATGCCCAAATGTAAACTCTGGCAGATTCAAAGTTCAATAGAAAACAACACTGAATAGGAGAGTAACCTCTGGCAAAGGGACATGATGAACAGTTGAATGTGTCAGCTCCTGGAGTATAAGTCAGAGTCACAAGTGTATTTATTGTGCTATCCTTACCATTATCATTGATAATCCAGGACTACCAAAGAAGCCTGGTTATCAACACTGTTGTGACAGACTATCACAAGCATCCAAAGCTTGCAAGACCAGTTGCATGTTTCAAGCTTTGGAAAGGGAGAAAAAAAAAAAAAGAGATATTTTCCAGCACAACTTTATAGCTGACATCTTCTGAAAGGAACTGTAAAGAAAACAGCCAATCCTAGGTACATACCAGCAGCCTATTACTTACCAACCTTTGCTTCCTCCTAGATTCCATTGTAATGAGAATATAAACCGTAAAATAAACATATATCTTCCTTGAATGAATTACCTATTCAGAGTTCCCTCTGGTGTTCAATAAGCTAATCATCACATTCTAGGTAACAGCCTTAGTTACAAAAGCATCAAGTTTCCTCACAAGCAAGTTATCATTTGATGACAAACTCAACGATAGGGACAGGACCATGGTGTTGTCACTTATGGACAAAAGCTATTTTCCATCGGATTTCAGAGAGGCGATAAACTTACACTTCCTTCTTTGTATATTCACCCGGGTGTCTGATTAACCCCGAAAGGACCAAAATCGCTACAGATCCCTCCTGTCTCCTGGTGTCACCAAGACTGATGAAGTCTCGGAGAAGTCAAAGTAACAAATCACAGGTACAGCCCGGCTGAACGCGGCACGCAAATTTGTTCACCTCCCGAATATCTATGCATTGAGTCACAAGCCTTTCCAGCTTCGCACTCCCATTCGCCTGCACAGAACATGAGCAAAGTACAGTGTATCTAATTACCAGTTTGGAAAGAAAGTTTAAAGCTGCCTCTGAAAAGAGAAAAAACGCGTTTGCAGGAAAACCCAAACGAGCTCCCGAGCCAGCAGTGCGCAGACGGTGCGCGGGGCTGGCGCCGGGCCAGGGCCAGCAGCGACACCGGGGCTGCTGACCCCGGCTGCGCCGCGGGGTTGCGAAACTCCCGGGAAGAGCAGGCAGGCTCCGCCGAGCAGGGCTGCGCTCCGCGGTGGGGGCGGCGGGAGCTCGCCGGGCACTGGCGCTCCCCGGCTGCCGGCCTGGACGAGCCGCCTCCCCGCGCCTCCCCCCTCGCCCTGCACGACGGCAGGGAAAGGCGCTCCGAGTCCGGAGCCGCCGCCCGGCAGCCCCTTAACCAAAACCATCTGGGCTCGCACAGTGCGACGGAAAGCTCTCTCCGCCCCGGCCCCCCCTGCCTGCCCCCGCCTCCCCGGCCCTGGCGCCGCAGCCGAGGAGGGAAGAAGCTACTCTGTCCGCGACTCAGCAGCTCCAGAGCTGGGGAAGAACGGAGGGAAGTCGCCGAGGAATCCGCCCCCACCCCGCGCCCCATCCCGCGGCGCTCGGCGGCAGGGCTGGGGCTGCGTTACCTTCAACAGGTGCAGGCGCCGACGGGAGGGAGCCCACGGG
>VZRE01013296.1:199942-213657 GCA_013396775.1 Cephalopterus ornatus
CGCCCGCGGGGCCCCCCCAGGCTCCGGGCGGGCCCCGCCGCCGCCACCGCAGCCGGAGTCAGCGCGAAGGCGGCAGCGGCTGCGGCCACCTCTGAGAGGAGGGAGGAGAGCGGCGGAGAGCGAGAGAGGGGAAGGCAGAGAGCGAGAGGAGAGAGAAACCGCCCCAAGAGAAATAATCATCACATGGCGGTCGCGATCCGCCGCCGCCCCCCGACAGCCAGAGCCTAAGCTTGGGAGCCGGGGAAAAGCTGCGAGGAGGGGACACACCTGTAGGCGCAGCACATATCCGCTGTGAGCACAATGCGAGACAGGAAACTGAAAAAAGAGCCCAGGGAAGGAGAGAGGCTCCCGTTCGTCCCTCCTTCTCTCCCTCCCTCTCTCCCTCCCTCCCTCCGTCCGTTCTCCTCCTCCTCTCTCCACCCCCTGCCCCCGGTCAGGATCCGCTTGCAGCGCTGTCTCATGCAGGGAGATCCAGGCGGAGGGCCGGGAGGCGGCAGGAGCCGTACTTTATCCCCATTTTCCTTTCCTCTTCTCTGCTTTGTTTTGCCCGCCAGGCAGGCGCAGCCGGCTCGGCGGAGCGGGGTCGCCCGCGGTGCCGAGCACTCCCGGAGAACTGGGGGCGCGCCGAGCCCCGCCAGGGAACTGGCGCCGCGCCGGGGGAGGCAGCTCCAGCGCCGGGGGCGGCAGCTCCAGCGCCGGGGGCACCGAGCCCCCACGGGGCCCGGGAGTGAACAGCGGGGAGCGGCGGCACTGCCGGGGCGGCGCTGCCCGGCGCCTCTGGGCAGCTCTGCCCGCGGCCGGGGCTGGCGCTTGGCCTCCGCGGCGCTCTCTAGGCGAAGGGTCTACCTGCTGGTCTGTATCTAAAGGGCGTGGGGTACCTGTCGGATCCTGGCGGTGTTTTAGGGAGGCTCCTGAACTTGTAGAAACAGCGTAATTTCCGCCCCTCACCCCCTGAGCAGAGGCTCCGAGCACCCAGAGGTTGCTTCTCTTCTTGCATACCTCTCCTGGTCGTTGTGGGGGGCCCAAAGTACGTTCCCTGGCATCATTTTTACTGAACTTGAAGTACTCCACGGTTTATTGCAGGTAAACTCTGCAATCACAATTTCTGCAGGTCCTTTCTCTTTCTCAAGCACTCCACTAAAAAACCTGTGTGTAAATTTCTTCTGCCTTCTCCCAGAATCAAGCCACAGAGTTATTGCAGAGCCCATTTCCCACCTGTACGTGAAGACAGCATCACCTTGCTTTAGCATCATGATCTTCTCCACATTCAGATGTCAAATTTGTCTCAACTATAACTAATGTAGGGATAATCTATTAAAAAGAGGGATGCCTTAGAGGAACGGCTCGGTTAAGCTTTGGGCAAGTTGTTTCGAGTTTGTAACTTTCCATTAGTCAAATGTGCACCGGCAATGTTGTAAGGACTAATTCATTAACTGCTGTTGGCACTTTGAGAACAGCTTCATTAAATCCTGTGTGTGTTGGGCTCCCTAATGAAGCAGGAGGAGGCAGCTGGTCCAAAACCATGTTTCCCAAAATGAAGTTGCTGAAAAGTTGCCTTTGCATCTCAGCAATATATAAGAAATAAATTCAAGTCAAAAACCTGGGCAAGGGTAAAATTACACTTGGAGGAGATGTCAACATCTGGCTTTCAGACTGTGGCTGTGCAAAGTGCCACTGCAGACTTACTGGTGGATTGGGACCCTTCAAACATAATATGGTGTTTTGTGGGGTCTTCTCTCTGGGATTGCACAGAAGACACAGACTGTGCTAGCTGGGTCTTGCCAGTCTGGCCCAGTTTTTGTGCTAACCGGCACCAGAAGGCCCTTGTCCTTGTTTGTTTGCTTTTCCTTCCTGCTCTGAGTCACTGTAAGATGAGAAAGAACAGCTCTGGCATAATTATAGTGTTTCAGAAGATCTGGATCCCTATTCTGTACCTCTTCACTTACTGGAATAGAGACGGGGCATGTGAAGAGAGAGATGGGACTTCCCCAGGAAAATTGTGTTAGTCATGTCCTGAAATCCTCATGAGGAATCCAGGAAGGAGAAACTCGCAGGCTGCTAATGGGCTTGGTAACACCTCACTTTCCAGGCTGCCTTTTCAATGTCTGGGCTCTTGGCCAGGTTGTACCCAAACTTTTGGCAGAATGCCTTGGAATTACCAGCCCAGCAGCTCTCCTTGTGCCCTGGGCTGTGAATCCCTGCCTCCTGGCATGTTCTGCCCTAGGACCTTTTCCTGGGATCTCTGTCACTTGTCCTCCCACCCTGTCTGCTCCAAACCTAGTGATCTGCTCTCCCTACTGTGGGGAGAAGCCCCAGGTGTGGGCCCACATCTGTTTCATCTGATGATCGCTAACCAGGACTGTACTTACCATACTTCTGCTGCCTCATAGTGGCTGTACCCAGGTTAAATCTAAGCCTTGTCCCTCTCCCAACACACAACATGGTTCCTTCTGGCTGGAACAGTTTCTTCCAGCTCCTGTTCAGCTCCTATTGCTCTGGCCTCATGAAAACTTTTTTTTAGAAAACTGCCTGTGGACATATGCAGAGCCAGAGCAATGGTGGCGGTTTATTTAATTCAACAGTGGAGCTGGTGAAGTGAAGCTGTGCTGAATCCTCATCCAGTCCATAATAATTACTTGCTGTGCATTTGACCTTGCCATGCATGACAGGGATTATGAATCTGAACTGGGGCTCTAGGTGGCCACACAGCATCCCACCCAAGGACAGCTGTCTTCTCTGCTAAGCTTCTGTAAGTTGCTGTTCTGCCAGGCACATGTGGATGTGCTAAAGCAGCAGTGTGGCATCAATATGCCTGTGCTTCTGCCAGCTGGGGCACAGATGTGTGCTGCAGCACTTTGGTTACTGAATTTAGTGCTGAATTCAGCACTCAGCCCACTTGCAAAGGTGAAAAGTGTTCACAACATGGTCTTCTGCCTCCTATCAGCCCTTCCTTGTCTTGGAGTCAGCACACCATCCTCCTGCCCGATGGAGAAGTGATACAGGGAGATATTCCCCAGTGAACCCAGATAAACAGCTGCACATCAAATCCTGCTATTTGTAGCACCCACCAAAAAAGAAAAAAAAGAAAAGAGGTCAAATTAAATCCTAAATGCAGAGATGCCTAGAAAAGAGCAACAGGTAAAGGACTGAATGATTAACAGCTTCCCAGAGTCCTGGGGATCTTCACTGCAGTTGTGCATATGCACAGGGTGTGACTCAGGGTGGAAAGCTTTGCTTCCTGCCTCTCCAGCATCGGAACACTGATAATGGGGCTGCGTGTGAATAGAACTCTAGTCCAGATTTCAGTTTCCGACTTATTTCCTTCCTCCACGCTCCCTCTTTCTCTCCTCACCTTGTTATCACCCATGCATTTTTCCACGTGTCGTCCTGAATTTTTTCTCTGCCTCTTATTTTCTTTTACACTGAAGGCAACACCTGTGCCTATCCCCTGCTTCTCTTCCCAGTGCCGTCAGTTCTCAATTTTATCCAAGATGCAGCCATACACAGTATCCTTGCTACTGCCGAGACCTGCAAGGCCTGTAGAAAAGAGATGAATTTCCAGCTGTTATTAAAAACACCTTGTTCTATGAGCAACAGAACTAATGAAGCCAGGTTTCCCGTGGTTTCACCTCTGACTCACTCATTGCTATAATCTCATCTCCCATTTCTCTTTCATGTCTGTTGTGACATCTCTTCTTGGTGGTGAGAGGCAGCTGCTTTTGCAGCTCCAGAGCAGCACCGGTGCTGCCTGCACAGCACGGCTCCTGTGCTGCCAGGGTGGCTGGCTGATGCCAAGCACAGCCCTTGACAGCCGAGTTCCTCCAATGTCTCTCTGTTGGAAAACTAATTTGAATCTCTAGTTACTGATGCTCACAAATCCCTGGGAATACAATTATCTTTGAGGCTTCTACCTCTTTTATTCATTTGTTTGCAACTAGCCAATGTGTTCTGACATTTTTATGAGGGGCTGATGGGCAGATAAACAGTCAAATGATTGATTATCAGTCTTTAGGAAGGAAGGTTGTTGCCCTATGGTCACAGAGATAACCTGAGAGCAACCCAAACAACTAAAAGAGAACATCAAATCCCTTAAAGTTATGAAAATTGCACTTTCTGTGTGCTGAAAATTTTCATTGTCTGAGCAACCTCCTTGCAGCCTGCTTGGGGACGTCCCATACCTCAGGTCTCTTCTGAAGGGTGGGGAAGGGTAAGAAAGGGGAAAGGACTCTTCCTCGTTAAGCAGCCATGTGTCTTCTGTACCAGGCAACAGTTGAGACTTAGCCTGCCCTTGCACTCCTGCTACCACCGTCCTTTATAAGAAATTTATATCAATAATGGGAAAGCAAAGAGCACAAGAAGTAGGACACTACCTGAACGGTTTTAGTCTCATGGCAAAGATAGAAACAAGGGATCTATAGGACTTTTTTACTCTCCATTTGATGTCTTTGGTTTAGATAGAGCACTGCATCTTCTGCTAGTGACTGAAATGACCCAAATATACATATTTATATTTTTACAGTCCATAAATCACCCTGAAATCTACTTTTTCTGGATGAAAAGTGCCAGATAAATCTAAGGTGTTATTATTAGATTTGTGAAATGTCACTGTGCGCATCCTGATTTTCATGCCCTTTGCACCAAGCTTACACAGCAGATCGATTTGTATACATTTGGAGTTGTTTTTCGGTTGATGGATTTCTCAGTGTCTTTTTTCCAACAATTCAAAAAAAATATGTAAGGGTGAAACAATGTCAGGTTAATTGTCCAATTCCCTTCATTTTTTTCCTTTGACGCTAGAAAATATTTGAATCACCCAAAGCAGGTGGGTTTTGGTATTTCCTAACCAACCCTCCCTTGATTAAATGTATTGTAAACAATACATTTGTTTACCCCTGTACAAAATTTGCTTACCCCTGTGCAAAATGCTACCCAGTCAGAATTTTGTTTTTGTTTATTTAGCAAACATTTTACATATACTTTCTAACAGATATAAATTGCTGCACAGAGGTATGAGATAAAAACTCAGGTGGTCCTGGATACAGCTTCCATGTAGAATCCACAGAAAGCCTTATATGGATGTGTGCAGTGTCTATATAAATATGTATAACTATTACAATTAGCAGCCCTCTTCGTCAAGGCTTGATGTTCTGACACTGCCCTGGTTGCACCTGGTGGTGAGTGAGGCTGCTTAAGAGGTCCTTGGTTGATGAAGAGGGTCATATGGGCAATGCTTGTGGTTTTTAATGCTATCTTGAATTTTCTGAGGAATTTAATTAAATAAAATCAAAATATGATAACAAAATTCAGTTGGAAGTTCAGTAATGTTTCAAAATGTAGCTAAAATGAAAATCAATGTAAAATATTGACAATGAATATTTGGCCCTGCCCCTTTTTTTCTCCTTCTTTTTTTGTTTAAATAAACCCTTCACAAACATACACACACACATACCTGTATATATACAAACCAGACAAACCAGCATTTCCAACTTTAATTGAGGCAGTTGCCTAGAGCTCCAAAGCCATCTCTTTAACATTAATTTTAAACTCAGCCAATACACAATATGTTTGATGGTATTGCTAATTCTGCAACTGGTTGAAGAACTGGCTACTAGAATGAGCAAAGTGCCATACATGCTGCTATAAATGTATCTATATTGTATTAAAAAATAGCATCTTATTATCTACTAATATTTGAACTCATTTTATTAGAGAGGTAGGCTATGGGAAAACAATTACAAATAAGAGGGCATGATTACAGAGTTCTGTTCAGAAGTGGAAAATCAGATTTAATTATTTTATGCTGGAAATAATGCATCTTTCAACATCAGTAACCTCAGCTACTGTATAATTAGTAATTTCCAAATATATATTGCAGAAATTTTGTGTTTATACTATTCAAGTGTATCTGGACTATAGTAGTTTAGCATACAGCTTAAACAGGAGGAGTTTAAGATGGTAGAACATTTAAGATAGTACAGCATTAGACTGGTCAGATTTGACCAATCAGAATTCATCAATGACACTTCAGTTAAGATAGAAAAATAAAGTATTGACTATTACACAGAGGCTCTATTTTACCTTTTTATTCTTAGGAAGATTTCCAAGATAATATGGGTATTTTAAATGACTAGCTGAGCTTCCATCATGTGATGGCAACTAATCAATAAATCATGTGTCATTGTTGTGGCTCAGCATGTCAAATAGCTGCATTTTGGTGTCCGTATTTAAAGGTTTTGAGCAATTTTTTTGTTCTTGTACATTTCTAGCTCATTAGCCCTGATTCTAAAAGTGGTTATTTTCCCGTCAATGAAACTGGTAGAAAAATAACATCTTACCTGTTTCTGCCACAGGGAGGAGATGGAATGGGGTAATCAACGGGAAACTTCTGTTCCTTAAGACTGCTTGCCACCCCATGTGGTTTTACTAAAGCAGGTTTTCCTTGTGGGCAACATGGAAAATAAATACATGGCATCCTGCTAGACACGCTGGACATTTTGATGCTCATGGGAGATGGTAAAAGGATGAATGTTTTGGAAAGCAGCTTTTGGCATACATAAATCATGAGTTTTGTACTGAGGCCTGGGACATCCAGCTTGAAGGATTTTGGTTAGATAACAGCATGAAGACAGACTAATAGAGTTTCGTTTACCCTGTCCATCTCCGCTACATTTATCTACCAGAACTCCAGTGTAATCTTCATCTGCTGTATGAAAACTGCCCTGCATCAGTAGATGAAATAGCTGGCCAGTACACATCCAAATCTCTGGTTTAAGAACAGTGGCAAACAGCTGAAAAAGCCGTAACCTTTGTTATGATCTCCCATTGCCATTAATCACACTTTGAGTGCCTTTGCCACTCTGTCGGAGTATCTAAAAAATGTTCTTGATGAAAGCAGTTGGTTCACCTGGATTCAAGCCAGAATAAAGCACAGTTTGTCCTCAAAGAGAGACTCTACAAAGAACTGGCTAAAGTACAGTCACTGTCTTTTGTCCACAGTAAACAACCCTAGTTCATCAGGATATTGAAAATCTCAATGTCGTCTATGCGTCAGTCTAAAAAATGCCTGTTTTTTCACGTTTTAATTTATTAGAAAATTAAGTTATTTTCTTGTGGACAATAACTCAGGATGTAATAACCCCCATGTTTATCACAGGCACATCAGATAACTGGAACTCATGCAATCTGAAGTGAATTGTGAGGGTTTGTATAGGTTTCTGCAAGTACAAAACACAAATGCTCAGTTTTCTGACAGCTCTTGTTTGTGTGTGTGTGTGTGTGTATATATACACATATATATATATACACACACACTATATATATATATGCATCAAGTCTGTGCTTGTACTGCTGTCCTGGATGCAGCATAAGAAAGCCTGGGTCTTTACTTTCAAAGCAATTAACAGTTGAGGCTGAAGCTGTATTTCGTTCTAGTAATTCTTGCATAAAATGAGCTCCTCTGAGAAAGCAGAACACAAAGCCTGGTATAAAATTTTTGAGAGCTGAACAAAATTCAGTTCTGTCAAATCATCTAAGGATCTGTCTTGCACAGTGGCTCAGGCAAATCAGGATTTTGATCACCTTTTAGACAGTTCTGAATGCTTCTTCCTTTCAAGAAAACTCTTACAGCATAAATGCATTTCATTCAGGTGGTGCTTTCTCCCAAGGCTTGTAACACAAAGAAGTGCTATTGGGTGCAGAAGTCCTGTAGCAGTGGCCCTCTGTAGTGTGGTCTTTCTGCTCGGACCACATCTATTGTGTGACCTCATGCGTGGAGGTTCACTGACCCAGGGTGCTGGAAAGGACCTCTGAGATATTTAGAACCCCAGACTTGGAGCAATATCACATACACCTGTAGGTAAATTTTGACTTGTTTGTCCAGAGGAATACCAAAAAGTTGATCAGAGAGCTGGAACACCTCTCCCATAAGGGTTGTTCAGTCTGGAAAAGGGAAAGCTCCAGGGAGACCTCATTGTGGCCTTTCATTACTTGAAGGAGGCCTATAGGAAAGATTTAACCGTGCTTGTTACAATAGGACAAGAGGTAATGGTTTTAAACTGAAGGAGGGTCAATTTAGATTAGATATAAGAAAGAAGTTTTTACAGTGAGGGTGGTAAAACGTTGGTAGAGGTTTCCCTGAGAGGTGGTTGATATCCCGTCACTGGAAACATTCAAGGTCAGGTTGGATGGGCTCTGAGCAACCTGATTTAGTTGAAGATGTCCCTGCTTATTACAAGGGAGTTGGATTGGAAGAGTTTTAAAAGGTCCAACCCAAAGTATTCCATAGTTCTGTGATTCTGTGATCTGCTAAAAATCTCCATTGATGGAGGTCTGATCATTCTGCAAGCCAGCTATCTACTGCTTAACTGTTATTGTCATCCTAATATGCCATCTGAATCTTCCTTACTGCAGATGAAATACTTTGTCCCTTATGTTAACAAGGATGCTGAAAGCAGGAAGGTTGTTCTTGTCTCTTCACAAAGACCCTTTATGTATTTGAAAATTATGATTATACCTTCTCTAAGCCTTCATTTCTTTACACTTCTCCTCCCCCACTCATTCTAACTTATCATGTAGGCAGAATTTTCTAGGTCTCTGATTATTTTCTGGGCTTGTGTAAGCGGGCAGCTACATCCTTGAAATGCAGATTTTAACAGTGGCTGTGATCCTTCTGAGCTGAGTCCCTACCAGTGGTGAATACAGTAAAAAGATTGCCTCAGGTGCTCTGCAAGTTGTATGGCTGTTTTATGAAACTTGGAAGTCTGAGATACAAGGACTATAGGGAAATAGTGCACTGAAGTGGAGAAGATTTGATCCATGCTGGTAAGGGAAGTGTGGAGTTTTGCAGTAGATGGGTTTGCTTCCTTAAGTAAGGCATGCTTCCTTAAGTAAGGCAATGCTTCTAGTGAAGGTAAAGCTTACCACAATTAGATGATCTATGCCAATGTTAAATTGCCCCAAAGATGTTATTTAGTCTTGCTGGATTTGTTTTGTTTTGTATTTAGCCTCTTTCTTTAGCTGACTGAGGAAGAAAAATATATAAAAGTAATAAAATATAACTTTAAGTAGCTAGCAAAATAAGTATCCAGGAGGATAAGCTTCACTGTTATTAGAGAAAATAGCCAAACATACATGTGGAGGTCTAACCAAAGATGCACTCCTTTTACATGCTTGAATTAAGGCAAGTCCTGCGTAGCTACCTAGTGCCCAAACTAAAATACCCTGGTTAGTGCAATTCTAACCCAGTGTTGTGACTCCTGGGGCAGCCATCTCTACCTAACGGCATGAAGCCTGAGCAGAGGGATTGAGTCTGAAGTCTGTTCACCTAAAGGCGTACTAAAGCAGCATAAATATCATACTGAAGCTTGTAGCTGGTACCTCCTATCTCCCAAACTTCACTCTACCTACAATTCTGCTGCCTTTGGCACCTCTCCCAAACAATTCTCTCAGCATGGTCCTACATGGAAGTGAGCAAACGAACACTGAGAGTAGCAAATTATGATTAATGAACACTTTGTCCCTCTGTTTTACTGTCCTTCCCCTCATGACTTGTCCTTGAAAAATAATTTATTCAAGAGGGGTTTTATATTATAGCTAAGCTGGTTTAAGGTTCTCTTCAATGAATAATGGTCCCCATCCCTTCCCTGATTCTGGCCATGTAATTCCCCAGCATCTTGGTCCAGCTTTGGTAATATCTGATCCCATAATGAACCTCTTTTGGGAGCCAGCATTCATAAAACAACAACAAAAAAAATCATTTATTTTTTTCTGCTTCCAGCATGCCTGATGATATTGCTTTCAAAACTGGTTTACCACGATGTCAGGATGGTGCCAACAGTGGCACATGGATTGGAATGGGATGGGAGAATGGAACACGCAGGCAGCAGATCACTAAATCAACCACTGGGTAAGCCTCAACATCCCTTTTTACTGTTAGAGGGAGAAAAAAGTCGTGGGAGTCAATCACTAGGTGCTTCATTTGGGTTTTCTCTTCTTGTAATCTGTGGTTTTAACAATGCTTGAGCTTAATCTTCTACATTCCTCTGAAGCTGCAGCTGTCTGTACTTGAAGTAGGTGGGAGGCTTAAAGAGTGAGATTGTTACAAAAAGGCAATGCAGTTTTGATCTTTCTTTGATCACCTGTTTTTCTATTTTTTTGGTATGATTCTACTCCCCGGCCAGTCTCAGAGCAGAAGTCAATAATGCAGCAGGAACATTCACATATTAAGCTTTCTGCACACCAGCTATCACGGGGTGTAAGAGCACTGTGTGTGTGAACTCCCGCTGCCACTCGTTTCTCCTGCCTCCATCGCTTACAGAAGGACAGAGGCAGCAGGAGGGTCAGAACAAGCCAGAAATCATGCAATATGAGAAATGGCTGGAGAATTGTGACTGACAAGTGAGGGACTTGTAAGAGGCAAAATTTAAAGCCTCATTTCAGTTTTCCTTGTTAGAATGCTGTTAGGCCTCCTACAACAATGACAAGCCTGATATTATCTAAGCAATATTGTGTGGTTGAGAGCTGAATGAGGCTTTATCAGACACTAGAATCTCTCCCTAATGTTTTACTTCTGGTACTCAGGAAATTTTGTTCTGCACTTGGACCAGAAGACAAATCATCAGTTGAATAAAACAAAGAAAAACAACCAAACATTTGGCAAATACATTATTTTAATTGTAAATGTGGTAACTATTTGGAAATGTTGATATTTTTTGGCAAGCGCAGTGCACACATGTATGTTATTAGTCACCCAACACATTAGATTTGTGATAAATACACTTCTTAAAATAGATTTGCTCAGTATTTAGAATTTTTGTCTTCTTTATTCAATGAATCTCCAAAACTGTAGCAGATGGAGAGAGGAGAAACATTTTTGACCTCAGAATGGAGTAGTTTGATGGAATTGCAACAGGCAGATGACTTCTGTGTGTTAATAGCATCCTATTCAAAATGGTTACTGCCATGGATCACAGTGCTGTATTACAATGTTATGAGAAGTACTGCTGTAGACCGCATTTAAATCTAACTTAACAAAGAAGAGGAGAAAGAAAAATAACTTCACCTACTGCGACTACTCTTAATCCTCTAGCAATTTTTGTAGTTTGACATACATTCTTTTTTTCGACATGGTCTCCTAATGAAATAAGGTTTATGCAATGATGTTTTGGACTTTATCTGTTCCCCCATAACAAATTTGGAACCATGACCTAAATCCAGTTTTCACATGTGTTGAAGTCCTGGAAATTTTGTAAAAATGGTTACAGAGGTAAAAATAGCCATATTGGTGTCAGAAAGGAAAAATGTGATCTCAGTGAGCTTGGTAAGCATCAAGGGTTTGAAACAGGAGAGACATTTACGTATGCTTCATGCATGGGAAAGGGTTCATATGGTTGCAGTCACAGTTTTGAGCACTGAAAAAGAGCTGGCTGATTTTGCTACTTTTATTAATATTTTCCTGTGACTACTGTATGGATTACACAAAATGAAGGATACATTTTGCTTCATTTTTAGTTGCTTTGTGTATTATTCACAACAGCAACAGCTTACAACCAAAATCTGTTTTCTCTCTGAATGTTTGAGAAATGTGACCCACTGAGAACTGCTGCAGTGTTGGTGCCCCCAGGGTGGCTGGTAGAGGAGTGGACTCAGGTCTTGATCTCACCAACGCTTACAGCCCGTTGTTAACTCTGTGCATATTGATAGCCCAAATGGGATTAATTTTATAAGTTTAAAACGAAGCACGTGTAAGTGTTGGTAGGGTCAGTTCCCGTGAGCTCCGTGTTTCTATCAGCTAATGGAGCAGCTCTCTTAACTCAGGTGAGGTTGAAACGGGTGGCTTACAGAAGGTTTAATTCTTGCTGACAGCTCATGTTAGCAGCTAAGCGTTCACATTGTTTCTTTGTTTTCCTGTCGTGCTTTGCCTGGTTCTGAATACCTTTAAAGTGGTGCACTCCTGCAATTACATGTGAAAGCAATATTCATTGTCTTTCCAAAACGTGCTGCAGGAGTCCGAGAGAGAAAACTAAATGAAACGTCTTTTTTGGTGTAAAAAACATATCAATCTGTGCTAACAGCTGATTTCAGCAGCCCCTTCTGTCACACTCCTGTGGCCAGGAAAAGTTCTTTCTTTCCTCAAAGAAAATTGCCCCCTAATGTTACTCTGAGGCAGTGTGAGGAGAGTGAAGAGGAAATTAGTGTTTCTTCTCTTTTGGTCATTTTGTTCCACTCAAAGGCTGTTAGCAGCCAATGAATGCATTTGTGCTCCTGTTGGCCGCCTTCTTTGTGTATTAGGCAGAGGGAAATGGCAGCCTGCTGCAAGGGAAGGGCTCTTTTCACCAGAAATTATTGAAATTCCCTAGCCTGGTCCTGAACAAGCAAGCAAGGAAACAACAGCAGGAGATAGCACGAGGTGTTGACAATGGAAGGAAACGGAATGTAAATGGCCACGGAACAACTGATGTGAAAGCTTTCAGCAAAAATCAGCATGTGTCCCACGCAGCCGGTCAGCCTGGCTGCCTGTGGCTGCAGTGAGGTATTTACACCTTGGACAAAGTAAGAGGAGTGCTGAAAAACCTAGGAGAGAATCATTAGACTGTTTATTAACAACGTAGTACTTTGTCTTCAAAGTGTTGAGCATAATTAATCAATATATTCAGCAAGCTCAGTAAATGGATAACATTCATTATCACCCAGTCACTTTCTTACAAAACAGATTTAAAGAGATGAGAAGAAAATCTTGAAACCTTGGGAAAGTTTTCTGTTTGAACTGCTGCAACCCCATTTGAACTACTTCATACCACCTTGTCTTTTCAGTCTCTGTTTCACCAGGTAAGCATTGCCCACAGGGCTGAGAGGGCATTTCAGTGTCCTCTTTTATCATTTTTCTGTCTTCGAAGCTTGAATGAAATCTGTTCACTTCGTAGAAAGAAATGATTTCTCTTGGAGGATAGTCATCACTTTCAATAATGAGCAGAAGTGCTCCTAAACCAATATTTTATGTGAATGTCCTCACTGAGTGTGCACCTGGCCTCTGGATACAGGGGGAGTTGGACTGGGGCTGTGCTTGGTTTGAATGTAAAACTTGTCAACTTCTCCAGTTTCTGAGAGAGTGAGTATTCAATGGCATTTGGATCAATCCCTAACTCCTGGGCTGAATTTAAGTCTCTGGTAGCAGCAAAATAAAACTATAACCAGTCCTCCAAGACAGGCAGATTCCAGTTAATATCTGATTAGCTACAGGAACGATACATAAAGTCAGATATTCCTACATGCTCTCACACAATAAGCACAGAATCACAGAATCACGGAATATGCTGAGTTGGAAGGGACCCATGAGGATCATCAAGTCCAACTCCTCTCTCTCTTGCAGGACCATTCCCAAGAATCACATCATGTGTCTGAGAGTGTTGTCCAAGAACATCTTGAACTCTGTCAGGCTTGGGACTGTGACCACTTCCCTGGGGAGTCTGTTCCAGTACCCAGCCAACCTCTCAGTCAAGAACCTTTTTCTAAATCTAACCTAAACCTCCACTGACACAACTTCAGGCCATTCCCTTGGGTGCTGTCCCTGGTCATCACAGAGAAGAGATCAGTGCCTGTCCCTTCTCCCCTCACAAGAAAGTTGTAGACTGCAATGAGGGAGACTTCACTTGATCTGCTCAGCCTGGAGAAGTGATCTCAGCCAGTCCTCCTACAGCTTCCTCTCAAGGCCCTTCACC
>VZRE01013297.1:1822-23541 GCA_013396775.1 Cephalopterus ornatus
AGTGGTGACAGCACCAAGCCTGACAGAGTTCAAGTGTTTGGATGATACTCTCAGGCACATGGTGTGATTCTTGGAGACGATCCTGTGCAGGGCTAAGGGTTGGACTTGATGGTCCTTCCAGCTCTATCTTCTGTGATAAGTGTCAGGATTTATTTCTATGCTTTAGAGAAGACATGTAGCTTGGCTTCCAGGTTATTCTAATAAATATTTAAATGAGAATACATTGTCTTTGTAGTGGTTCATGTCACAGGAAGACTGTGAGAAGGCATTGTAGGAACTGTAGACCACAGGTACTCTTTTGCACATGCTCAGTGGAGTGCCTGAATGTGATTGGTTAAGAAGGTCCCATGTTGTGACGTGTCACTGTTCAAACTGCCTATATAAGCCCTTGTTATTTTGAATAAACCTGATTCAGTTGCTTGTTTCTCAAGTGACTGGGTCTGTGCCGGGGATTATTCTTACAGTCATTATTATTTTACAGAATTCTCTGTAATTTTTTTACATTATTGTTTTTATCTAACTACTTTACCTGCTTATCTCTCCCCTGAAAACAGATTAATAGATTAAAGTATTTGATTTTTTTCTGTGCTGAGGAATAGATTTAGAAAAGTTAAAATCAGCTACTAAGCTTGAATCCCCTAGATTTTGCAGGCCCATTAGAAGTAAAGTCACAGGATTTCCTAAAAGGAAATTAAAAATGCAAAGAGAAATTGTCTTTTTATTGCCTTCTCTTACAGAAGGCAGGTTTTACCCATTTTCTTTAAAAACACATCAGATAGAAACAAGATTGTCATCCTGTCAGTAATAAAGAAAAGGTGTTACTTGCACAAATGCCAGTACCTGTGGCATGGTTACAGTAAAAATCTGCTGTTTGAACTGAACTTTCTTTTCAATGCTTGCTCCATTAGACACAGACGCTGAAAAAAGCAGAGGTTTCTTGGCCACAGCAGCTGCACACTGCACCAATAGTTCTAGAAGGAGAATTATGACTAGAGCCCTAGGGACTTGGGGTTCTGGGTTCCTGGCAAGGTCACAGATTTCCTCCATGTGCTTGGCTAAATCATCAAGCTCCACTGAACCAGAATTTTTGCATAAGTATTTCAGCACTACATCATGTAGATTGACACCTAAGACCTTGAAGTAACTCACACATGTTCCTTTATTTCTTGCACTTCTAAGAGGGAATAATGCTATCTTTTCCCCATGGAGTGGTGTGAAGCTCAAGTGTTCAACATATCTAAAATCCTCTTAAAATCTCGTGTTGAAACTGTGGAGACCAATAAAACTCATTTGTACTCTTGTTTGTGACTTCCTTGGGCACAACAATATCTCCAGAAAATAAATATTTAAAAATGGAACGAGTTCTATTTCAAGTGTTTGACCAAATCTTAAAAAAATACCACTTCACCCGTCTGTAACATCAACGAAATATCTTTAAAAAGGCATTCAGTTTCTTTACCGCATATACTGGGAATATGCATCTTGATTTATTGGAGAAAAAGAAAGTCTGGGAGAGGCATGTCGGAAAAAGAGTAAAAACTTATATATTGCTAAAGCAATGAACATTTTTCAGAACAAAAATAGTTTTATATCCAGTAAAAATCTACATGATACCTTTTAATCTTTTGTTATTCTGTGAAACAAGGGCACTTTGAGAGAATAGGTTTATGTCCACTTTTGTTGTACCAAAAAGTTTATACCAAACATGGAAAGGTAACTGTGAATGAATAAAATACTAACTACTTTTAGCTGGAATAAAATTTTACTGTCTGTCCCAGTCAGCAAACAATGATTCACCTCCTATCCAAGTCCTTTTGTCACTGGTTACAAAAACCATTTAGTGTTACTATAAAAACCAGTAACAAACCACAGCAATCAACGTGGAGGAATGATCTGTAGCTGCAGATGGGAAGCTACAGACACAGTTCCAAAAGGAGAAACAAAGGGTGGATGGAGCAGTCTAGGAGTCCCTTGGTGAGTGGTAAAGCAACCTGCTTGCTGATTTTGTCTCTTAGGGGCAGGTGGTGTTACTCACCAATCAATCTAACTCTCTTACCTGTGCTTTTTATGTGAATGCTAATAACATGTTGAGATGAGACATAGCAGGTCAGAAGTGACTTCAGTGTGCTGGAGGCTTAGTTGGAGTAATAAAGGTAGAAGTAAACACATGAGTAGAGTCTAGTCAGGTACAAATACATTTTGGAAACACTGTTTTTCATCAGAGTCAACAGGAAAGCTTTAGCCTTTTTGACAAAGAAGATCCAAGGAAGGAAGAATTGTAACAAAACATTAGGCCGAGCTCCCAAAGTGAAGGAGCAAAACACCCAGGTACAGATTCTCAGCCCGACAAAGTACAGGTTTAAAGTTCAAAGAAGCAGGTAATAACAGACTACTAGAAATCAAAATATAGTAATAGCACAGTCAGAGAGAGTTAGCTCCTACATGAAAAAAGAAAACAGCTAGAAGACCATATGGGACATAGGGATAAAACTTACTGTATCGTATTCTGATGTCTCTACATATGTCAGGAGTGTAGAAATAAAGAGAAACAGTGAGAAACTGAGTGTGCAGCCAAAGCCATGACACCGTTGAGACCAAGGAAATGTGATAGAACAAACTTTGATATAAATATTGGTGTAAGGGTATAAATTATTTGGAAAGAACAGAAGGGAAAATTCAGGAATATAATTTTTCAGCATATGTATTTACTCGGAGTATTAGATCAGATCAAAGAGTAAAGAAAAGTGTGAAGAAAGAATAACAATATCATAGTAGGATTTTAATTCTAGATACCTGTGGGAGACACATAGGAAGTCTAATGACCCAGCAACTCACATACCCTCTTAGACAAACTTCCAAAGAAATATTTGAAAGAAAGGAAGGAAAAGTATTAGGAAATAAAGAACAATTCAGTAATATTTGAAGGTAGAAGATAATTTGCATGAGTTTAATGAGAAATTAAGTGTTATTCTAGGAAATGGAGACATCAAAACAGGGATAGTGTCCTCCAGAAAAGCAGATTTCAGTGAACTCAGAACACTGATAGGTAATATTTCGTGACAGATTGCCCAAGGATTCAAGGAACATTAGCTGTAATTTAAGAACATATATTCAAAAAACAGCAGGAAAGTGTGACCCACAAAAAAAAAAAAAAAAAAAAAGATAGGGTATGTACTGAGAATGCTTTATGGGTAAGAGACTCGTAAGGCACATAACACCATCGACAGATTTTTTATTATTTTAAAATTGGAAGGTAGCCATCAGAGCAAAATCACATGATGTAAAAACTGCAGCTGTAAGGACACATTAAAAATAAAAATAAAAATTTTCTCAAATATATTAGAAATGACAATACTGAAAACAAATTTGTCAGTTTAATGAAGATAACTTCTGGATGCAAGTATTGGAGGAGTCAACAAGGAAATGTGTGTTGCTGGACCTTGTACAAACCAGGAGGGACTCACTGAAGATGTGAAGATTGGCAACAGCCTTGGCTGCTGTGACGATAAGATGATGGAACTCTGGATCCCGTGTGGAGGATGCAAAGCAGTAAGCATGACTAGAGCCCTGAACTCTCAGAGAGCTAACTCTGATCTCTTCTAAGACCTATTTAGAGGAATACCATGAGTTAGGGCTCTAGAAAAGAAGGGAGTTCAAGAGAGCTGGTCAGCATTCAAGCATCGCTTTCTCCAAGGTCAAGACCAATGAGCAAAAAATCAGGCAAAGAGGGCAGGAGACCTGCATGGATAAGCAGGAAGCTTCTACTAAATCTGAAATAGAAGGAAGAAATTTATGTGATGTGGAGAAAGGGACAGGCTGTGTGAGAGGACTATAGAAACATCACTAGAGTATGCAGGGCTGTGACGAGGAAGGCCAAGGCCCACTTAGAATTGAGTCTGGCAAGGAATATGAAGGACAACAAAAAGGGCTTCTACAAGTATATCAGCACCAAAAGGAAGATTAGGGAAAATACAAGGCTGCTGCTAAATTAGAGGGATGGCCTGGTAATGAAAGACATAGAGAAGGTTGAATTGCCGAATGCCTTCTTTGCTTCAGTCATTTCTACTGAGGCTGGCCCTCAGGATTCCCAGACCTTGGAAGTAAGGGAGGAAGGCTGGAGAAAGGAAGACTTTCTGCTTAGTTGTAGACAACTGGGATAGAGATCAGCTAGACAGACTTAACACCCAGAGATGCATAGGCCCTGATGGGATGCACCCATGGGTGCTGAGGGAGCTGGCATATGTTATTGCTAAGCCCTTCATCATCTTTGAAAAATCATGGAGAACAAGAGAGATGCCTGATCATTGGAGGAAACCCAATGTTACTCCCATCTTCAAAATGGGCAAGAAGGAAGACTCACAAAAATATCAGCCAGTCAGCCTCATCTCCTTCCCTGGAAAGGTTATGGAACAGAGCATTCTGGAGGTCATCACCAAGCATATGGAAGAAAAGAAGGACATCAGCAGTAGTCAGTAGGGATTTAGCAAGGTGAAATAAAGTTTGACCAAACTGATAGTCTTCTACAGCGGTATGGCAGGATGGGTCAATGAGGTGAGAGCAGTGGAATCTTGTGTACCTTGACTTCAGCAAGGCTTTTGACACTCTCTCCCATAACATCCTCATAGATAAGCTCAGGATTTCAGTCCTCACATATATAGTTACTCTAGATGCTTTTATTCAATTAGATAAAAGTCATACCTTCCATCCCCGAAAGGCAATTGATATTAGTAAAAGCCTCCATGAGATTTTTTTTTTTATTTATGACACACCTTTTCTATTTCGAAATTACAAAATGTATAAATAGTGTCACATAAAAGATTTTGGATGTCATTCAATATTGTATTTGGCAACTGGTACAGTAAAGCTGAATGTCCGAACACAGAAGTAAGAGACATAATGCAAAATTTTCTTTTCAGTCTGGTTTTACTCTTTTATCTCAAACGTTAATTTTTTCAGTGTTTTTCAGTAGTTGTAAAACTAATAGTACCCTGTAAAAATCTTAGGTTTGCTTTTACCAACATCCTGTGTGCTACAAAACTTGGGTTATAGTGTTTGTGTTTGGATCCACCAAGTGAATATGGGACGGATTCAGAAACACTTCAGAGAATTTGAAGGAAAGGATACAATTAACAATGATCAGAATGCTCTACAACAGATTGCAACCTTACCTGAAATCAGGACACTTTTCCATGTCATGTCTAAAGTACAGAAGTTCAAAGCTATTTAATGTATTTGTAATATAAGAATTGCTGTTAAGTCACTTTCACTGCCATGATATTCCCTTCCTGGTGGAACTTCTCAGGGGAACACTAGCACAGAAGGATGTGACACATGAGGCAACTTCCCCTAAAAATGTATAAAGTCATTTGATATTCATTTAACTGGCAACCATCAGGACGGATTGCTTGAAAATGTATCTAGCAAATGGAAACCCCCCACTCATTATTGGTACGCATTATATTTAGTCCATTTTTCCAAAGTAATGTTCCCCCCACTTCATGCTCCAGTGACAATCCCACACAACAACAGCCACCTGTTCTAAGAACACTTTTATTTACCACTAGTTAGGGTATGTCTCATTTGTTTAATATCTTCCCAGTATTAACAGATCAAGATAGCACAATAGCAAATAAAAAGGGTGATCCCTTGACTTATTTTTTGCACTGAAAACTGTAGTCTTCTCTGCATTAACCAGCAAGAGATAAGGTTGTTTGAGTAGAAATGAAGCCAGGTTGATTTGGAATACTTCACTGATTGCCAAAGGCAATCTTGGTTTTTCACCTTTTTTTTTCCCTCAGGTGACCAATCCCTACACACTACTATCATGTTGAAAAGCAACAGCTTACCTAAGAACTATATTCAAATGTTATCAGCCTTTAAACTTATGTGGATTAAGAATATATAGACATATTTTGCCCAACAATGCCTATTCATCATTATGATTCATGATGCATTGGAAAAGCTTCTCACACTTGGTAAATTTCCTGAAAAAAGTGGTACAGGCAGGGTGTGGTGGCAGAAAGAAGCACACTTAAATAGCAGATAGCTGGCTTAGGAAAGTTCATTTGTTTCTTTGGTGCAAAAATATTCTAGACACTGTTATTTTCACAGTCCACATCAGGGTAAAACCAAGATATTCGAAAACGATATGAAAAGCTTTACTAGAGGTACAGAGGGATTCTGAGAAGCCTAATGTTTACAGATCTGATTTGGGATGCACAAGACCCAGTTTTAAGTTCTTGGTATGCATGAAATAGTGGCATGACTCTCTGGTCCTGTTTCCCCAGTGACTGGTCTAACTTATAAACTGATCTGACAAGTTGTGACTGAATTTATCCTGTGGAGTTTGAATCATATAAATAATTGAATGTGTTTTGGAGCAGAAATTTGAATCTCATGCTTCCCATTCTTAACTGCAGGGCAGTACAGTTCTTCCTCTCACTATTTTTCTCTGGTTCAATGAATATTCAATATTTTATATAAAGTGGAGCTGTTCCAAGAAGAAGAACAGAAGAACAAACTGTATTTTTTTAAACTCATCTCTTTACTGTGACTAACTGCTACACTGTCACGTGTTCCTGTTAAAAATGTCTGGCTGAGCACCATGCAGTTTGTAAAATTCTTTTCCCATTAGTCTTATAGTCTATCCTATCTTACTATTTGGTCAGTAAATTTTTAGTTTTTTCCTCCCTACCTTTTTGCAAAGCCCCCAATTTTTGTTAATGTTTTCATTTTCACTGGCAGATTTTTCATAAGTTTCTGTGTGATCAAGTTTTACTTCCATTACTTTATCTGCTGTTGGCATACAAAACACCATGTAAAAGAACAACTGACAAACTTCAGTTGAATAAAAGAACAGAGGGGAAAAGGAAGACAACAAAAGCTAATATGATATTACTTCAAAGTGCAGTGAACATACAGGCTAATATCTTCCTCTGGCATTATTTGTCACAACAAAACACTTAGGAGTACTTTTGAAATAACAGGAATAAATGCATCTTTACTGCTCTTTGAAAAAGTTGAAAGTTATAAAAAGTAATACTAATAAAAGATACTAAAGGAATAATATTTATTCCTGGAAAAGGAGACCACAAAGAAAGACTCTTGTAAAATAGAAGGACATTTTGAGGTGAACAAAAAATCATCAAGACAGCAGTGAAATATGGACAATACTCAAGAAAAGGAAGAGAAATCATCAGTATGTCCCGTAGCTGAAGTGTAGTTCATAGTGATTTATGTTGCCTTTAACCAAATCCTTAATAGAAAAGCCTTAAGTATAGTCTTTGAGGTTGCGGCATCCCTAAGAAAGAGATTGATTAGTGAGTTGTTTTGCTGTTTTGTATTAAAAAAATAAAATGAAAAAATCTCAGAAGAAAACTCAGAGAGTGAGGAACACTATCAGTCGGTTGGAACATCATGCACTCTTTCACAGTTTAAAGCAAGAGCTATGTTAATTTTATATTTCTTTCAAATTAAATTATTACCAGCTGCAAGCAAATGTGTTTGAGGAGCAAGTCTTGTGTATTCAGGAACTTTTTATCAGCCCAATAGTCTGTCTTTATGTGTGACAGTTGTCTGAAAAATGCAAATCCTTCCAAATTCTGACATATGGTCATACCGTACTACTCTGATAGCAAGTATTTATTAGAGCTGGATATGCTATTCTATTGACTTTTAAAAAACCTGTATTTTGGGGCATTATGTTTACACTGCTACAGCTGTAGTCTTTGCACCCATGCATTAGTTTTTCCCATTCTTTTTTTTTAAATTTGTCTGTAGCATTTTCAAATACCTGGGTTTATCAGCACCAGGTATAGGAATCCACACATTTATATTGTTGATTGTGATCCTAAATACCAACGATATTTAGGTATCCTCAGTCTTCCTCAGTATGTGGTTGAAATAAGTACTGAATGTGCATAAAATGTTAATTGCCATACTGATCAATGACTGGACTCTTCCTCATTCAGAAAATCTAAAAATTAAGACATCAGCATTTTGACTTGTTCTGGAGTGAAAGCTCACCTGCAATTATTCTGCAGTTTGAGAGAAAAGAGCAACTCATGCAGTTTATACCTTTTTGCTGAAATGACCGTATAATACAGTTCATCTTGTAGGACTGAGGCAATAAGAAAATAATTTTTAATTCTTGACTGCTCCCAACCAGCATTTTCTTCTTTTCTACCTTTCTTACAGTGTTATTTTCCAATGCACTCAATATAGAAACCCACCAGATGCACACAAAGACAGTTGTGGGTTTGGTCAGTGGGCTGGCCCAAACCATAACATTCCCACCCATCACTGCTTTTTGTAATCATTATTTCCAACAAATTCATGTTTGGCTAGTGCAAATGCTACTTCTTCTTTTAATTAAGTCTGCTGCTGCTTTATACTACAGACTATATTCCGAGGAGAGGAACTGCTCAGCTTCTAGGAGCAGACAATCATTTATTCCTCTAAACTGTTAATTAAAATATAAACACAATGGCTTTTGCATCAAATTTAGCCTGCATTATTGGATCTGTGTTTTGAAAAGGACATTGTTGTTGGCAGTTGCAGGCTGCACATAAAGAGTTAAGACATAAAGAACTAATTTCTTCTCATCACATGGAAAGGCAAATTGCCCCCTTTCTTTATGTTGAACCAAACCAACTGCTTAAGTTCTAGAATATCAGTGCAGAATTAAGCCAACCTACTGGGATAATTTCAGTGTTGAAGAATCATCAGTAAATGTGGGTCTCCAGTAAAGGCAAAGCAATGAGTAAAAATACAACAGAAGCTAGTACTATGTGAGGCTTTAATCTCCAGAATACTCAAAAGCTGTGATTTAGACAACATTACGTACTTTTCTATACCTGCTTACTTCTGAAAATGCATGTGTGTGTTTTTCATATAGAACTGAGCTGCTATTTTACTGTTACTGTTCAGATTATCCTCATGACATTCAAAAATATGATTTTTCCTTATTTTTCCAATATTCTAAGAACAATAGTTTTAAAGTATATATACAGAAAACCAGTTAATCAGGTAGCTGGCTGAAGAGGCAAGTAACTAATGCAAGCAAAAAAAAATAAAACAACATGAAAATACTCATATGAGCTCTTAAATTAAATCATTGCACTTTTTTTCTTTTAATCCCCAATGTTGTTACTTTCCAGTAGTTATGGGTGAAATAAGGTATTTGTCATGAATATTCACCAGAATAGTAAACTTGAGACAATATACTAATATATTCATAAAAAGCATTTTTCAAATTGGAATTTATTATATTCAACAACAGAACACAATGGAGATAAAGCTGCACAATCAGACACAGAAGCCTGAATCTGGAACATTCAAAATCAACTCTGAAATAAGTTTTAGACCTTGTATAGAGTAAAATGTCAAACACACTTGTAGCCATGACTAGTCACAAAGGAGACAGGTTAAACACATTATTTATCTTCAAACAAATTTTTATTTTTTTTTTTTTAATTTTTAAGGTACTGTCTGTTATGGAACACTATGCAGTTTTACAAGCAAGTCTGTCACCTTGATTTGAATTCCATTAAGTACAAGTGTTAGAAATCAGTGTCTTGTGTGACCTGTGCAACATCTCTAAAGCTGTTATTACTTTCTGTAAAATCTCTAGGGCTGTACCACATGTGTGAAAGTAGGCACTGTGCATGTTAGATGTCCCATGGAATGCACACTATCCAGGGACGGTGATGGGCCTCCCAATCACCCGGTGGTGTTGTGCTGCCAACTTGTTTTGGCCCTTCCCTCCCCAAGTAAAGAGGACAGATTTAAGGAACACAGACACCAACTTTAAAAATAAGTATACAAGTTTACTATAGTGCAAAATAATAAAGAATTAAAAAAGAAGCAATGGCTTATGAAAGGATACACTTAGCAATGCATCTAATCACTACTAAAAAGAAAGTTTTATAGTGATTGAGAGATACATCACCAATTACCCTGAGTAATAAATTACCAGCATCATCCAGACCACCCTTCAGCGGGAGATGCCCCTGGTCACAGCAAAGGTCTGGAGAACCCCTTCCCAGTAACTGGGAAATGCTACACAACGCGCCCATTCACAGGTGAGGCATCCATCTTCTCTGTGAGAGGGTCCAGCCTATATATTGTTAAACAAACCAACTTACATCGCTCAATTGGTGCAGCAAAATAGTCTGGCGTTATTCTCCCCCTTGGTTTTCCCTCTGGGCCTGGCCAGAACCCAAGGCAAAATGCAGGAGTCACTTTAGACTAACTTCTATCAAACGCTTCCTGGCCTTGGCTGGTCTCTAAATACAGAACTTCTGGTTACATTAATATCTCAAATATAAACCAGCTGCGGCCATGTGAGGCCTTACTGTTTTTTGCAGCCTTGGCTGAAAAGAAAGATATATTTATAACACATACAGGCCTTACTAATTATTGATAACATGCTGTGCTAACAAGCATAAATGTGTATTCTTAAAGCATTACTATAGATTATATAGCATCTTGGTTAATAAACAAATATATCGCTAAATACAATAGTAGTTTGGAGTGTTTGGCCTATAGGTAAACTTTGGTTATGGTTCTTCAGGCCTTACTATTGCAGTTGTATCTTCCAGGACTGTGCAAATTCCTAAAAACACCCTTGCCATTAAGACATCACTAAATCCGTATGTATAGACAGTTACAGCAAAAATCTGAAGAATCTAATGCTAAAAAATATTAAAGGTACTCTCTTCCTTATACTCTGAACAACATTTTGCCCGACATGAGCATCTTTACCACACAAAGCTAGTGATGGAAATGCTTCTTCTACATTCGCACCAACAATATTTACTGCACAGAATTCCTACAATACAGCATAAGAATTCTCCGGAGTGCAGTCCTTACAAGGACTATACAAAATAGCAAAGTCATTTTGTGGAGCAAGTACTTTGCAAAGTTGGCACAGACTAAACTTTTCCATTTTTTGTCTGAACATGCCTTAGAAGGAATGATTTCTAAGTAATGAAGCAATTAGTTAAGGCATGTGGGTACAGATATACTTCTGCAGCTCTGAATGCTGCATGTTGTTGTGAGCTCTTCTGTATTTCAGTTCACTCTCACACTAACTTGAAATTCTTTTATTTAGTTGTAAGAAGCCTGAAAAGATATTTTTTTAAATACAGCATTTAAAGACCAGTATAACAGAACATCTCAGTCGTGCATTTTAATATGGAAATCTAAAGACTAAAGAGAAGACAGAATTTGGCCTTTATTTCTTTAACAATTATTAGAGTAGTTTATTTAATTATTAATTTTTTAAAAATTAATCTCCATATAAAGTAACTTTTGTTGCTGAAGACAGGAACACAGTTAATATCCTATTGCAATCAATAGGGGGAAGAAAGAAAAAGCCAAGAGAACAAAACATGCATTAAAGTTGAGCCATGAATCAGAAAGTCAGTCCAGATAATTCTGGACTACTTAGTGAAGTACCACACACAGGACCCTTTCTTTAGAGACCTCTCTGTTTCTGAGCCCTACCCACACATGATTGAGTTTATTTCTTGAGGTAGCACAAGTCTGTACATATTAGCCTCCATCAGAGAAGCAAGTTAACAACAAGAGGTAAAGACTGCAGGTAGAAGGGTCCCCATATCCAGATCTATTATCTCTTGATGATGATAATTAATATTGTTTTCAACATTGCCTTCTCAGTAACACCACTTGTAATTGGCTGCCAGTTAGAAGGGAGAGAGTAGGAAAAATAATTATACCTCATAGTCCTGGAACCTAATTTTTACTGTATTTAATCTTTTTTCATGACCTTCCAAAGCCTTCTTATCTGCTGTGCATCTTTTTTTTTTTTGTGTCCCTGCTCCTTCAAGGCTTTCTTTTAGCTTACACATTGTATTAGATATCTAAAAAGCCTCCATCACCTGACACAGCAGGTCCTGTTCATCAATTAAGCAGTTATTCTAACAAGGAGTCACACTGTTGCACAACACAGAAAGAATTAAATTACACTAATATTTCCTAGTTATGCTAAACTGAAGGCATTACATTGAAAATAAATCTGGAACTGAGACAATGCATTCTGAAGTACTGAGGGAGCTGAAAGCTTTTCATCTAGAATCACAGAGCCAAAGAATGGTTTGGGTTGGAAGGGACCTTAAAGATCATCTCATTCCAAGTCCTCTGTCAAGGGCAGGGACACCTTTCGCTTGACCAGGTTGCTCGAAGTCCCATCCAGCCTGGCCTTGAACACTCCCAGAGAGGGGGCATTCACAACCTCTCTGGCAACCAGTTTCAGTGCTTCACCACCCTCATGGTGAAGAATGTATTCCTTACAACTAATCTAAATCTATCCTCTCTCCACTTAAAAACATTACTTTTCATTCTATCATTGCACTCCCTAATAAAGAGTCCCTCCCCGTCTTTTCTCTAGGCCCCTTTAGCTACCGTAAGGTGCTGCAAGGTCTTCCCAAGCCTTCTCTTCTCCAGGCTAAACTACCCCAACTCTCTCGGTCTATCCTCAGAGAGGAGATGTTAGAAGCTGTATTTTCTTCCAAAACAAGGCAGAGAGGCCTTCTAAAGCATCATGTCAACTGAGAAAATTTTATTAGAAGGACTTATGTTTTTTGAGAGCATGAGCAGCATGAGAAAATATTTGGTTAAAATTTTGATTTGGTTTATCACTGCGTGTGTCTATTTCAAGAACTGTTGTTAAAAACAACACAAGTGGTGTAATGTACTGATGTGACACGAACTTCCAGATTTTCCAAGATCCTTGTAATTTCTGATTATATATAACCTGGATCCACACAACTTCCTTTGCTTTTCAAAGAACAGTTCAGTTTTCTTTAAAAATGAGAGGGATGGAGAGGGGGAAGTATAGGAAAGAAATGAAAGTTGTTCTAGTCCCTGAACTAAATCAGTTGGCATAAAATGAAACTAAATTTTAACAGCCTTTTCCTGAGGCCTGATCCTTTTGTCTTTCACATTTAAGCCTCTCATCATGAGCAGATGCACGGAAGAGAGTTAAACACCTGCTACAAAAGTTCAGAACTAATCCTCTCTCTAAGTTTCAGACCAGGAGCAAGTAACACTGTATACAAATCTGCACACAGCAGAAAGTTGAGTAAAGCTGGATCTCCAAGAAACTTCATGGTCATAAAGTGAAAAAGAACATTTGGAAAACACGTTTGTCAGTGCAAGAAACTGATATCCTGGAAGTGCTCTTAGGGACAAAGATTAACATAGGTTTCAGCCCAAATGTAGGAAATTTCCACAATACAAGTGGACAGTCCACCTACATGTGTTACAAGAAGAAATTGGAATTCAAGAAATATTTTAGAGGTTAAAAATACGAATTTCCAGAGGAAAAATTGTAAATTATTATAATTACAATTGTAGTATCATTGTACTGTTACATATCTCTCCTTGAGACACAGGGAGGAACAACATAGGCCTCACTCTCTAACTTATCACAAGAAATTTGCAGCAAATATGGGACCGGTATTTCTAGAGAGCTATGATCTATAATTTCAGGAAATAAGCCCTGGTTTATATTCAAACTGTTTCCTGAGGCATAGGAATGGTAGTTTTGAGCAATGTGGCCATTTTCACAGTGACATTCTAACACTTGCTTCAGAAATTTATGTTGCCCGGTAACAGAATCAGAAAGTTAATTCTCCTCTACTGAACTTAATGGATCCTTTTGATTTGAATTTCAAAATAGTTTTCTCAGTTTTCCAAAACTTAAAATTAATCCCCCTCCAAAACAAACAAACAAACAAACAAAAAAAAACCAAAAAAACCCAAAAAACCCCCAAAAAAACAAAACAAAAAAAAACCCCAAAAACAAAAACAAAAAAAACCCACAAAACAAAACAAAAAACCAAACAAAAAAAACCAAACAAAAACACNAACCAACAAAAAAAAACAAAAAACCAAAAAAAAAAAACCAAAAAAACAAAAAAAAAAAACCCCACACCAAAGCAACAAACAAAACACCACCCTAAACAAAACCACAATATATATAGATACAGAAGGGTAAAAATAAGGATAAAAATAGCATTGGGGTTTTGGTTAGTGACAGCAATCTTTGTAACACCTGATTCTTTTTGCATCTTAGGTGGGTATATCTGGAGCATCCTTGGTGCAGTACCTACCTGCCTGGAGTGCTAAGCACAAAAAACAGTACTGCTATTTTAGAACAAGGAAGGAAACCAGGCAGAAGAGAAAAGGAAGAGATGGGGCCACAATTCACATGCCATCAACCTGTCTGGCTGTGCTTAAGGAAGGGCAACCTGCATTCTGTAGAATGTAAGAGTAAGAAATTATTTTTTTTAAGTATTATGTTCTGTTTTAACCCCAGTCATCAACCAAGATCCACGCACTCGCTCACTCATTTCCCCACCAGTGTGAATGGAGAGAGAATCAGAGGGTAAAAACTGGAGAAAAAAATAGGTTGAGATAAAGACAGTTTAATAGTGAAAGCAAAAGCTGCACACACAAGCAAAGCAAAACAAGGCATTATTTCACTGCTTCCCATGGGCAGGCAGGTGTTCAGCCATCTCCAGGTGAGCAGGGCCACATCACATGTAATGGTGACTCGGGAAGGCAAACACCATCACTCCAAATGTTCTACTTTCCTCCTTTTTCGCCCCACTTTATATACTGAGCATGATATATGATCTGAAACATCCCTTTGGTCAGTTTGGGTCACCTGTCCTGGCTGTGTCTCCTCCCAGCTTCCCATGTACTCTCAGCCTTTTTGTCAGCATGGCAGTACAAAAAGCAGAAAAGATCTTGGCTCTGTGTAAGCTCTTGCTTATCAATAACAAAACCATCTCTATATTATCAATCCGGTGTTCAGCACAAATTCAAAACACAGCCCCATACTAGCCCCTGTGAAGAAAGTTAACTACCCCAACCAAACCCAGCACATATTAAAATAACAAATTTAGCAGCACAAGTAGTCATCTAGATTTGATATTTGACAGCAGTTTAACCCATTATAACTCACTCAGTTTCTTCATTCTCCATGGTATCATCACAGAATACTTAGACATGACAGGGTGACTTGGGTCTGAGGACACGTGCATCACTACAGCCTGAGACCCCATGCTTTCTTGCTCATAACACGATCTCAGGTCATCCCACATAAAATGCTTCCTTTAGATCCTACCAGCACTACAAGTATTTGCACTCAAACTACCAGTTTTGAGTTGAATAAGATCAGTGAATCCACCCTACATAAATGTCTTTGGTTTTCATGTTTCTGCTGTTGTAAGTGAGCCAGTGACAACTCTGCTTCTGGGTTCCTGGATAGCCCCTCTGTCCTTCACCTTTTTGGATCTGACTGGGCTGTTCACATATGTAGCCCTGACACACCAGACAACCATGAACAGGAAGCAAAGTTCTCCCTCTTTGGACTAACAATGAAAGGCAGGCCTTTTAGAGGATGTTTCAGCTGCAAAACTAATCTCTTTACAAACCATTTATCAATCACAATTTGTGTTCTACAGATTAGCAAATGGAGTTAACGGATACTGCAGTTACTTATTTTAGATTTGCCACTCAGCTGATTCAGCTTTCTCAAAATATTAAAATTCTGCTCCCATACAAAGCACCATGTGCATGTAAAAGGTGGGGATCGTTCTTCTGAGGCTTAACAGTTATCCATAAGATTTAGAATACTCAGGCCAATGTGAAAGAAATTGTTTTCAGGATAAAGGGAAGTAAAACAGCTTTATAAATTAACAAATTAATTTTTAGTCATGTATGCCACACAGGCCTGACATGACTCTTCTGTATTGTCACATAAGATCTGTACATAGAGCAGAGCCAAGAAAAGATGCTTCTTACAGCAACAGCTTTAAAATGTGCTGACTGCACAGGACATAATAAATCTTCTTCTTCCCATTTAGAATGATGATAACTCAAAATGCCGAACTATCAACACCATGAAAGAAAACTAGAGCCACTAACATGTAAACATAAAGCTTCCCACACTATTAGTCAGATTATCCAGACCAAGAGTAGGAAATACTTCTACTAAAGAAAAACATGTTTATCAGAAATGGAAAGCATGGCATATAGCTCAAGCTCCAGCTCAGATATTAGTTTATCTGCTCAAGGAGGCTTAAGATGATACAAGTCTAGGCACTAAAAGAGAGGGAGAGAGGGAGAGAGGAAGGAAGGCAGACAGGAAGGCAGGAAGGCAGGCAGGAAGACAGGAAGGAAGGAAGACAGGAAGGTTTAATAATTTGCTCCACGTAGTCATTATTTCTGTGTAACATTTTCCTGAACTGGAAGATTTGTGTTGGGGGAGGTCTGCTGTGTAGGGTAGCAGCACTGCCTAATGTCTGGATCCTATAATGAGGGAGAGATACCAGTACCTTGAAACACCACCTTCCCTCCACCAAAAACCTCTGCTTTTAGCAGGTCCTTGAATTATTCCAAATAGTAATTCTCTACATAGAGTGTTATATAATATAAACAGCTTTATTCTTTTGTCCATGTTTCAGAATTTTTGTTTCTAAATGAAGTTCTATAAGAGTTAAATGGAAATTGTGATTATTTAAGAAGAGTACCTATGGATGCAGAAGTGAAAGATAATGTAAGCACTGAAGTACAATGCCATTTCTCTTTCTTGATGTTGTTGGTGCAGAAAGCATGACTATTAATAGATCTTTTTTAACATGTCTGCAAATCTGACCTTTTGTTAAACAGTCTCCCTCTTAGCCCACGTTGGTTCAAGGCGTATTCAGGGGTCCCTTAGTATCTGCTGCAATAGTTTGGGACCTATGCTGAGCCACACACAATTTCTCATCAATAGTGAAGAGAAGAAAGAGGAGAGCCACTAGGTGCATTCTCAATACATGATGTCTGCCTACAGCTGAAATTTTATCAGTAAAGAGCAGTTCTGGCAGCTCTAGACATAACCTTTTCCCTAAGGGACAGGGAAAAGAAACAGGAGACAGGTTTTTTTAATGCCCACAGAGCTAGGTAGAATAGCCATTACACAGTTCTTTTCTCACCTATCACTGTGGGAGAGCCAAATCTTTACTTAACCATTCCGTCCGACACATAAGCACCTCCCCCTTACCTAGTATACATATATAACATTAATGAACTGTTTGAGATACATTGAGTCCTGTCCTATGTTTAGCACTGAGGACTATCATATGACAAACCTGGTCTGAACTTTTTTCAATGACAAGAGGATAAGATTTATGCTACTTTGGAAGAACCGCATGATCACACGTGGAACAGCTGTGACAGCATCCTATGCCTTATTTGGTCACCCATTTTTGGTTACACTTTGAGAAATGTGGAACAGGATTCATTTCCTCAATTATAAATGTCTACACTATAGCCTCCTACATCAGAGCTAGTCATCCGGACTCCCTGTGCAGTGGGAGGAGAGAAACAGGCACATGTAGAATGCAGTGTCTTGCTTATTTTAGACATCTCGCTTAGAATGAGATGAATCACTCTCTGCATGCATGCATTTTTCTTCATTGCTAGAAGAGCTCTGAGATCTCAAAGACAACTACACTGTAGCTTTCTGAAGATGAACTGAATCCCACCCATCCTTTATTATGGCAGAATCCTTTATAAACAGCATGCTGTGCTATCATCTTTTTTAATTTAATTACAGTGTAGTGTTTTTACATGCTTCTGAAGTTTATTAATTGTAAATGTTTTTTGACAATGTGTTTAAATGCAGTTAATGTATTGAAATGTGGTGCAAACTATGTGAGGAAACCCGTGCTCTGCTTTGAAGAATTGTAATTCTTCTTCTAGGCAAGTATAGGTGAAGCAATATAACCAGCTTAGGATATATGCAATTATCTCAATATAAAGAACTCATGTCTTTTATTCTAGATGGAGAATGGAAAAGTAATCATATATTGAAATACGGCATTTTTATACTAGGAGAACTGTAGTCATTTACTGACTACTTATTATGTGTATTTTTATGTGAATAATATTATATATATATTTACTATGTATATTAAAATCACCAAACTATGCTGGTGTTACATGTTTGAATAGATCAGGTGTTAGGAGAAACACATTTTAATAATGCCCTTGAACATTTTTTACCTCTGAACTTTTGGTGTCAGCAATGTATATAACTGTCTCCAAGTTAGCAGACTTCCTTTGCAGTCAATGGAGTGGGATGCATTTTAACATTTTAAGGACACAATTCATCTGACCTATTTTAGACATGTACTTTAGGAGGTGAACTGAATAGAAATATCTGTTTCTGTTCATTGACTGTAGTCTCACAAAGAGTAACAGAGATGCACGTTTCTGTCTCATATTTGTCTGCTCTTTGGCAAATGCATTCCACCTTGCTGTTTTCCACAGTCTTTGTCTTTCTGACCTTGTCACTATTTGTGAAACGCAACCACAGTGGGAGTACTCACACTGGTGTAGTCATATCATTATTTTAGGAAAACAGCTTCTGGCACAATTTTGGCCCACGCCAAACAGCGGTCTCCCAAAAACCATGAGAACCAAGGACCATTCTCCAAAGGTAGTTTGAATGCAGCAACCTTACTTTGAAGCATAACAGATTTTAGACCTACGAGTGTGAGCCTGTAGCTTTGAGGTTGGAGAACTCTGCCTTTGAGTACTTACACAACAACTGTGTTGTCTAGTCACAGGTTGGAGAGCTGCTTTCAACCAAGTTCAATAGCTAATCTCTTCCCCATCAAAGATGAAATTTACTGTAGGTCAGCATATTCACTGTACTCAATGTGAATTAATGAACTCAACTTTTACAATGTCAAGAATACAGCCTGTGACAAGGTTTTAGTTTATGGCATTCATAAATGGCTTTTATGAAGCATGAAGAAATCCATTATCAGATTTCAAGTAAGCATGTTTCAAAAACATCATTATTCCTGAGACTAACCTAGAAACTATGATTAGTTCTTTTATTGGTGACATTTGTAAAAGAAAAATGGAAAACTTCTGTGTGGTATCTTCGTTCTATGCTCATTTTCTAATTGCTGCCTGAGAAAATCTGCACAAACAGGTACAGATTTTCATCTATTTTTACAAAGCATGAAAGTTCTCTCAAATTCTGGTCCCACTTCTCACATAGAGAGTTGTAGAGAATTCCCCATGGAGTAAGCCCTGCCCCACACCTTCATACCTCAATAACTAAACATAGGCCTAAGGCTTTCCTGGCAAATAACCCCTGGTAAATATGTAGCTCCATCTTTGCTGGCACAAGTGGTGAGATCTCCAATAGGTGAGTTTTCAAGTATGCGGATTAAGACTATGAATATATCTAGAAATTACATTTGTTGAGGTGAAGCATCAGATGTTAGAGAATATGTGATTGTTCACTTATTAATGAAATGGAAATAAAGTAGACCTGTCTGCACTCTCTAGTTTTGCTAAAATTACTGGGCTTGTTAATTCTCCATGTTTACTAGTCAACAAAAACAGCTGAAAATTTTTGTAGCTGTGAGAATTCATTACAGAAAACAAGTCAGCTGCCTTAATTGTGCACAACTGGTAGTGGTGTAACTCTGAAGTATATGTGCCTTAGTACTAGCTCAGAATTGAAAGCAGAATTTGCTGTTTAATCTCTTTTTCCAAAAGCTGTTAGTGACATTATTGTAAACTCTTCACATGGACATTAAGTTCCTGAAACAGAAAGTTCTTGTACTGTGTAGGATGCCTATGGTCAGAGTTCCATCCTTTAGGCTATAGCATATACAGAACGTTGAAAGAACCCCCCAGATATAAGTTAATTTCTTTAGCAATCTTATCTATGCTCCAAATTATTTAACAGGTCCAGGGACACTACTTTTATCTGTCCAATAAATAAAATTTTTATTCCTTTTTCATACTGGGAAGTGAAAGCCATTTTCTTACTACAGAATTTTGGGCACTTTTCCAGTAAAGGGTACAGTCCAAGAACTTCAATAATGCCCAAGACAGGAGCTTACTTCTTAGGTAATAAAAAAGGAAAGGACTCTATGTCCAATATGTGCCTTGTGTTCAAATGTACTCTTATTTGAACCTTGGAGAAGGTTCAAATAGGAGCCATCCAACCAGTTGAACAACTGTGAATCCTCCAACAGTGAAGAACTGTCATGATAATGATTATGTCATGATAAAAGAAAGCTAGAGTTAATGGCACAGTCTAAAATAGTTGCATCAAGATCCCATGAGGGTGTTTCATGGTTTGACCATCAGATTATAAGAAAAAAAACAAGGAACAAAAAAGGCAAATATTCTTCTTCCATCATTCTTCAAGGTCTACTGTGAAACAGTTTAGGTATGAAGTACTATGAACATGGACTTCTTGTATTAGCCTCTCTTCTAAAATTTTTTGTGCCAATTTGTCCCACTATGAAATTATACTGGTGGGCTCTCCTGGTCTACACTAGTCCACTGGCTGAACAGTCATAAATTTCTCTCATTTCCTGAATGAAAAGCTTTGGTGGCGAAAGGGCATTTTCTTTAATGATAGTACCTATGCCTGTATGAGGATTTCTGCTGTGTCAGTTAGGATATCAGATTTAAAAGCAGACCAAACCAAAAATTGTGCCAGCTTTTCCATTAAAATATTTATCTCAAATTACTGATTGCTTCATGAAATTGTTTGGTTATAATTGCCCCAGCTTAGCTTTTACCCACAGCTGTCATTTTGCTTCAGGCTTTCATCAGAGACTGCTTCTAAGTGTGTTTAAAATCAGAGAAAAGTGAAGAAAAAACCACAACTGCTTTCTATATTGTGTCACATTTTCATTTCTAGTCAAAAACCTTCGAGGAAAGAAATATTCTGGAAAACAAAAAAGTAGTCTTTAATAGGGTAAATGTCTTGAAAAACATTTTTTGAGAAACTGGTGATTATACTACAGAGTTATACAGTGTTTAAAAATATATTTCAGCAATTATTTGGGTTTCATCACCTTTTTACCCAAGAAGGACTGCATGTGTATGTGTAGCTAAATAAACTAGTGGGAATATCTCCAGGACATGCATTAAATGGAATCAAAATTAGGAAGTAAAAAAGTCAGCGTTTGCTGCCCATATTCTTTGTTCGTGGAAAGTACTCCGAGTGCATTAACCCTGAGTAAATAGCAGAGGGTGAAATTACAGTGTAATTCTCACATTAAGGACCCTGGGGTTTTTGTCAGATGCTGTTCTGCACATGTATTATCACAAGAAAATTCTTGTACAAGACACACAAGTCTGTTTTCAAGCTCTCATTCAACACATCTGTTTCCTTGTTTGAATCATGAGCTTCCTAGTTGAAATGACTATTACAGGAATTAACTAATATAGTTTGAAGGGGAGAAAATGTTTAAGTCAGAGAATCTAAGTCAGAATTGCAGGGTCTGTATATACAGCAACTGTGTTTGCAATTTCCCTCTTACTGAAAATCATTAAATCACAAGAATGGCCTGGCTTGGAAGGGACCTTAAAGATCTTCTTGTTCCAATCTGCCTGCTGTGGGCAGGGACACCTTTCATAAGACCAAATTGCCCAAAGTTCTATCCAATGTGGCCTGGAACACTTCCAGGCATGGGACATTCACAGCTTCTCTGGGCAACCTGTTACAGTGGCTCCCCACCCTCACAGTAAAGAATTTCTTGCTAATATCTAAAGTCCTTCAGCTTGAGTTCATTCCCCTTTATCCTACCATTACACATCTATAGTGAGTCTTAAAACTAAGTGATTCCAGCGGAGGCAAGAAACTGGAATGCTTT
>VZRE01013298.1:0-52433 GCA_013396775.1 Cephalopterus ornatus
CAGGCAGCTCGGGCCACGGCAGCTCTGCGGCACGCAGGAGCCGCGCGTTTCGCAAGAGCAGAAGTCGGGGGGTTTTATTTTTTTTTTTTTCTTTTTAACTGGTTTCTTTTTTTCCCACGCGGATTTGGCGGTTTTTTTGGGGAGCCTGGCACCGCTCGCGGCTACAAATGAAAAAGAAAAAATAAATAAAAAATTAAGCCTGCGGTAGGAGTCTGAGCTCCCAAAGGGGCTGCCGCAACCCTGCGAGTTAGCCTGGGGGAGCCGAACCCTTTCCCCGCCTGTTCTCCCAAGTAGCTCCCTGCACATCTCAGTGGCCGTGGGGCATATCCCATATACAGCCCAAGGCTTTCTGCCTCGCTCCCAGCCTGTCCCTGAACCTCAGGAACACATTCACACTGCCCACCCGCATTCCTGTTCTGCAGAGTCCCTGAGCAGCAGTGTGCTGATCTGTTGCCTGGCAGGTGGATCCCACACAGGAAGCAGTACTGGCAAAATGCAAAACTTTTCTTAGCCATCCCTTAGGCACTCCACTTTTTATACATATTAATAATTTTCCTGAGGTCACTCAGAGCAAACCTTTGAAGATCAACCTAATACATATAATTTATATCACATACACGACAGCGGCATCTGTGCAATAAACTCGAAAGAATCTTCATGGATTAATAAATTCTAAGATCCTAATGATCTGACCTGGAGCTAAAAGGCCTCAACCAGTAATTTCATAACACTTGCTGCTTTACAGCCTTTCCCTTAGAATGACATCCAGAAGTGTTGATTTTAAGGCATCAGTAATGAACTGTCCACCACATCTCTTGATAAATCATTTCAATCATTAATTAGTTTGCTAAAAGGTGCATCTCATATTCAGTATCAATTTGTCTTATTCCAACTTTCAATCACTGTTTCTCACCATGCCTTTATCAGCTTAAGGGGACGTAGTATCAGTAATCTTCTCCCATGCACATGGCCTAAGATTAATCACATTTTGCTTTTGTAAAATAATTAGGCCAACATTCCCTCACCTCAAGAATCATTTCTGGAGGCAGTTCCAAGGAATTATGTGTGAACTGGTCCTTCTAACCGCATAACCTGCCAGCACTGGGCCATCAGCCACAACCTCAGCACCTCCCTTAGCACCAGTCACTTCCACAGGCTGGGCATGTTGGGAAAGCAACGGGCAAACCAGCCAGTGTATTGTCCTTGTAGGGATGCCCCTTTATCCAATAATCTACACTGTTTTGAGTCCATGCTGCCTAAGCATGACCTACTTCTTTACTCCTGTGCACTTGATCTTGCACTAGAATAAATCAAACCATGAGTTTTATTTGTACAAGTGACTTGTCAAGCAGCTTATTACCTGCAAACTTTTCAGTAACTCATTTTCTGCCAGAAAATTGATTATTATGACACCAAGAACATTCCTAGGATGCCAACAGGAATAGGTGCCATATTGATTTTGTATAATGCTATTTTTAATCAGGATGTTGTATGCTAAATCATGTTTTGCCATTCTCAACTTGATCTGCAATAGATACCAAGTTTGTCTGTCATAATCGGTTTCACAGAAAATCATTATTCACTGCTTGTACCCTGT
Organism: Cephalopterus ornatus; assembly: GCA_013396775.1. Classification (NCBI taxonomy): domain Eukaryota; kingdom Metazoa; phylum Chordata; class Aves; order Passeriformes; family Cotingidae; genus Cephalopterus; species Cephalopterus ornatus. The sequence goes on from VZRE01013298.1 coordinate 1,598, forward strand.
ATCATTCCATGACTTTCTCCACTTCTCCAGGACTTGGCTACCAGAACTACAGCTACTTGGATCAATTTCATGATCATTTTACAATATTGGCAGTTTATTAGCACACACACACATTGTCTCTGGAACATCATCAGCTTTCTAAGGTTTGTTTGGTTTTTTTTAAAGCAATTTCCCAGTTTTGGAGAACTCAGTCTTTCTGAAAGCAAGCTTGAGTCCAGATTCTGTGGTGTAACAGAATTAATACGTTGAATATTATTAGCAACTGGTTGATATCCTTCTTTGTTACTTGTGCAGCAGCAAATGTCCCTTTGTTAGCTGAAGAATGAAATGCTTCTCCTCGCTTCTTTCCCAGCACAGGTCAGAAAGAGTTATTGCACAGTTCTACTCAGTGTAAAGTTTAAGCCTTGCCTTCATGTGGGAGGCAGAGCCCAGCCACTGGCAGTGACCACACAGTGCACCAGGAAGGCCAATGCTGGAGAGGCCGGGCAAAGAAATGCACCTAGGAACTGCAGAAGTCTGGAATTTGGCTGGATATAATTTAAAGCAAGCAAAGCTACACTTCAAATTACAGTATTTAACACTGTGGTACTTCTGACCTTAATCTGTTTGTCACTGCATTCCCTGTCAGTAAAACATGGGTGCTCCTCCTTCATGGTATTACAGTCAAGACAAATTAATAAATACTTAGGAAACACTGAGACACTGTAAAGTTCAAGTTCCACAAAAACAAACAAAACCCCAACCAACCAAAAAACCAAAACAGAACACCACCCCCCCCAACTAAGAAAATAACTTTTATTTTTCAAGCTAGGATTTATTATGGGGAAGTAAGTAAGGCATATATTGAACAATGAGGATTAGGCATAGCAAGCCTGTGAAGATTCTTCCTGTATACCAGTGAGGCAAGAAAAAGACAGTTTCCACATCTCTTGTAAAAAAAACATAAAAAAACAGGGAATATATTGAACAAAAACAATGTAATTAAAAATAATAGTGTAATAGATGCACTGAAGCTAATTTAGATTTTACAAAAACCTTTATTTTTGGCAAATATCTAATTTACAATCTGATAAAAAATTTTCATGTCATACATGTTTTCAATATGATTCTATGATAGTTAAATTTTTTTAAAGCCTGCTTCTTTCCAGTTCTCAGCACTGAGAAATTTCTTCTTTTAAAGGTACTATCCTTTGTTTATGTATAACAGATACCCAGGTAACAACTCATTTTAAATAAAAGGAGGTCTAAAGGAGAATTGCATCAAACTGCTTATTAGAGATTGTGTCAGACACAGCCACTTGCCCAGCTGCCTTTTTCTTTTTTGTTAGAAATCCCCTGAATGTTTTGCTACCATGAAATTGGTAAAGTGCATTCCCTAGGATGAAATCCTCTGAAGCAGTGGACATCCTTTATATGTTTTGCAAAAAGGCTTTATATTCTCATTTGGTGGTCCACATCAGACACCCTCTGCATCTGTTTATTCTTGTTGGCTAAAATATCAATTCACAAGAATTGGAAATCCTGTTCTCTTTACTTGAAAATCAAATGTCACTTTCCTCCTGGCATGTTACCCAGTCATTTCAGCATTTCAGTCATGTGAATCCTTCAACCATATTTCTGTAAAAACAGTGTCAAGTATCTTCCTGCTAATGATCACTTCCAATTTCTCAGTTATTACTAAGTCTTCTCACAGTTTAGGCACAGTTAACACTTCTGTTCTTTATATATTCTTTATATTTGCTCATATCTTCATATTATGGATAAAGTCAAGAAACCCAGAAAACTGATTTTTCCCTTAACACCAAGAAAGAAATTGCATCTGCTGCAAGTCCCTTTTCACTCCGGGAGATGGTTTGATGCTACATGAAACACATCACGCTACCCATCAGGCCAGCAAATCACTTCCGGTATCTTGCATCTTCTTACTACTTTTGGAGATTGGAGAGGTCACTGAAAAGGTCCTGCCCTGATTTTGTCTCTATCTCCTTTGCAAATCCTGGAGCCATACAATTCATATCAGTGCTGACTGATCTAATCAGGATTTGTCTATTCATAAAAATATCACTGAGAAATGGGTTGGAAAAAAGATTGAAAACTGTTGATCTAGGCATATTAATTTTAGTACTGCGTGTACATGAATAACGTTCTTCCTCTGTAAATGGAAAGTGGAAGAATACTGTAATGCTGTAATTCAAACCCAGCTATTGCTGTTGCACCCTGACAAAACGGGAGAGGTCTGCTGTCCTTCCCTCCTTCCCAAGGACTTTCCCACCTACCTCAGCTAACTTGACAGCACAAAGTTCTGTGTTTGTTACAAGCCTATCCAGCATTCCCAAACATTGCCCAAAAACCCGCACAGTTGCAAGCGTGTATATGCAACTGCATGATCCTAGCCCTACAGTCTCTCTAGTCATCTTGATATCAGGGTATAAGAACAAAGCTCAGCTTCACAATAATCTCCAAATCTAAAGGCTGTAAGAGAGCCGAATGAAGGTAAAAAAGCATCAGATTTTAAATTACACCAAGCAGTATCACTGTGTAACTGCCCGTGTTTTTGTAAACAGGGAATAGAAGCACAATCTCATCAGTCTTGGTGTTGTCAACCAACATGAATTCCCCCTTGCAGTACATCTTACCACTTCCTATAAATATAACAAAAATTGAACACAGTTTTGAGTCTCTGTTTCAGCAGAGCCAGCAAGAAATACTGTTTCCAATTTGTGTTGACTGATGCATGTACAATGATGACTGTTGATCCCAGGTGTTTGTGCAAGCTCTAACAATCCCCTATCATAATGGTTTGGTCAAGACTGCACATACAGAAATTTTAGTGGTTTATTTCCTAGAAGGAAGGTTTATATACTGTCTTCTGTTGAAGTGAAAATCCAGTAAGTTCTAGCCCATCTTGAAGACCCATAATTTTTAAATGAAAGGAAAATGGGGAAGGAATAAAAGGAAGAAAAAAAAAAGGAAAAATAGTTATCTGATGATTTCAAATAAATAAATATAATAGACACCAGACATCAATCTGGATTGCCTTTTTTTTGTTTATTTGTTTTTGTTTAAATAAGGGAATACAAAGACTAAGAAATTAGCACCAATGGGACTGAAGTCCTCCAATTTTTTCCATTTCTATGAGGCATCCAGCCCCATCTCTGCCCAGGAGAAACCCAAAGACCACAGTCCATTCCTCACCTGACCTCCTGCAAAAGGAAGTCTGGAGATGTGACTCAGATGCTTGATGGAGTCCTTCGCCCTCTGAACCTGAAGCCAGACATTAATATAGCTCCAATGAGCTGACAAGAAGAAAAGGCTATCAAGGAGAAAGAAATGGTAAGTAGATGGCAAAAGGCCTACAGAGGGGGCGCAAGTTGATGATCTTGCTAACGTTCAGTGTCTGCTTTTGAACTCAAGTGTGTTTGTCTAGCAAATGTGCAACACAGGCTGGCAGGTTTGCTGGCATATGCAAAAATGTCTCAGCTGCATGTAAGTGGAAGCCAAAAACATCAGTACTTCACTCTAAACAAGGGCAGAGTGGAAAGATGTATGGAAAATAATTTCCAGATACTATGTTTCACTTGCATACCACCACATGATGATGAAATCTTGAAATCTCAAAACTAAGAAAACCTCACTGACCATGGAAGGTCAATGAGAATTTTGTCCATGATTGTAATAGCTGGGCTTTTATTAACTTGCTAATATTGTTCAATCAACAGTCAAGAAGGTAAAGCAGAAGCTAACAGAAAATCCTTGCTATGTTGCTGGAGCTCTCACAGTTCTCTCATGCAGCTACCCAGTTTTGATTTGCGGCTCCACAAAGTGCAAACTAATGCTGCCAACAAGTGAACAGAAGCGTTACTGAGTTCAGGAAACAGAACCTGAGACACCATAAAATAAAGCTGTCTTCTCCCAAATGCTGCAGGGATCTGGGCCTAAGATATCAGAGAAATGATTAAATGAAAACCACTGACCATAAGAAAAAAAAAAGAAATGGTTCATAAGACAGTTCCCACTCTACCGAATCACAAAATATTTTATTAATTCTGTCATCAGTTTCATCAGTCCACAGCCCACAGAGACAAAACTTTAAAGGTGCTCACAAAAACATTCTATCTACATGGGTTTAGAAAGACCTTGGAAGAACCTACATATGTATCTCCTACAGGCAGAAACCCTCCCCCCCCACCCCAGTCGTATAAATAGGTGTGCCAAAATGGCATGAGCTCATGGGGATTCAAAGAAAAGGCTGTACATTTTTCATAGAAAACATGAACAAAGGCAAATAAAAGATACATCCCAAACTAATCAAAACAGATCCCAAGACTTCCGAGGGGAAAAAGGTTGACATTTTCATCCTTCTATACATAAGCATACCTTCACCTGATAAAGAAAGAAACTCTTCTTATGACCTGAACGCCTTCTAATCAGCATTGTAATGATGTTGGTCAATGACCAGATATGCACTGCTTGTGTAGACACACACTACTTGTCTGATCGGGTAAGGCAGATCCCACACACCACAGCAGAAACCATGTTGTACTGGTAAGGATTAAACCTCATGTTTTCAGCTGGACTATATGCTTTGACATGGCCAGCTCATCAGAAAAGAAGTTCCCAGATGAAATGCAAGTTATACTTGACAGACAATTCTTTTTGTATTAATATTAGCTGCATATCATATCAATTATTTGCAAAGACATTTTTTAAAATATAATCATTTTTACCTGAATCATTTAAGCACAATTTAATGAAAGAATGTCTTAGATTCATTTTCTCTAATTGTAATTTTGAATTTTTTTTCAAAAGAATTATTGCTAGGTCTGATTTTGCAAGCTTTATGCATGTTAAAAATCCACATAATGTTATAATGAGTTGTGCAGTCTGGGACACAGACACATAGCTAGGTCTATGTGAATCTAAATAGCTTTTCCCAAAGCATCACCTTTAAATACTGTTGCCTCATTTCTTAAGGAAAGATGAGAAAATCCCCATTTTACTCCCAGACCAGACTTAAGCATGATTAGAAACTTGTCAAGTGCCATGAGCATCTAAAATTGTCACAACATTTAAGGTAAAGTATTGTCAGGCATGTGCAATCTGTATGCATCTAGATTGTTATTTGTGCAAAAACATGCAGACATACTCTGCCTTCATGTGTAAATCCACACTGTCTTCATTGAGGAGTTTGCGGTAGTCACTTAGGGCAGAATATGGCCTACATTTACCTTCTCTGTATTTAAAAGGCGAGAATAACTATTAACTACTATCTGTTAAAAGGCCCAACTGCAGAATGTTTTAGTAGAAAAATAAACATTTTAAGTTATTGGCAGATTAACATTAGTGCAATTATTTTGACTGCCTTACTTCCACACAGTAGATTAAAAAAATATATTGTCACGTGTGAAAAGAACTTAAGACACTTCAGAAGCGGCTATGTAGCTGCCAAATAAAGAGAAAAGGAGCAGATTCTGTAGCACTTTACATAGCTCTCAATGCTTAGTGCCTTCTAATGCTCCAGGAAACAAGATCCAAGGTTTGTAAACTAATTACAGTTCTTTCCATACAAAAATATATCACTTATGTGATTTTCAAAGAGGCTGACTAACTGCTGACCAGAAAGAGCACATTTTTCGTATTCAGCTATATCCCAGACAACATCTGGATCAACTTCTTTCTTTGAAGAACCATTTTTGGTAGTCCGAGTTGGTACATGGTCGTAACAGTGGTGCTGGGTTACCATTGTAAACATTTGACTCGGCTTGTACACACTTCTGGGTTTGTAGGTGAAACAAGGTACCATCCTACAAGAGACAGAAAGAAATTTTGCTTCTCAAGTCTTAAAAATTACAGACACATCACTGTGTTTTAAAAATAACAGAAGACATTTGCCACCAATAAATATCACGCATATCCTTCCAATGGGGCCATGCAGTAAAGCCAAAATGCCTAACTTGAGCATCTCTGAAACTTTATCAAAAGACCCTGCTTTTAAACTTACATTAACATTGCTTTAGAGTTGTATATGTAGTGACATCTCAGCCTGTAAAGTATGTGTTAACTTTGTTCACTGTCAGTGCCTTTTGTTACTGCATCAGAACATGGTCAGTAAAAACCAAAGCCAAGTACAGGCATTACCCAAATTCAGCAACTTATTGCACATCTTGTAAGTAAAAGTTAAATGCTGTTCATGAAGTGTAGATGCTGAACATATTTTTAGCAAGAAATTTTCTCCTTTCTTCATAAGGTATATTTTTGGTGGAAAAAGTAAAAATATCTAAGCATGCCCCTTGACTACGGACGTGTGTGGAGTTCACTTGCTTTGCTGGAGGGCAGCACAGCTGTCTCAAAGGTGTAAGGGCTGACAGGTCTCCACAGTCAAATTCCCTAAAGAACACACTTTTAGGTCTCAGGGGCTCCTGTTACAGTAGTCTCCAAGCACATTTAATCTCCAGTTCACGTCTCTTACTCCAACCCGGGAGGGCTGTCAACTAGGATAGTGAGCTGCAGAAAGGCAGCGTAGCCAGGCATGGAGAACTGCCCTGCTCTGAGACCATCCCTTTGGCCTGGGTGACATTCCTACATGCAAACATTTCCAAAGCCTCTAGCAGCTTTGAAAGAAAAATGCCAATGCACTGTTTCTGAGCATAACCCTGACTCCTTTGGAAGTCTGCTCCTTCCGTCATCAGGAATATTGAACTTAATTGCATCCTGAGCCACAGCTCCTGATGCCCAGCAACATGTTATTGCTCATGGGCTTGCTGATACTTAGCTTCTGAATGACTTTCCTGTTTCTGTTGTGATAATTCACATTTTTGAGTGGACTAATCAGTATTTGCCTCACTCATTTTTCACTCAGTGCCCATAAGAACTTCATTCTTGTGAGGTTGCTGGGAAGGCTGGTCAAATCTGTGATTGTGCTACATCCATAAGGACAGCTGTCCGATATTACTCTGCACAAAGCAAAAGAAATGTGGTACTGACACCTCACCCATCACTTGCCTTGGAAGTTGGGGACTGGTGATTTTGATTTAATGCAGTATAAGAAGAGGAATTGGAGCTGAGCAGTATGTTCAAATCACACACAGGCACAAAGTAATCATGAGGACGGAAGAAGATTTAAAATAATTCCTAAAGTTTCAGATGCTGAAAGTTAATGGTTAGGAATGCAGTGGAAACAGATGCATTCCAAAACTTTTTTTTCAATTGCTCAGTTTTCTCAACTTCAAAATTTTAGTTTTCTCAATTATTTCCTCAGGTGACTGAAGAACGTTCAATATATTCTTATAGATTAAGGCATATGACCTTGAGCAGTTTTGCTAAAAGTCAGCATTAAAAATGACACATCATTTATAAAGTCAGCCTTTTGAACATTTTTATTCAGTAATACCATTATGAGCTTCAGTCTGGACTAGATTTAGTGAATGGACAGTAATTTTCATATATTTTTTAGAATTTACCCTGCCACTGGTGGTAGTATCTGAGCATGAAATTTGTCAACTATAGATCCTGTAGAGTTTGGATGCATTACGCAGACACATTATGTAAATATAACATTTTGATATATTATGTGACCTTTTCCCTTAACCAAACAATAACACTCCAGAACCTGACCAAGTCCATAATTTTTCATCCAGCTTATTTTCTCTCAGGCATTCAGGAACTTCTTTAGAGATTTAAAACTACTAACAACAAGTTTTTCTAAGATCATGTTATGCTTATTAAATAAACCACACTTCTCAGTATTTCCCCCCTTTGGGAATAGGCTTGAGGGTTGAAAAAGAGAGGTACAGATCTGCTGAGTCCCCACAGCCAGTAAGATGTGTCCTGTGTAAGGACAGGAATAGGGCAGAAGGTATTTTTTGATGATGTATCAAATTACAAAACTGCACGTTACATTGCAGAAAAGGGAGCACTCCTGGTGCTTGTGGGACAGGTTATGAGAGAGGGTCTGCAGAGGAGAAGCAGCTGTTCCAAAGCAGAGAAGAGCATCAAGTAAAGGTGGTATGTGAAGTACTGGGGATATATGGTAATACAAATACTGGGAAACATAAGTCAATGAAAAGAGAGCAGAAGTAGGCCAGCCATGAGACTGGCCAGGGAAGGGGTATACTGAGGCTCAGCAGATCTCGGGAGAAGACAGCAGGGGTGAGATGCCAGAGAGTGTTTCCAACTCCTTTGAGGTTATCAAGGGTGCTTTCCTTCCTCTCATCTTCCTATTCTTTATGACTGACATACTCTTTGCCAATGCACTGCTGCTATCCTGGTTCTGTGTTCAGATATTAAAAGTCAAGGTAGCATATTTCTCCCAGAGATCTGTGCCAGTGTTGTGGCCTGCATGATGTGTAGACAGTAAGATAAAAAGAAGAAAACCTCAACAATTCTCCTTCCACCCACTCCCAAAAAATCCAAACCCAATCTCAATGAGGCACACTTACCTCTCTGAAAACAAACTTCTGGTTTTCAGGAACACTGTGGACATTTTCTTGACACAAGTACATCGTCAAGTAGTCGGTGCCTGAATCGACTGCTGCACAGACTTCTGGTTGTCGGGTGTTGTAACGTATTTCATTATGGGATGTGTACTCAAAAAACTACAAACCCAAGAGAAAAAACAAAGGACAGCAGTCATTTCACATGTATGCATGACAGTATTTATAAGGAGTATGTACTAAGATACTATAATTAAGTTCACATATTAAAGTTGCTATTGTGAAGGGAAATTCTGCCAAAAATATTCAAGGATCCTTAACTTCTGCTGTTTGCTTACTATTTTGCAGAAAATAAATCTCATCACAGCACTGCTTTCTTTACTCTGGAAGCACTTCAGATGTATGAAATGCTGAATAAATGTCCCGGAAAACAGGCATTCCAGCATTAAAGAACTTACAAAATTTGACTGTAATATTCTACTCTCACATTCTAGATAACCTATTAGAAATAGGACGGAAAATAGTTTCCAGCCTGACACTGCACCTTCTTAATTCAGTTGTCACAAAATAATGTTACTCTTAACTAAGAAGTTGCTCACTGCATATTTCAAATGCATTTTGGTCAGAGTTCATTTTCAGTTACAAAGTACTAAGGATGCATGGTGATAACCACCTTATTCTATCACGTTTTAAGATATTATTTGAAGCAAATAAGTTACAGCTGCTTTTAAACATGAACAAAATTTTATAGAAAATTTACTAGCTTTGCTTGTTGTATGATACTCTATGGAGGTGTTCTGAACATGCTTTAAAACATCTTGGCTTCTGTAGCAATTATGGTTGAAGACTTCCTTAAAATTTTTATATTTATCATGGACATCTGCCAACTTTTGGACTTCGATTAAAGAGTGGCAGAGTTTGAGAGTTGTTTGTATTTATCATGCTTGTAAATAATTTAGATGACTATAGTGCACAGATGTGTGTATATATTTGATTTAGATAATACTCAATGGAGTAAAGGAGAGTTTTATAAACATCAGAAAATTGCTTATTACCAAGAGCACAGCTGCATTAGCAAAAACCAATAAAAGGATGAGGGAGAGAAGGAATCCTTTTTTGTTTTGTTTCACCCCTGGAGACTGTAAGGCTTTCTGATGGGAGCTGTACCAATTCAGAAATGTATATACTTGACCATACCACAAAAACATCCTTAACAACCACGAGGCTAATAACCTTGAAAGCAAAATTGAAAATGGAGTTTCAGTGTAAACAGGACCCTGTGGTTACAAAGTCTGCAGTCATCCATTTCCAGGTGTAAGAACTCTGATCTAGACTTCTCTGATGATAGCTGTTTCATGAAATCTTGCCCTCCCCTTATCACAATCAGGAATTTCTCTGCCACGGTGGCTGTTGCAGCCATCCGCAGACCAATGCTGCTCACTGCGTCGCCCCATAGAGCTTCCTGGCTTTTCTTTTCCAGCAGTGATGCAAATGCCTGACCACCCAGAATTAACCTGTCTACCACCATTCATTTGCAGTAAGCCACAAAGAGAAGCGAGTATTTCAAGAATGCGATATCAAGTTTGAAGTCTCCCTGCTGACATAACACCCTGGAGACCGTGATTGCCCCTTGAAACCTATTGCTAGAGTTTGTTCCTCTGATGTAGGCTGTACTGCCTTTACACTTGCCTTATGCAAAAAAAGTCTCATCATCAAAAAATGTAAATTGTGAGGATATTGGTCCTATTATTACTATTATTATTATTATTATACACCGTAATAGGCAGGGTCTATTCCCTGGCCCTTAGGCTTTATTCCCAGGTTCAGTATCTGATTGGCAAATGGAAAGCCTGCCACTTTGGGCACCACAGTGAGCTACAGGGGCACGAATTTTAATTTTATGGTTTGTGCATAAAGAAAAAGCTTCAGTCCTGCTCACTTGTGTCTGAATGGACACTTCTTTTATACCTGTCACTTCCACAAGGCTTGTTATTGGATTTATTACATATAATAACACTTTAACAATTTGTATTTGGTATCAGTAAAAGCCTACAAGCTGCTTATTGTACCAGATGCATCAAGAGTAGGTGGACCAGCTACTAGATCAGAGCACTTCTTACTACTGATATCTTGCCTGAATGGTCTCTCAAGGACTTGCACCAGATTTTGAAGAGCAAGTAAAATGGTTAATTTCTGGATATCTTTAAAGAATGGGGTTATAGTATTCACAGCAAAACATTCCTGCCCTGTTGCCCAATGAATATAATACAGTTCATTACCCTATACTGCTTCAAATTGAATAAATACTCCAGGCTTTGGGCTTTTTCAAGCTCTAACAATATATGAGATAAATCTGCTGCTCCTCAAAAGGTGAAGTGTTTTTTAGTTCTCTTTTCTTGCCTTCTGTGGGCAGAAAGGAAGCATTTTAAAACTGATCCATGATCTGGTAACAAGTAGCTTTACTGCATTTCTTTCCTTCTGGGAATCAGTAGATTCCCTTAAGTGCTACTGGGAAACCTGATGAGGCCTTTTTCGCAGTGCCTATGGCTTCTACACAATCTACAGGATATGCCTCAGCTGCATCAGTGCTAGCTGGTACTGGGGCTAGCAGCAGATTTTGGCTACTTCACTAGACATTGAAACACTCTCACCCCTGTCTGTGCCTGCCTAGTGCTAGTGGTTCTGCAGAAAGAAGTTTGCACTTGATGGGTAAAACTAGCAGAGAGGTTACCAGGTCTGATACTCTTTTTGCAGATAACTCAAGGGCTTTGCTAAATTCTTTAACTTTCCTCTCACTATTTACCAAATCTATCAGTTGCAAACGGGAGTATTGAGAAGGATACTGTCGGTCAGTGTTTTCCCATCCTCTTACCACATCAGGTCAACTTCCTGCCATCATGCATTGGTGCCCTCTGTTCTGCTTCCCAGCCAAACCAAGAAGAGCAATGGGCTTTATTCATGTTGAATTTCAAAGCCTTTCATTCTCATCTATTGGGGCAGATACTTCCACAAAACATAAGCACCTTGAGGTGCAAGCACTGAGTAGCCAGTGCCTGTATTTCTTATCTGTATTTCCGGCCTCTCTTCCATATACAATCAGCTCCTATCACTGCAGTGTTATCCTCACCTTCTTGCTGTAATGAACATGCTAATTTTAAGCTTTCTTACTGCTTACACAAACACAATTCAAAAGGACTAAAGGGAACCCTCTCAGTTAGGCCCTGGATTCAAAGAAGTATAGCAACAAATCACCAAGGACTTCATTTTTCTGAGAGTGGTTCTTATTTACTGAGATTAAAACAGGAGCAGGTGCTGGACCTTACAAATAAGAAAGAGCACAGAGCGCTCTCTCTCAGCACAGTGCACAGAGATATTCAGGGGTCACTCTAAGTGGAGAATTGCTTCCAGTGAAAAAAGCTTTGCAGTTGTCCCCTACATAAACAGCCACCTGCCCATGGTGTGGGACAGGGGACTGGAGTGAAGCTTTGCAATGAGGGTTTGCTGCTTAAGCTGTATATAGGTAATGGGTGGAGTGATGGGAATGGACTTAAGGAGAGCAGTAAGAAGATCGTGGGATTAGAATGGTGGTTTCTCTTCCAAGGGGCAAAACAGAAGTAAAGGGCTGCCCGTTGTCCGTAAACATCTGTGAAACTCTGGGATGGCTGATACTAGAGGATGATCAACCTTGCCACCATCATTTAATCAGCTGACAGCAGTGGATGTACATATGGGAGATCTGACTGGTTTGGTTCTGACACTATCATCTGCCAAGGAATTCACAGGTGCAGCCTTTCAAGAATAGCCGTCAAAACCGTGGTGGGATGGGAAGAAAATGGAGAGAAATGTCCTGCTGGTAGATTTCACAGCTATTTATGAGCCAGAAAAGGGAGGTGCAAGCTCAGCAACTCTGACTTCCATTTCCTATCTCACTTGTGCTTCTACTTCTTGTCTCATTTTAGCCTCCCTCTGTTCCCCCATCCGCAGCTCTTCCTGCTGTCCAATTATTCTCTTTCAACTACCTGACACCCCTACTAATGACTCCATTTGCACACTGGTATCTCTGCTCCCATGTTCTGTAACCCTGCTCCTTTCCACAGTGACTCTGATTCATTCACTCCCTCTCCCTGTAGCTCCTAACTACTCCCTCTACCACACGTGTCCTGTTCATCACCTGTTGTCCAACCTCTGTCCCAAAATACTACTGCCCTCTGTCACCTTGGCCTTTTTTCCCTGGCTCCTGCTAACCCTCTCATGCCTTTTACCCATTTCACTAATCTTGTTTTACCCATTTCCTGTGATTGACCTTCCTTCATCAGGCTCTGCAGTTCTCTTGAGTCATCTCATATTTTCTTTTATTGGTTTATATTGCAGTCAGGTAGTTTCTCCATTTCTCCTTCCTCCTCCTGCTTGCATGCCAGCAGAGGGAGCGGTCTGCACAGTTCTGAGAGTATCGGTGCTTGTAGCCTGGTGCCTGCTACCGCAGGTACACAGATGCATCATACCATCAGCAGAGATGGAAGAGCATTAATATCCAGTGATGTGATTTCTTTGCAGTAAATTCAGTTCATCCCTTAGTGCTAGCTAAACAAATGACAACTGTAAAAATGTCACCTCATGACAATTCATCTCTCAATTGTACTTCTCTTCTGCTTTCACCTTTTATCCTCTGTCTTTATTTTTCTTGGTGAAAGGGATAAAATTTAAATGAACTTTTTTTGCTCAGAGAAATACAAAAATATTCAACCCCTCTCCTCTCTGTAATACAAGGAAAAAATAAATGTATAAATACCTTCTGTGTGTTAGCATGTATGCATTAAATACTTCTTAATCTATAAAAGCAACCAGCTCTTACTTATAAGAAAGTGGCTTAACTGGGTTATCTGATTACTAACTTCTCTTCTATATAGGTGTATAAAAATGTGCTCAACTGAGGGAGTAAAATAGGTTGGTGGGGTGGGGCTTAGCATGACTGGCATCTGTGAGCATTGACATCCTTTGGCTTTTATGGTGCAAGATTCTGCTTCTGCCTTCCCCTGCATCTTAGCCTCCAGGACAGAAACACTAGGAAAATTAAGACATAAACCAGACATGAACTAAAAAATAATATTAAACAATAGTTTTAATACTTAACAATAAACCGACAATAACTGACAATAAACTTGCTATCAGCAACAAATCTATTTCCTTTTAAGATCTGAAGTACAGTGCTCAGACTGTTGTTCCTTTTCCCTTTCTCATGTAAAATGCAATTCATATGAGAAGCTTTCTCCTCAATACAGACTTTTTTTCACTCCTTGAGTTTTTATGTCTTCTTTTAAGCAGAATCCAGAATGACAATGGATATACTGCTTATCTGCCACATTTCTGCTTCTTTTCCAAGCTAGCTTTTCCCTTTTTTCCCTTTTCCCAATAATTCCTAACCGAATGTTTGGATTAATTTCCTTAAAAAAAGACCCAAACAGTTAAGCCACCCAAGCTGTCACAGGGTTATGTACAAGAGGTCTCACAGGACCTCTGATACTCGGCACTGGTGAGACTACACCTCAAGTACAGTGTTTAGTGTAATCTGGGTTAGAAGCCAAAAATCAAACTTGATAGGCAAGTACGTGCCACCCGCCACACATCAAACAGCAAACTCAAAATCTGGAAGGTGGTCATTAAAAACCATGCAAAACAGCCATTGCAACTTGGCACATGGTGCCTCACAACACTTTTACCATGGCTTTATGCAGAGAGGTTTATAGACATCATAACTAACGACTGCTGCATGGGGAAAGATACCAGCATTTTCAGCTTCAGAAGTTAAAACCAAGAGAGTAAAGACGAAAGTGTTAAAGGAGATCCCTGCTGTCTTGGAGCCCAAGCCAAGGAGGACATTTCTGTAGAGTGTAGTATAGGAGAAAACACAGTCCAAAACCTCTTGCACATTTACACAAGCACCAAGAGGAGGAGACATGATGACAGACCCAGGTGCAACTAGGTGAGGTTTGCAATGTTGTTAAGGGTCTTGGAGGCGTGGACAGACAAAATCTCAGAGGTGTGTTGGTCTGCCCAAGACCAGCTGGAGATGAGTGAACACTGGCCTATAAGCACTATAGCTGCACTGCTGTGCTATTAACCCTTGCTAATGAGCTCTGATGAAAGGCATAAAAAAGGTATGCGTGAGTTCTCTCGTCTGGGTAGACACAACTTCAGAATGAAGAAAATCTGACCTGAAGATGCTTCAAAATAAAAAGCGTTTAGTGCAAGAATCAAAATTAGAACTAAGATCACCTTACCGTGGCAACATGTTCTCTCAGCCCTATTGCAATGACTTTACCATACTTTCTTAAATTACAACCATTGTGTTAATCAAAATGAAAATAAAACATATATCTTACCTGATTTTGTCCCATGCCGTGACATGGGTACAGTATGACCCTGTGTCCAGTTACTTGATGTTCATTTGTAGGGTTGTAGTCAAAACAGAAGTTTTCCATCCCTCTATTCTTCAGCTAATCAAAACAAAAGAATATTTAAAAGTATTAGTCTGGAGTAAGGAAGATATTCTGCACTCACTTTACACCCATCCATCTGGGTTGTGAGATCCATCCCAAAGCAAGTGCAAATTGACTGGAATAAATCAAATGGATCCAATGGTAACATCTCTCAGACTAATGTAAAATAAAGCTGTTGGGACCATCTTCACTTTGGGCATTGAAGCAGCCAGGCATCATGGCTTCCCCTAGGAATGACACTGTGCTCCAGTGTATTTGCAAAGGAAGTAGGTAGAAACTACAAAAAAATGTTGAAACCCAGCAAGCCAGCAAGTCATGCAGAATAAAATAGTCTGCCAAGTCTTTCCCCCTGCCAGGATCTACTTGTTCAAATTTAATATGAAAAGATGACTACATAGTTCTCTCAGTTTGTCAAATGGGAAATGTTAGAAGGATTTGTTCTCAAAAGGACTCTAGTACGCTCTTGAGGTTGAACAAGCAGACAGATTTTAAGATCAGAAATCATGTAAGCAGGCAAAATATATCTCTGGAAAAAGACACTAGATGTGATATTAAATGCTCTTTACTAGTGTTCCTGAGCTTTTACATAAGAGATGCATAACTTTTAAATTAAATTTTAAAGTATTAAGTTAGCTGATTTTGAAAACAACAGGCTAATTAGCAAGGATTTGCATTTAAGTATTCAGGAGGCAAAAGTAACTGAAAATAAGTTAAACAATGCCATAACAAGTACTGATTAACCAAATTTGAAATTACACAGAGCAAAATAGGTTCTGTAAACAAGAAGCTGAATGCTCCTGTTGCTGAGTGTAATTACAGACAAAAAGAATAAGCAGCATAAATCTCAGAAGAGTTAGTTCAGCAAGGTGTAATTTCACAGTTCTTCCCTAGTCATGATAATTTTATCCTCAGTTCTTAATGTGGAGAATGAAGGGACACAAAGGAATTGCAGAAGGCTAAAACCAAACAAACAAGACAAACCCTCCAGGACGCAAACACACCACAGAGCAAACCACACAAGTTGGAAAATTAGATGCTTGTGTTCTACATGTTTTGCTTTCCCAGCTTCTACTTTCAGTGCTACCCAACATCTATTCACTGCTTTGTGCCCATTCCCACACTGGACCACTGCAAACCTCCTTGAGCAGTCAAATGAGGACATTTTGTTGACCTTCCTAATGCAAGGCAAGAATTACACTTAGAAAATCAGGAAAGAGAAGTGTCTTTTAGAGATTACTTTTTAAGCTACCATGGAACTACATAAACCAAACAATAAGGTTCTCATGTTTCTACCTTCTACAACAAGAAGTGTCAACTTAAAAGTCATAACCACTTAAAACTGGTAATTGTATCTCTAAAAATACAAATCGGTTTCAGTCATTGTCAGCAGCTCTCTTCAGGATCACAGGGTCTCTCATCAGTATGTTTAATAATGTATGACTTTGCCTGACTGCCTCCTGGCTCCAAGGCCAGCAAAGCCCTTATCTGTGGTGCCCTTCCAGGAAACCAAATGCCCCTGCTACCACTCTTCGCCATCAGCCCCTGGCACGTGGGTCAAGCATGTGCTCCCTTTTGTGGCTCAAAATTCTAAATAACCTTATTTGAAAATCCCATGCACCATCAGAACTACTGTAACTCTCCTATGCATGTTACTCAATGCCCAAATATAAGCAATAAAAGCTGTTTAAAAGCTTATTGAACTTAAGCTTTATTTCAGATGGTTAAAAAACGAGGCTGTACTCCCAGGATGCTACTATGTATGTTCTCTCATTGTCTCTTTCATGCACAAATGCTTGTGATACATGCTGACATATTCCTACATACACATGGTCCATATTTTGACCTGGTTCTTTTAGTTTGTTTTATCAGACATCAGTAGATGCTGTTTTGTGCCCACACAGGAAGGCGAATAGGTATTCAAGACCCAATTTGTGGAAATAATATATTCTAAGCTTTCAAATTACCTGATCTGAAATGACACATAAAGATTTGAAAATCTGCACCGTTTATGCAAGAAAAATAATAAAATCTGCCCTGTTACAAGGTAGAAAAAATTATGAGAGAATTTGTGAAATATTTTTCTCTTGTGAAATGAGAAGTTTAAGTTCCTTTGACATGTAACAGCTGTACCAAAACAGTGATCATAGACTAATTTCTGAAGCTATCTTTGTTCCTATATCCATCATAAAAAAAAGTCATGCAATAAGAACAAAATTTTCTCTGTGACTTACCTTAATTCTTTTGCAGAATGCTGCATTAGAGAAACAGAAGCAAGAAAACATGTTGATCACCTTGCCATTGAAACACATATTTAAGTTCTAAAACATTCTACCCATCCAGGACTACAGGCAGTGTCTTCCTACAGCATTTGCCTCCTATTGAAATCTTGCCAGTGTTACTGTACAATGCCATTTAGTTACCAGTCTGGAGGCTGGGATAGGTAATAAACAGCAACTACTGAGATATTCCCCTTAGACCTTATCCCTTACTGCTTAGAGAAATTTAAATCTGTTGTTTCCCAACATCTGGACACTTGCATATAACTACACGATATAGACGTCATTCCATGAATAATTATTAGTTTGAGCTTGTTTTTTTTTAAGATAAAATCCATTGTAAGCAAAGCATCAACAACAGATTTTTGACATTAAAACTTCATTACATTAGTTGATAAATACGGCCAGTGGAGCACAGCCAACCTTTCTCTTCATCCACAAAATAGATCAGAATCCTCTTTATTTCACCACAGTGGCAGTGGTGCTGACGTATTAGTGATATGGGCAGATGATACTGTGGGACACAGCAAAATATGAATTTGCAGCAAGCCAAACAGCTTCACGAGCACTGACCAGACAAAAGCTTTTACCACAAAGGTAATCTGAGCAGTTACAGGGAATGACTTTTACTGAGTGTATGTTATTTTCATATCACCTGTTAACTTAAGTGCAATGCTGAAATGGCTATACAGCGTTGATGACTAAGATCTTCTGATAATTCATTGCTGGATTCACTGCTAGATTCGTTTGCTCAGCCCAGCAAGTCCAGATCTCCCTGGGAGGCTCAAAAACATATAAGCATGGGGTTCAAGCCATGGTGTGTTCACTTGAGCTTGCTATCAAACACTTCAATTTCTTTCCCCTTTCTTGTAAAAAGTCTTTATCAACCTTTCAGAGGCTGTACAGCCAACCAAGTAGTGCATATTTTCCTGTGATGGACATAAGATCTCCAGGTCTAGTCAGTCATAATCTTGGGGACCAGTTCAATTTCAAGTGGAAGCTCTACAACTTGGATTATAATGCATTTTTAGAGGTATACCCTAGAGGAGGCTGTTTTGGAGCCTCTGAGAACTTGGACTCTCAGACATGCAATATTATCTTTAATAACATAATTTAAGCCAAATAGCTAAGATCTCTTCTTCTGTAAGGCTGTCCATATATCTCATGTGATATTTATATAATTTATATAATGTGCTCTTTCATGTCACAGAAAAACAAAATTCTTCATAGTTTTAAAATCTTTCTGATTTTCTCAAGGTTATATCTGGTTTAAATTAAAAGAAAATTATGACTAAGCATTTGGAAATTAATTGAAGATGAGATGGTGTTAGAGGAAAACATGGAAAGAAGCTGCCAATAGAAAGATTCAAGTTTTTGATTTCCCAACTGATTCAGTCAGTCACAGATGCCTTTATGGTTGGATAGTCTCAACAGACATCTACCAACTTAGTTGCTTTACATTCAGCTGGAAGGAATATCAGCTAGAAAGTGTTTGAGAAGAACAAAGGAAAACTTCTCATGTCAGAACATAGTATGGTCTCACTGCCAAGTCAAAGGGTTTAGTTCATGTCCCACGCAAAGTTCCAAAGCTACATGAAAAGTTCCAAAGCCCAAGGAGAAGTAAGATGCTATCTCTTTCATTTCTAGGCCTCAGGCAGTTCACAGGAATGAAATCATATCTCAGGTGAAAAAATTCAAAATTCAGTAAGTTTAAATAAAGTATTAGGCAGCTAACTTTTTAGACAACCAAGCTTAGTAAGAATATTTTTATCTACGTATCTAGAAATAAAAATTAGCACAAGTGCGTATTTGTCAGTGCACAGCACTGAATGCTGCCCAACATTTGTTTATTTCAATAACACATGGCTGACTTATGGGTAATCTTAGATAGATTAGAACTTAAGTTCAAAAGTGTAAAGATTTTCAAGGGAGGGACAAATCCCTTGTATTTGTATTGTATATGTATATACATATTTAATGTACATACATTCCTTTGTATTCTCTTTGAACAATTAAATAACCTAACACTAAGCTGTGCTGTTAACAAAGCTGCCACTTTTAAACACAGTATTTTTGTGAACCAGAAAAGCACTACATAGCTAAGGCAGGAGTAAAAACATGATCAATGATTCATTGAAGCTAGCAGATGGAACTCAAAATCCACAAATTGGTTGAATCGGTAGGTGTCATTTTTACACTCTCAATTTCTCAGAGTACAACCATACTTTAATCACATTTTAAATTCTTCCTCCCCCCAAAGATGATATAATCCTACGTTCACAACTAGATGACAGCATTTGAGAATTGTTTTTAGAGAAATACATAAAGCACACCTAAATTACACTATAGATACCTCAAGCAGCTCTGAACAAGAACTGTTATTTCTAGGTACTGTCAGCACCTTGCCTGAGGATGACACGTGCAGTTAAATCATGAAAACAACTGCACAAATTCCTTCCCCTACCCAGGAAGCTGAAGTATTATCACCACCACCAGTCTAGCTTTTCTCTTTTGGAGGGCAAAGGATGGAGGTGGAGGAAAGATAAAGTTACTGAAATGCTCCTCAAAGGTAAGTCTTATCTTATTTCTTCAGCTATCTCTGGCCTTATGAGTAGCAATCCAGCACAAAACAACAAAAACCGAACTAATGTTGTACCACGGTTTGTTCAAGGTACTGGATAACGGTGGGTAAAACCTTTCATGCCAGTGATCACACAGAGATACCCATCTCAAGTACAAGCTCCAAGACAAATGTAGGAGAGTGGTAACTCTCCCAGAGGCTTTGCTGACAACTGATTCCCTCCCTTGTGGGAGCTCTCACAGCTCCCCATGGGAAATACAGTTCCCCATGGGAAACCACAGCATTTTCACATTAGGATCTTTTTCATTTAACAAGTAACAAAGCTATTAGGGTAGACTGCGGGGAGATTTTGTTCCTGGATGTTTTGTATGCCCACAGTGATTAGATTTTTTTCAGTTCCTGAAGGAGATCCAGCAGAGACTGAGTAACTTGCAGATGGCAGCAAGGCAAGGGCTGGAAGTGATGCAGCAGTATGGGAATGCAGCTTAGTTTGATCTGCAGAGTAATCAAGCTACCAGCAGAAGTACTTCTAAGTCAATGTGGCATTGGTAATCAGGGAGGTATTTGATACATCTTTGCCTGGAGGAAAGGTGCAGTTTTGTCTTCCCAAAATGCAGCAGGTATCTAGTGATTCTTCAGAAGAAACAGGTTATCTGCTGCATCGTCTGCCTTCATCCCTTCCAAATGTGATATACATGGAGCTATAGTTTATATTTTTTGTAAGCTGCAAATAGCATAGAAAGCTGTCAACTCTTGAAAAGAGAAGTAGATTTTGATATTGAACCAATTGCCTGTGAACCCTTGCTGGTTTAAAGTGACCTCCTGATTAAAAATTAACATGTTGGTTTTGACATACAGAATCCCCTATGGTTTGGGAGCACTTAGCACCAGCTTTCTTTCCCATTATCTCAGAGTGTCATAGTTTTCATCAGATAAAATGTGCAAAGACATGTTTCAAAGCACACTCTTTCTCCTTTCAACTCTAAAACTAAAAACTAAAACACTCTACTGTTCTCTTTTTTCCATGCAAAGTTTAAAAAAAAAAAACTACATCCTTTGACACCTTTAACAGTCTCACAGTGTCACTTAGAAGGAGAAATTGGTGGCAACATTACCTGATCTACTCTCTCAGAGAACTCTTTCATAAACAGCATGCCCTAAAATAAAGATTCTCATAGAAACCACATTTTAAAGCCTACCAGTTCTAACTGAATTCTACCAAAATCCCAAACTGACTTTGGCATAAAAATATCTTCACACTGAGTTAGTAGGAGAGCTCAGAGAACTGCAAGGAGGCCCCTTCTCAGCAGCCACATACCATTCCAAAGAAGCCCGGTCTGTCCTCGGGTACGTGAAGTTCTGGATACACATTCTCCAAGAACCATTTGAAGTCCTTACATTTCAGCTTCTCTCGAAGAAGTCTTCTTTCTGTCACATCTCCATATGGCTCCTGAAAGAAAAAGAAAGAAAGAAAAAAAGATTAAAAAATACCCCATCCAGAACAGATGCTCTCTTTTAAATCATCTACATACATTATTAGGAACCGTATGCTACAGTGATGAGTAGGACTTCTAGCCAGGAAAAATCACCATGTTTGGGTGCTGCATTTGATTTCGTTATCCTTACATTTGTTAAATGTTGACAAAAAAGAATTGGAACTGTGCAAGTAAAACTTTCAAATATTCTAGAAGACATTCTGAGAAAACTCCCTGAATCCGCAAGTGAGGAAGCCCTTGAATACAGTATGAAGTCATAAACCTCCAGAGAAAAGCTTTCATTGCGGGCTTTTTCTCTATCCATGGATTGGAGCAGAGTTCACATCTTTTCATGTCTGTCTTCAAAAACCTATCTTTATATTGACTAGGGACTTCAGATAGGCAGGCATGAAATAGCGTTCACTGCCCCCAGATTTTTACAGGTCACTTGACACACTCTTTCCTCAAACAACAAATTTATTTGCATTTCTCAAAGCTGTGGAAATACCACTGAAAACACAGAGCAGATGTAAAGCAGAGGCAGAGATGCCTGTTTGAATAAACAAATAGCGTGACATATTAGTTCTGAGGTCTGAACATTAATCTTGAAGTGAAACTTCATGGAACCAATTTCTGCAGCCATAGCTTCAATCTTTTTTCCATTATGCTACAGAACTGATTATTTGGATTTGATGAAGTAAAAAGGTCTGAACTCAACTGATGCAACAAGTGGTGCACAGAGTATTATAGAAACCAGAGTTCATTGGCAACAGCTCTGATATGGGAAAAAAAACCCCACACGAGTTTCAGCTTACATCCACAGTGCTACAATAAGCCAACATGCAAAACTTCCAATACTAACACACAAATATCCTTTAAAGATAAAGCTCTGTCATTAGAGACATAAGCTGCCCAGTGTTTTACAAGAAAAATTGTCAGTGTTTATTGCTCTTTTTGCATATGACAAGCAGAATCAGCCTGTGATTGCCTATGGGTGAATCTCACATTTCTCTCTAAGTCAGACTCTAATAATAAAACCTAAATGGCTTTTATGACGTTAAAGTAAAAAAAAAAAAAATTTACAAATGTGTAGACTATAATAGTCTAATTACCTAGTTTAATCCAAAGGACCACAAGATGGAAGCTAATCAAATGCAGCTTCTCCAGCATCCTCCAGCAGATCTTTTAAAAGCCTAATGGTTTCAAGAGCATTTTTCCCCTGGCATATCTATTGGGGTAGGCTGCTCAAACGTGCGGCGAGCTCCCTGTGCCTCAGCCCCTAAGCTCTGGTCTGGTGTAGCAGGAGATGAGTGCCCAGCACCAACTGCAGGGCAGCTCTCCCGAGGCACAAACGCAGAAAGCCAGTGCCAAGAAAACTTTCCGTACAAAGAGTAGGGCCTGGGAAGATCAGGCACCTCCAGAAACAAGCAACAGCACAGAATGATTTCTTTTGGGCCTGAATTCGGAGCCTTGTGTCAGAGGTTCATGTAACCCATTTCTAGGCACTGAGGACATTTTCAGCGTTGTCTTCCGGCCTACAGGTGTCTCATGATAAATATGTCCAAGTTATTACTTTGCACACTGCTTTACTATTTTGACATACTCATTTTTCAAAGTATTTATCTCCTGAAAAATTTCGTAAACAAATGATCTTGTATTTCAAAGCAAATAAAAATGCTAACTTAAAAAAAAAACAAACACCACCATTAACCAACACAACTGATACTTTAAACATTTTAATGGGAACATTTTCATCTGAGTTCCCAGGACTTATTTTAATTAATTTAATCTTTTCAATATTGATTTTGGGTTTGTTTGGTTTTTTTTTTTTAGCAAACCTGGTACAGCAGTAAAGCAAACAGAAATATCTATTTTATTTTACATCAGTCCAAAGTTTTACAATTATCACAAGACAGGTAATTTTCCTAAGGATTATTATCATGCTGTTCACCTAAAGGTCTACTGTTCACTCAGACTTGTCAGTTTGCATTCATTAATTGCGTTTCTGTAATTCTTTATTGAGAGAATCCTGTATCCTATTCTGTGAAATCCACCATTTCACAGAAGTGCACATTGTAAGCTAAACAACTCTTCCTTATTTTAGTCACCTCACTTAGCATTATTCTTTCTTTCATTCATTCATTTAATATTGACATAGATTTGGCTTTCTTGTAGTCTTACAGAATTTCAATTTTTTTCCAAGGAATTAAAAATGATACACTTCTTCTATGCTTGAGAAAAAGTTTTAGAAGAAATAAGAAATGAACACAAAAAGCACTTCATGCTAAATATTAGCTTAATTAATAGTTAGTTCATTCAAAACAAGTCTACTGAAATTGCAGGAACAATGGACTTGAACTCACCAGGAGAGCATGTGGGTTTCGGTGGTAATAAAGTTCTTTATATTCATCCATCCACACCTCAGCTGCACGCACACTGTTTGCCAAAGCTTTGGACCGTGAGTATGGAGCTTGTTTGGGGAAGACATGACCTACATGGGAGCAAGGATGGATCTCAAGACTTCCTCCACACTGCCATATCTGAGCAAGGAATCGACATTGTGTATCATTAATTTGAAACTCTGCAAGCAGAAGGATATAGTAACAACAAGCCTGTGTAAGGATTCACTTGATGAATAAACCAGATAAAATTACATTCTTGTTGCAGTCAGTGATTTGCCCTGACTTCACAAGGAGATAACCTCATCTCTGGTTTTATCTGCTGCACAACATCCCTTTCTTAGCTTTACGTTCTCATGATAGGATGTGGTCTATGATATATGTTATGCAGGCATTGTTTCTTTTCCAAATTAACCATGTGAATAGTCACTTCTGAAAGAAACCAGTGGTTGATAACTGATCCTTACTAGAAATCTTTGCCCATATTCTACCGGAAAGCTGACTTAACAAACCAGGTAAGCTTGTCATATCATTGGAGAACAGTAAATTGTGTTCCCATTTGTATAATCAGCATTCTAGAAGACAGGCATAAGTGTCTGGTGATAAAATCAAACTAACCTTTCCACTGGAATGCTGGCAGAGGAACCCAACAAAATGAAATGAAATGAAAAGAAGCAGCAAAGTACTTCTGTAACTAGCTTATGGTGGTCCAATCAACAGCAGTGAAGCAACCTCCCTTATTTAAACAAATATTCCTACTTGCTGCCAAGGAAAGTACTTGCATCTGAATATGGAATTTGCAGAACTAACTCTGCCCTTGTGCTCATCCTCCTACCTCTGGCTCCCCAGGTCAGGAAATGTACAGCCCATATGTAACCACCAAGTGGATCCATTACCCTCAGCACTCTGTGCGCGTTTTTCTAATTTTACTCTTCTCCTCTGAAAACCATGGACTTATGGCAGTTCACCTACACACCCATTTTCCCATTACCCATTCTGATCTCAAGTTTGATATAAAGAAAGGAAAGCACAGCTGGGTATTTCCAATTTAATATTGACTGTGACCACAACGTGGCAGATGTCCTGTTTCTGAAATGTGCCTGAAACAAGGTTTCTGAAATTTGGTCAGATGGGAGGAAAGACAGGACATGTTACTGCACTTGAACTAAGTTGAGGCTATCACCAATGACTCTGATAGACTTTCTATAGATTTTTAGAATTCTCCTCATGTATTCAAGTGGAAGACAAAGGAAATTATCTGAGACAGGTTTAAGGGGTAGAGGTTTGCTCCCTAAAAACCTTCTTGTAGAGGACAAACATTTTTAATTAAATGTTATTCAAATGAACACAGCAGGAATGAAACATATAAGTTGCAAATAAAAGTTCTGTTGGTAACAATGTCAAAAGAGCAGTGATGGGATTTTTCCCACATCTCTCGCTGGGACTTCTAGGGATTTAAAAAGTCACTACAGATGAAGGCTTTCAGCATACATAAGATGGAACTTTTCTTTAGACTGCAATTTTTTTTTTTAAAGATACTTAGGAGTTTCTCTCAAGTTTCT
Source organism: Cephalopterus ornatus (assembly GCA_013396775.1). Taxonomy (NCBI): domain Eukaryota; kingdom Metazoa; phylum Chordata; class Aves; order Passeriformes; family Cotingidae; genus Cephalopterus; species Cephalopterus ornatus. The sequence continues at coordinate 26,820 of VZRE01013298.1, forward strand.
TAATTTGGAAATCAATGAATGCTGTCTCCATTGATCTGGTTTTGGATAACGACATCAGACCTTTGCATGTGGCACAATACTGTGCTTAATTACAAAAGTGTAAGCACTCACATATGTTTACTTCTAAAACAAACTGTTTCCTTAAAGGTATAGGTAATTCATTATTCAACTATAGGGAGCAGTGGATAATCTTTACTTCCTGGATTTAAAATTCATGTTTCTTATTTTTCATGTGAGGTTTCTCTCTTCTTTTTCGCTGCTTTTCAGGGTAACAGTATACTTGTCATTTGAACAGAAAGATGATTAAAGCAATTATACAAGAAGTCTAAAATTCTGTACTGATCTTTTAAACAATTCGCATATTTTCACATGTAAGTTACACTACTGCCATTTTGAACGCTGCTATGAAATCAGCTATCCACTTTCACTTTAAGATCTCCCTTTTTGAGAGTTGTTCCAAAGCAATATTTTTCTTAATTATTATTTCTATGTTCAAAATTAATTTGCAATTTATCACGCAAGTTTTGTTAGCAAATATTAAACACCATGAAAGTTACTAGTTTAACAATTTCCAATTTGTTATATTCCACATAAACATTTTTAATTCAGCATTATTTTTTATATCAGTCTGTTTTTAAACAAGATACGAGGAAGAGACAATAAAGACTACTGAAGTAAAAAGGCACAGCTAAGAAGGAAGCACATGCTTCAACTCTTCCTTGATAAAATCTGATTCCAATGAAATGAAATAGACTGACCATGCCTCTGTTAAATTGATGACAAAAAGAGAATTCCATAACAGCTGAATTTTCAACAGCTAAAACTCTGTAAAAAATAATTGTAGGTTGCTAAACAATGCTTATTGAATTCTTATTTCATTAAAACAGTTCAAAACTTATCTTGTCTTCCTATTACAAAAGCAAATTAAATATATTTCAGCTAAACAATTCCTCAAAAGGTTCATTTATTTTCATTTTAATGGAAAGCATTATGACCTCTATATAAAATCAAGTACAAATGAACAACCATAAAATAAAGCAAGGAATTTAATAGAGAAACTAAAATTGATTACTAAATGCTAAATAAGTGACTCTGGAGAAGATTCTCCCATAAAACTATTTCTTCTGTAACAGAATAGCACATTAGGTTTCATGTATATTTTGCACGCTCACATACATAAAGAGATGTTTCTTTACTAGGTCTGGCTAACTCACAGCTCTCATTATAAAAGTACACATTTTTCCTTCACCTCGAGAAGAAAACAAGGTGACATTCCTTTTTACTTTCATTTTAATCTTGATGCATGCAGACTACCAGTATTTTTTCTTGTGTTTTCAGAGACAGGTGGCGGCATTATGAAAACCTACTGAAAATGCTCAGATCTCGCCTTGCAATCCCCTTCCCTGACAGGAAGGGGATTGGACAACTGACCTAGTGCTGGGTCAGTGAATGCTACAAAAGAAAAGCTCTATAAGCTCTACCAGCTCATTCTAACATCCTAGGACTCTCTAGAGGAAATAAAAAAATAAAAAAGGATGCTACATCCTGAACAAAGACAAAATGTGAAAAACACTATGTTCCTGCCCCTCTCTCTGCTACAATTTTTCTTGCTGACTTGCAGCTGAGCCCCCCAGTGAGGTTGTTTTGCACAATCTGCTGGAAGCTGGGTGGGTGGAGGCATCTCAGACACATGGACCCATCCTGGCTGCTCCTGACACAAGACAGATTTCCAGATCCAGGCAGAAAGAAACAATACAAAAAGGTTGAAAAAGAGAAGACCCCAGGTGATCGGAGGCATATCATCCAGGCTCATGGACGATAAAATTTCTAAAAGAAGAAAGGTCTTTTTGCACCTGGCAGCGTGAAGGACAGACCTCAGATCTATCAAACCTCGGTCCCCAGAAACAAACTTACATTGCAGTGCCACTAGCAGGACCAACAGCAGAGGGAGGAAGGAAGCTGCAACCAGGTTCCCCTTGCTCCTTGTACAAGAGGGAGAAGATGAAAGAGCATGTTTTGAATCCCTCAGAAAGAGGCCCATTATGCCCATGAAGTGAAATTTTATCCAGCTAAATAGCATTAAGCAATCCAAAATCAAGGTACATTGACTCAATTCTGCATTCAGCACGTAGCTTCCATCTCTCTTAGTCATCATGCTTTTAGCAAAAGCTTTTTCCTTGTTGCACCTCGCAAAACCACAGAGAATTTCTTTGGTTTAGAATAATTGAAGTACAAGAAAGAGGAAGCTTGAGGACAATTCTTTTCATGCCATCGGGAGTGAGTGGTGTTTACAGACAGAAGAACAAAAATAAATTAATTTACAGTGTTTTTGAATAGTCCCACTCCTAATTTTCAGGTCTGACACATCTAAAAAACACAAGGACAACAGCATTAACGCTGATTTATCCCTCCTGACCTCTTTAAGCACCGTGGGCAGCCAAAAGAACACAGTTAAAGAACATCATAGGACTCTGCTCTTTTCCACAAAAATCCTCACCACAGGGAGCACAAATAGAGGGGCTCCGAATCAAACAGAGGAAAGCATGTTGCGTACAAATGGCCAGATCCTACTGGCAATCTGCACCAGTAGAACTGACCTGACAAGGCATATTGGTTGGCTGTTGCACAGTCCGCCCTGTAAAATCATTTGTCTCCCAGAAGTCGCTTGATTCACCCGCACCCACGTGCCTGCTTGGCCCCTGTGGGGCACAGCAGTGTGCTCATGTGCTCTCTCCTGGGGACTCTGCTCCTCCCTTTGTGGTCTTCCTGTGCACTAGGCCACCTCTGATGCTTTCTCTGTCCCATGAGAAGACCACATTCCTCCATGCTAAAGGAGTAAAAAGCACTGCTCATGCGTGCTGCTGCACCTCATGGGGTCAAACACCTGGTTCAGGGGGACCTGTAACATAAAAAATCAGACTGGCTGCCGGAGCCTCGTAGAGGTCAACGGCAATGAAAACTTGGATCTAAAGCAGCAGGCAGCACAGGGGCACTTGGGGTCATAATGGGAAAGAAAGGGTCAGGCTTGTTCTGTCTGGAAAGCTTTGTCTCCCCAAAAGCGAGACATGAAGAGCAGATAAACAAGTGCATGCTGTCTTTGAGATTTTCTAGAAGGAGCTGCCATTCTGGATACCCCAGAACTGGAGACAGCTGGGAGACTTCTGCTTCAGAGAGTCACAGTGCTGATGGAGGTGGGTCAACTACTTTAAGCTTCAGGTGGAGGCCTGCTGAATTAGACCAAGACTACTAAGTAGGCTGTGTGTTTGAACTTACGCGGCAGAAACTTTTCCCTATGTGGAAAAAGAGGTGGCCATAAACTCAAACAGCGTTTCCAGCTGAGTAATCCCCCTCCAGAAAGAAACAATGTCAACTCTAGGCCTGTGTATATTATCTTTCCTAATAATTGTCCTTCCATATTTCTGTACCCTATTTGCTAGGATTCCTGTACTACAGGCAGCAGGAGAAAGGAACAGCAGCCAGGAAGACTCCATGCTCCTCTGACATCAAGAGAGACAGACATCAAGAGGGACAGTCTGCTGATCCCTCCTTTCTCAAGAAAGTGGGTTTGTAATATTAAAATGCAATTTATCCCTCAAATCTGTTCTCACACGTACCACAGTTCAGTGACTCACAGAAAGGCAGATATGACCATAAAACATAACTGGTAATGGGCACAACAGATAAGGGAAATCCAGAATTATAAATCGTGAATTCCCTGAAAGTCAAAAGCGACCTTACGGTGTCCCTCCTATGTCACCACTGGATTGCTTCAGTGAGCTAAGTGTGATATGGGGCAAACCATCGGCAGCCAGTGCTCAGTGGGAATCAGCCACGCACTGGTAACAGCTGAGTTGAGGAAGACAAGACTGTTTTGCTTATCAGTCTGGATTATCTTTTGTCTCCTCTCTTTTTCCCTGCTGTAAATCCTTTTCATGACAGCTATCTATCTGCCTCACACCTAAGCACTGGCCCACCCCCGGTGGGGTGCAGCTCTACAGTTCCTGGAGATCTTCCCCATCACCTTATATAACCCTTATACAAACTTTTCCTGAGGTGAAACAGAATAAAGCCTTCAAAGAAGTACAGGGGCTGCCTTGTCCTGCCCCACAGGGAACAGCCACCAGCAGCCTCCTGCTCACTGCATCAACCACAGTGAGAGCTCCGAGTCACATCAAAGAATTACAAATTTCAATGACTTTCTTCAAGCCACAGAGTGTAAACTTTACCCGCTTGTATCACACCACTACTTGCATTTTATACTGGCACTCAAAACAAAGACATGGTTTTAAAAATTACTTTAAAATGCTTATAATAACAGCTTTACCAAAGTGTGAGAAAAAGATTCATATAAACACCTTCCAAAATACTCTCTTCTTAACACTTGCTTATATTACAGCTATTTCACTATGTAAAAGGGCATGAAGAAAGAAATAGGAAAATTGTTTTATTCTCAGGAAAAGAAACTTTCAATTAGGTCACCTACCCTAAATGAGAATTCAAGGTTTTCTCCTCCCCAGACTTCCATTCCTGTGTCATATGAACCAAGATAATCAAAATACTTTTTGCTCACAGAAAACAATCCACCTGCCATGGTTGGAGACCTATAAAAGAGAACAGTAACTCTGAATTGAATAAAAAGCAAAACAATTAATGAACAAATCAAACAGATAAAAAAATACAATATATTTTTATTTTCCATTTTCTCAGTCTTTTCTGGATACAAAGTAAAAGCCAGACATTGATCGGTTATCATGAGGCCATTTAAATTTAATTTGGTAGCAAAAAAATTGTATCTCAAACAATTTCCAGAATGTATAAATATTGTCTTAAATAATTTTTTGCAATTGCAGTGTCTTTGTGTATAAATAACTTGTCTCTTACCTTCACATAATAGAACATAAATTTGGAGTTTTTGTAGCAGAACTGTATTAGTCAGCTCTGAAATTCTAAGTGCTGTACCTTTACATATTTTACCTAAGTAATAATTAAAGAAATATTTGTGCTTTGGTAATTAATAACAACGTTCTTGATCACATTAAAATCAAGTGAAAAAACTCTTAGACATCAATTAAGAATTAAGTAAATATAGCCCCTAAAGATGTTTGTTTTCTTTCTAAGATCTGCCCATTTGTATGTTTTTAAATTTTTTACTAGGTTTGAGAAAAAAAAATCAGGAGTCAAGACTGGATCCTCATGGAAGATCACAAGGCCCAGAGTGACAGTGCACTGAAGGCATGTTCTTTCAGTAGGGTAGCATGTGCACATACACATAAATTTGTTCAATATTTGTTCAGTATTTTCCTAATTGTTTACAGTCTTAGAAAATTACTCTCTTTAAAGTACCAAGTATATAATGCTGATTGGAACTGAGTTCAGCTGACACTTTATGAATTTTACTGAATTGCTGTTGAGGTAAATATTAAAAAATGCAAGGTGCAGTTGTTAATTAGTCTTAATATGTCAGAACCAATTTTACCAGCTATGTTTTTGAAGTAACACTGTCTCACATTGTCATATGCTGTTTCAAATAACGGAATGAGATGAGGCAAGACAGAAGGAAAAAAAACAAACTCCATAACCAGTCGTTCTTCTGTCTCCCTCCAGAACTCATCTTTCCAAACACAGCTGTTGGTGACACCACTCTCGGCACTGCTGCTTTCTCCAGACACTTGTCGAGCTCACAGTCCTCAGGCTACCATGAAACTTTATCTCTCATCGTTCTCCTCTTAGCATATCAAAGACAATTCTTCTTGTCAGAAAGAAGAAAAAAGCATTATATTTGAGCTACAGGATTTTAAAACATTTACTCTATTTTGAATTTTTTTGAAGGAGGATGTGGACTAATATATGCTGAGAAGGACTAAACTACTGCCCTGTTTTTCCCATTTAAAAAACATGTTCCCTCAGTTGAGGATAAGTTCATTAATATTTGTGAAGTATTGGGTATTATTATCATGATATCACCTAGAAAAGACTGAGAAAAATTAATCACTCTGTATTTGCTGTAGTTTATAAGATAACATATTATAAATAAAAGTAAGTACTAACAGAATCACGGTATTAAAAATGCCAAACAGCTTAATTTATTACAATACACTGGTGAAACACAGCAACTTCTAAGCTGAACATAGCAGACCCTCAACTATCAGGATTTTGTCTACAGTGCCCATTTTCCAGATGCCTTGTTTGTTCTATTACCTTACCTCTCCTAAAAACACAACATGAAGTGACAAATCATACCAACTGATTGCAACTAATCTGAAATTAAAACAAAACTAATACCCACAAGGAAGACATCAGAGTGAGCTCCTGTGAATTAGCCCTTAACAGAAACCTTGGTGGATAGAGCTGTATCATTTCATCTCAATGAAGAACTGGCAAACTGGCTCACCTTTGAAAATAGCACAAGGAACCACCACTATGGTTACAGCACCGATAAAGTCTTCAAAATAACTTTTGCATTCTATCTGGTTAATGACTTTCTTCTCTTTTCATTGTTGCCCATGATGTTTTTTACAACACAGAGCTCTTTGCTTTGCACAGAGGACATCCCCTTCCAAGTGCTGATAAGCATCTCTGGGAGTTTGCCTAGAGGACTCAAAAGACTATGTAATAAGGATTCGATATGGAGGATGACATAGGAATTTCAGCTTTTAGAGCAATATTTTTTCCAAGACCATAGTAAGCAGGAGCTTTTTTGTAAAAAACGGGGAAGTAAGCAAAATAAGTGATTTTTAGTAATATGCTTATTTCTCAAATATTTTTCATCACTTGGCATTTTCAGGTGAAATCAAAAACACATTCACAGCATAAGATGCATAAAAATTAACCTGATCACATCAGTCTTGGACTTCCTCCGTTTTTGTTCTCTTTCAGGGGTACTATGCCAAGTGAAGACCAGCCTCCAGTCAAATCCACCAATCTGTGGCTCACCAGCATTTCCCAAGTACTCAAATGTATTCCAGTCAATAACATCAATAACAGGGCAGACAACAGCTGTTTCTTCTTCCGCGATCCTGGTATTTTTTTAAAAGAAAAGGGTAACTTCCATTAGAAACTTCTCTCAAAAGCTATGACTGACAAGAACAAGGAATGCTTACAGATACCAAACACAAAGTTTTGCTCCTTTTCAATTCATACTGCAACATAAGGAAATGATGGCTACAGGAACAATCACCGGTTTCCTACCTGAGGATGCATCAGGAGGATGTATCAGGATGGACTCAGCTATAGGCACCTGGCAAGCACTTCCTGGACAGTGGAAGTGAGGAATGTCAGATGACTTAAGATAACACATTAAGCATCTGGCTTGGCTTCCATAGCCAGCATCACATTCTCAACAAAAAAAGTCTGTTTTCTTTTTGTACAGGTTGCTGCGTTTAAGAGAGCAGCATGATTGTATAGTTCTGCCAAGGTGAATAATAAACTAGCCAGCCTCTTGGCCCTCAAAGTCATGGTTGTTCCTGTAACTGTGATAATCCACGAGAAGTTACACTAAGTACTACAACAATAACTCAAAAATAAGCCGTGAGCTTAAATTTTGTGTGTTCTTTTGAACACACAACACTGGAATTAGATCTCCAAGGGTGAAAGAGAGGCTTGGAAAGGAGGCTTCCAGAAACCCTGGCAACATAGGAGATGAAAAGGAGAAACAAGATAGCACTGCAGAATGACATACCTATCAGTAAGGGTGATCTAAAGATAGTCAAGATCTTTATCATACCAAGAATATATCAGAGCTGATGACATTTCTTGTAGGTCTGCTTCTTCAAGAAGATAAACCCCTTCCTCCCATTTCTCAATACCACACAGGGTTTTCTGGATTCCTTTACAAAGCCATTTGCCCTTAAAAATGGCAGTGGGATTCTTTGCCTTCTCCTCAGCTTCTGGAAAGGCCTCTCTCAGTACTAGCGCCAACTTCAAGCACACAAGCTCAAGCTAAGGTCTTTCTTCTAAATCACTGTTTAGCATCTTCTCTACACTAGTCTTAGACATCCCCTGACAACTCAGTGAAATGAAGTGACTTGTTTGACTTTAGGATGCTGGTACTTGTTTTAGCCCTCAGTCTTCTGGTTTATATATTCCAGAGGTGAAGGAAAAATGAACATATTATATTGTCAAATAAGTAAGAGATGTGGTGTATCTGTCATTCAAAGAGAGCCAGTTCCTCATGGGATTATTAAGCTTAAAACCCACAGGCTGACCAAGGGCTCAGACTCTGAAATTACAGCAGCTTGTGAAGGTTAAATGCAGCAGAGAACAGCAGCAGTTCCAACAAAGTATTGTCTGAGCTCAAAAGACTGCCTTAAGTATGAAATGGTCTCTTGTTGCTGGAGGGAATATGCAACACAGCTGTTTTCTTCATTATCATCTTCCATTGAAATCTTGAGCACACAAAAAGGCTTATGCAAATATTGCTATCTCCTCCCTCAGTCACATAAAACTAATGTACAAAGCAAAGAGAATCATATGTACACAGAGAAAAAAAAATCCCAATAAAATGTAAAAATGCTTTGCTGTTCCTGTAACAAGTAGGGAAAGGAGTAAAAATTAGGTAGCTGGAATACAATTTCAGTTATGAAAGGAATCATGTAAGTGAAAAGCCATCTCTTTTTCCATAAGTTAAGAATTAACTAGGTGGTACAAGGCACAGGCAGTTTACAAATACAATCATGTTTGTGCTGCAAAATGCACTGTTGTATTGCTCCCATACATTTGAGTAAGATATGCCATGGAAACTTCCCCTTAGAGATGTATGTCTGCATCTGCAGCAAGAAGAGCAAGAATTCCAAGACACATTCAAGGCTAACTTTTTACAGCTGGTGATTTATTAAGTGTAAAATTATCCCAATTCTTCCTCAAGATTGCCATCTAGTGGTGTGCTAAAGAATGGAAGAAATTTCAGAATTGTCTCCACAGTCACAGTTTCTTCAGAAGCCAGTCGTTAAACCCATGCTCATTATTTGATGTTTACCCCTTTTCTTTTCATCATACTATCATAGTTAACCCCCACAGTCATCTGGAATGTACAGCGTGAAATTTAGAAACAAGGTTAAGTGTGGTAATTTTAAGAAAACAAAAAAACTAAAATAGTATTCTGGATACAATTTCAAATGGACCTGGGGAGTTTGAAAACACATGTCCCACTAGGTATCGGGAAGACTTGCATAAATCAAGAGAGCAAGTGCTTTTGAAAGTTTTTCTCCATTTTGCGTAGGGCTATTTTTTCTGGTCTTTATCCAAAGTCTATAGTAGCCCATGGGAATCTTTACAGAATGCAAATCAAACCACTGGCCTTGAGGAAAGAATTTTTTTTTTAATTGTGTTTTAAAGAGAGCTGGTTTTCTATACAGAATATTTAGGAGTCTGATTCAGGTTACTCTATCTATCAGCATATCCTAATGGCACCCAAGGGGGTAAAGACATAAGCTGTGAGTAAGGGGGGCAAAGCAATGGATGTGATGTGGGGGCAGCAGGGTGCTGTGGTGATGTGTGCCAGTGGTGGAACTGACAGCAGGAAAAGTCAGGCGATGAATACGCGTGGGTGAGGCTTCAAGAATACCATAAATATTCTAAGCTGTAAGGGAGAGCTTGTATTCTGGCTTCTAGGTTTTTTTCTTGGAGCTTTTGGAGGCTTCTTTGGGTTTTTGTTTTCTTCGTTTGTTTATTTTTAATCAGTGGAAGCTTTCTGAACAGCCTGGTGGATCTGCAGTATAGACAAGAGACTACATAGGTGTAAAGTACAGTGTCCCGGAACAGATGGTTTATAAGTAGAATCGGTGTTGACATAACATTAACTCCTCCCTATCCTACCTCATGATGTTTTATATTAGAACCAGTTTGGATAGATGAATTTGCTCAGGACTAGAAAGATGAAGTTTTTTGACTTGTATTCCATTCTGCTTATGTGCACATTGTCCCGCAATAGGGGATGTCTCAGGGCACACATCTTTCCAGACTTTCTTCTCATCCACAACCCTGGCTGACAGAAGCAGCCACCTTTCCCAAGGTAGTTTCAAAGCTGGGGGTGGGGGGATTCCTCTTCATGAAAAAGAAACATTTCCCTTGTCTGAAGAAAAAGAGCAGCTTGGTCCCCAGGAATAAAAAAAAAAAAATTCCATGTCCTGATCTTTCCCTCTTCCATTTGCTTCCCCGCAGCCAGGAGACAAACACTCACAGTGCCTCAGGGACCAGGCTGCAATAACGTTTGGTAAACTACAAGTCATTTTTCCACTGCAGAGGAGTGCCAAACAACGTCTTGTCTCTTCTTCTACAATGGGAAAGAAAACCAGCCCATAGCACCAGCTCACCTTTCCAACAGTGGCTCCAGCCAGCCCTCATGGCATTCACAGTGGCAGTCCAGGAAGGTCAGGATGTCTCCTTTTGCCACAGATGCCCCCAGCAGCCGGGCTCGAACCAGCCCCTCTCGCTTATTCGCCCGGATAAGACGCACCTTGCGTAAACCAGCCACGTAGTTCTCCAAAGTCTCCTTTAAATGTTCTATAACAAACAAACGAACAAAAAAGGATTAATATAGTTCTGGAACAATTTGGTAAAGAACAGAAAGTTCTCTCCTCAGTAGCATATTGCTTATAGCAGTACCTTAAAGACACTGGCAGTTTGAACTCCTAAGAAAGGACATGGAAAAAGCACAGAACCTAGATGGACATGAATCATGGTTACTTTTAAGAAATCAAATGCTTTACGTTTGCCTCTGTAATTAATTTCCAGATTGTTAAATGCTTCTCAAATGTTACTTAAAGTTTTTTCTATGTTTTACTCTTAACACAATTCATGTATAGTGGAAAATGCCAGCAGTGCTTTTGTGTCCTGTTATCCAAACTAAACCCAAGAACTAGGTAGCTGTCATTACATGAGACACTGGGGCAACCTTAGAGCAATCAAAACTTGCTCAAATCAGGAAACCTAAAATGTTTCAACCAGACTGTAGGTTATCTATGCAGGCATGCACTCACATACAACACATGCTTCCCCATTCTAAACTAAATTTGATTCAGAAGACAAATTTTTCCCTGGCACACTACAAGAAAAAATATTTTCCAATTAGATGCCTATGTTATACAATATTATGGTATGTGACCTGAACAGCATAACTTTCTCCTGTGGACTGGCTGACCAAAAAAGCCCATCAGCAATCAACATCATTTAGAATTATTCTTCCTACCTTTGTCACTGTAATCATCTACAAGAATAACTTCTTCCAAAAGAATATCTGGAGATGTCTCAAGAACACTGTGAACAGTTCGCAGAAGTGTTGACCAAGCCTCATTATAAAAAGCTATCACAACGGAAGTTTTTGGCAGGTTATAATAATCATACTTCTTCTCTCTGCATCTGTAAGGGAGGGTATTACATTTAGTACAAGTGCAAAAACATCTGTTACTTTTCAGAAAATGATTCTCAGATGAAGAATTTGTATACTATTTACTAACTGCAAGCAAGAACAAAGAAAAGGTCTTAAAAGAACTGCATGTTTGTGGAAAAGTCATGCAAACACTTTCAGGAAGTTGCTCTTCTGGAAGCTCTATTTTCTTAGAAGCTTTATGACTAAAATTTTGCAAACACTCAAAATGTCTAAAAAGAAAAATAATAAAAGCTCTTCTGGGCTGGTGTACGTGCAGTAGCTGTCTTTGTACAATATTAACTCAAGCAGAAGAAGAAGCAAAAGCGAAAACATGCCTCAGATTAGAGAAAGAAAATTAAAAACAAACAAATAAAAACCAAACAAACAAACCCCCAGCCACCTAAGTCCAGTAAAACCAGTAACATGCTTTGGAAAATAAAACAAGCGTAGACAGTAAAAATATAACTGTGAAGGAACAGCAACATATAAAAGAGGAAAGAAAAACCCAAACAGCAACAGAACTGAGACATATGTACACTAAAGCAGAAATTGGAAAGACCACAGAACTGCCAAAATATAATAGTGAAATCCAGAAAGACCATAAAGAGACATAGAAATGCATGGGTTTGGCTCTACAGAGAGCCAGGAAGTTTGCAAGCCATTAGATTAAGTTCCAGAATGTATTTTCTATAAATACATATAGGAACTTCCCTAAATGATCATAAGGATGCCAAGAAACTTACAACTGAGCCAAATGCATAAATTGTTAAAAGAATCCACTAGTCTAAAAGAATTTTAAAATAATGATCGTATTTATTACAATTTCTCCCCTTTGCTTAGAGCATTCCACATTAGCAGTTTTATTAAAACTCAACAGAAACTGTTCAGAGATGTTGGAATTTTCTTATGTCTCCAGCTTGCTGCCTGGAGTCACCAGGGCTTATAAGGGTCAGAAGGACATACTTCAACTTCCATAGACCACTAGGTCGCAACAGATACCAAAGCAGGTAGGGTATGCATCCTACGGAAACAGAACAGCAGCGAGTCCTCCAAAACCCATGGTATGGGGAGCAGAAAAAGGAAATCACAGTGATTAGTAGAAAACCTGACAGCAAAATCCCTTAGGTCAATTTAGGGGCACCAAAGTTCCCTAAAACACTCAGAAAACAACATTTAAAGCAAACTGCTTACCTATAGCACGTTGAGAAAGCATTTACAAACTATTTAACGCTGCTGTGTTTCCAATTAAAAAAGACTTGCAGATTTCCTTAAAGATTAGGAAATTATTAAGATCGATTGTGCAGAAAGAAAAAAGAAGTCTGAATCTGAATATTCCTAAAATTAATATTCTTATGAGGAAAACAAAAGGTCTGTAGAATATTTCTGTAATAAATATCTGGAAATGAGGAAGGAAGGAGGAGAAATGACACTTGAGCAGAGGAGGCTCGCAGAAGGCTGCTTCTCAAACATGAAAGGAATGCTATACAGCAACACTCATATACCATGTGTATGCATGCATACAGACAAACAGATATACACAGATAGGTACACACACACACACACACTTGTTTAGTGAAGTACAAAAATGCCTGTTCCTCCAGGCTGTAACTTGTCCTGAGGCAAAAAGGGGCATTTGCACGGAGAACTGCCTCACCTCTGGCTGGTGACAGAATCCATTTATTTAGTCAAACGTTCGTGTATTAACACATGAAAAAAGAGTGACATTTTAATTAACTTTTTTTTTTTTTAATGCAGAAAAACCTACTATATGAATCCAATTTTGAAAACCCATATTTACTTTAGCCTAACTGAAAAACTACGCTCAGTACGGCCAGGAAAAAATTTTCCCTTTTTATTACGGTCACTTGTACCACATAATTTTGAATTAATTTCTTGATGAAAATAGGATCTTCACATACCCGTTTTAGAAAACTGAAGGAAAATATAAATAAATAAATAAAATCCTCCAGTAAAGCTTTCTCTGGAAAATATGGCAGAAAGATTCATGGAATAATAATGCTGTGTTCCACTATTTAAAAAAAAAGGAAATCCAAAAGGTCTAAAGAAGCTTATAAGCCTAATTATAGATTAAAAACTTCAACGGATTTGCCTGAAAATTACATGCTGGAGACGGGAACCATAATTTGGCACACAGCAAGGCGATCCCTGAAGTGTTTGTGATTCACTGTGTATTGCTGCCTCCTTCCTTGAGCACACCTCACACTGCAGGAAAAGGTCAGGCTCCTAGAGGACATAATGGAGCACACATTTCTTAGGTTTCTGAAGTCAAGAAAGAGGTCAAAACTAAAACTTATAATCCCTAAAGAGGGTCTACAAGAAAGTTGGAGAGGGATTTTTTACAAAAGCTGTAGTGATAGGACAAGGAGGAATGCTTTTAAACTTCCTCTTTAAAGGAAAATTAGAAAAAAATTTAAAAATAGGAAAAAAACCACATTATTCAACTTTTATGCAGATTTGCATGTTTATCTCAAAAATTATTTCCAAGATATATATTTCTTGCTAAATTGCTGCAAGATCTCTACTGTTAGCGGTCTCAAGTATGGCTGTTAAAATGAAGCACACTTTTCCTCATCTTTCTGTAACGAAAGAAATTTCAAAGAGTTTTGCTAAGCCTTAACAATTAATCCCATTGCGGAGATTACAAACCCAGAGCATTTAAACTGTGCAAAAATTACAGTGTAAGAAAATCTTTAAAAAGCTAATGAATCCCTGAAATGGAAATGCTTAGAAGTGTTGCTGAATAACAATTAAGTGGCATGCATATGGACACTAAACATTACCACTTCACAAGATATAGAAGCTTCAAAAAACCCACATGGAGTACAAAACCTGACTTGAAGCACAGCAGACATAACTCAGCTTTTTCCATTCCTCAGTGCCTATTTACCACAGAAGCACCTTAGCAACACATCTTCTGTATTCACCTTTGCAAACTTCATGTACTTTTATTCTCCATTTGTCAGCCAAGTATCCAGGCTCCTACTTTCCAAGTGAATCATTTCACTCCTACTCTGGGTTATTCAGAAAAACCAATGCGTGTCAGTTATGGTATGTCATTAAAATGACAGAGGGGATAAAAACTGGTGACAGCAGTCCCAAAATATGTTTTTGCAGACAGTGGGAATGTATATTTATGTTGCCTATACTGCAGCCTGCTTTCAGCTTCTGAGTAAAGTGTTCTTTTAGTGCCACCCTAAAAACTCATAAGACTATCCTTTCCAATATAAAGGATCATGTTAAGACAGGATTAATTGCATCTCACATTAACCATCCTAAAAGCTAGGTGTTACTTTGAGCTAATCATCTGGACTCTGCATATCCATAAAGACAGCTCCAGAGGGCGACCCTCCTCACCCTCCTTAAGCCATTTATCTAACACAGCCAAATAGATGTCTGTGGCTTCCCAACTCCATCTATAGAGGTTTCACTACAGAACAGCTGCTCAACTTTTCTACGACTAAAGTACCTAGAGTCTCTACTACTGGCTGTTGATACATCACCTTGAACCTCGTCATCATAACTACCAAATACTTTGCAAAAGCATAACATAGAAACAAGACAAATGGATTTGCCTGTAAGCATGACATTTCCAAGCATGGACAATAAATGCAGATGCATTTGAAGTCATAGAACAGAATCATAGAATCAGCTGGGTTAGAAAAGACCTCTGAGATCATCAAGTCCAAACCTTGATCCACTACCACCACAGTTACTAGGCCATGGCACTAAGTGCCACATCCAGTCTCATCTTAAAAAACATCCAGCATATTCTTTCACTACTTTCATGATCTTATTCAACCACAGGAACTTTACTGCTTTGCAATAATTATATACATTTTAAAATAAACAACCACTTAAATTAAAAATGTGTGCATGTTGAGTGGGCTCGTTTTCTTCAGAGAAGTACGCAATATCTCTAGTCAAGCTCATTTTGGAAACAGTTATCAGATACCAGGATCAGTCACTGAAGAAAAACCTGATGTTAGCATATCTGAGAAGCTTTTTAGAGTCAATAAATGCATAAAGTCTTAAACAGAACTCAGATTTCACTGGAAAACACTGATACATACTGGATAATGCAAACGAGTGACACCTGCTCAGTGTCTGCCCTCTGGTGACTCTTGCTCTCTGCAGACCCACTAGAAAATGCACAAGCATAATCCTTGTGCACAGCGGAGTGCCACCCAGAGAAAACGCGGCCAGGACTGCCTCTAACCACCTCCCAAGGAGTGAGCTGGGACACTGCTCTGCTCCAGCAGCAGCCTGCTTCTGCATCATCCTCCATTTCCCTCAGGCACTCTCTGCCATGCTGGGTGGGTGTTCCAGGGTTCCTCTTACTTGATCACTGTGGCTTAAAAGACCAGTATAAAACAAGAAATGCTAAAAGACAAAGCTTCTGTTTATCAATTTATACTAAGACAACATCTACATTTTAAAATTCTAATTGTGTTCATCCATAAATTTTTCAATCTCTAGATGGGAAGAAAGACAAAATAATGTTGGCACATACCTGAACACAAAACCACCTTCACTATGTACCATCTTTCCTGGATCTTTTACTACAGCAGCTGATCTCAGTCGACAAATGCAAACTGAAGCAAAGCATATAAAAGTCTATCATCATCCATCCAAATTCCTGTGGGTTTTTGGTTTTGCCTTTCTTACACCGCATTTTTAGGCCATAGTCTAACCGAGAGTATACGTCTGACAGGTTTAGTAAATTAACCTTGGAATCTACTACGCTACAAAAGCTTCTGTTAGCAAGTTTTACAATAGGTTATTTATTAGAAACTAAGGAAACATCAGTCAGGAAATGCCCAAACAAAATTAAATTGGCTGCTTTGAAGAACATTTGTGTCAATTAACGTAATCACTCAATTTATTTCATTGTAAAGAGCTCTTTCTCTTAGAGATGTGTATCTACACACAGGGAGAGAGAGCATGAATGTGTGCACACTGGGCGTGCTGCCATGAGTTAATTAGGAATGGTTGCTGACATGCTCTTATTTAAGACTTTCACCACAACTGTGACAATGATACAGCAAGGGAAAATACACTTCTAATCTCCAAATTTGATCTTCTATAAACAGTTACTCATACTTTAAGAAAAAATATGAAATGCTCTGTGAGTTTTCAAAGTTTTGTTAAGAATACAACCTGCGTATAAATTATTTAATGCTTTCTAAAGGTATACTATATAAGTTTTGCTTTTGAAGTTTCAACGTGAATGCCTGAGGCAAGTTCAAGATTGCGTAGCTTCTCTCAAGAAGTGCAAAACAGCATGTGCTACTGCTATATCTGATTCAGTGTGATTTACGTGACTACAGTACGTGATGTTGCCATATATGCTCCACCATAGTGTCACCTGGAAAACACTGCCAGGGTCCTACTTCAGGTTGGCTTTCACGCGGTGGGCTACAAACCAGGTTGACTGGGTGTTTTATGATGGGCTGTAGACATGCCGACTCGCCACACAACCTCCTTTTCTCTTTCTAATTTGAATGGCTAAAACATTGAATTAAACAGCAGATGTTCTTTTAGTAAGAGGTGTGCTCAAATGTGGCATTTTGTAGGCTATAAGGAAATAAACCTGATGGGGAGAAATGGCAGCAGCTATGGGCATCTCAATACAGTTTCACTATCTCCACTCCCACTCCATAAACTTCAAAGGCAGCAGTGTGGGCTCTGGGATCTGCCAAGTATCTTCACCCAAGAGAAAATACGTCCTTCTCCCACCCTTCCCAAGTCATGGTAGAGGACACTGCTGTACTGAGGTCTTCTCCCCTTTTCTATTTTGCCTTCCCCACTGCTCCCAGCAGCAGCTTAGAGTTCAGCACATCCATCCACGAGCATCCCAAGCTCTGCAGCATGACATAGATGGCAGCACTGGTTTCTAAGCCACCCCACAGAGTAACCAAGGCCGTGTCACCTACTCCAGGCTGAACATAGAGTTGAACAGTTGCTCCTCACCCCTCCTTGGGGGAAATCAACCCATGGATAAAATCCAGCATGTGAGCAAAAAGCAATGCCACCTTACTACATCAAAGTCTGGGATATAGAAGTGTGGTATTTCCAGTGAAATTTAAGGATATGAAAAATAACATTATTCTTACCCTCTTGAAACACTACCCACCATTTCATGCGAAATTTATTTTCTCACATAAAACTATTTTGAGCCAACTGTCAGTTCTGGAGTTTTCTCTTTAAAAAAAAATAACAAAGGTCTTATTTAAGCAGGAGAGGCTCCACTGGTTTTCCACACCTACACATGCTACATGTGTTCCACTATTACAGAAGAAGGTGGCAACGTTTGCAGAAGGTGTGTCTTGGTCCAATGAGCAAGGCAGATAGCAGCAAGCTGCTGATAACTGCCATAATGCCCAAGTTATTTGGGGGCAAGGCTGGAACACATAAGCAGCGCGAGTTCAGGCGATGCTTGCCTACACTTCCCTACCACCTGGTCTCAGTCCAGCAGCCTAGCTAAAAGATCCCTAAATTATGCCTGCTGAAACAAATCCCGTTAGAGAGACTCCCCTGTACACTCTACAACCCTGTGATCGGATCAACTCTCTGAAAAGAGAGGTTAGCTAGATTGTGAAACAGTTTTCCAGGTTATTTGATGTTTTATAGAACAATTCTCTCAGTGACAATAAGGTCTTTATAAGACAGACTGCCAAATGCTGTTTTAAGATTTCAGATAATAAAGGGCTGCACTGCCTAGTATATAAACATAGTAAGAAGCAAGCAAGCAAGAAAGACAGGAAACCTTAAACAGAAGAAAATATTTGCTAAGAAGTTTGGAGGAGAGGAGAGCAAATTTGCTGATGACACCAAGCTGGGAGGGAGTGTCGACCTGCTGGAAGGCAGGAGGGCTCTGCAGAGGGATCTGGATAGACTGGAGAGATGGACCGATTACAATGGGATGAAGTTCAACAAGGCCAAGTGCCGGGTTCTGCACTTTGGCCACAACAAGCCCCTCCAGCGCTACAGGCTGGGCACAGAGCGGCTGGAGAGCAGCCAGGCAGAAAGGGACCTGGGGGTACTAATTGACAGGAAGCTGAACATGAGCCAGGAGTGTGCCCAGGTGGCCAAGAAGGCCAATGGTATCCTGTCCTGTATCAAAAATAGTGTGGTCAGCAGGAACAGGGAAGTGATCCTTCCCCTGTACTCTGCATTGGTGAGGCCACACCTGGAGTATTGAGTTCAGTTCTGGGCCCCTCAGTTCAGGAAAGATATTGAAGTGCTGGAGTGGGTCCAGAGAAGAGCAACAAGACTGGTGAAGGGACTGGAACACAAGACCTATGGGGAGAGACTGAGGGAGCTGGGGTTGTTTAGTCTGGAGAAGAGGAGGCTTAGAGGTGACCTCATCACTCTCTGTAACTACCTGAAGGGAAGTTATAGCCAGGTGGGGAAATTTAGGCTGGATATTAGAAAGAAATTCTTTACAGAGAGAGTGGTCAGGCATTGGAATGGCCTGCCCAGGGAGGTGGTGGATTCACCATCCCTGGACGTTTTTAAACTGAGATTGGACATGGCACTTAGTGCCATGATCTAGTAAACGGACTGGAGTTGGACCAAGGGTTGGACTTGATGATCTCTGAGGTCTTTTCCAACTCAATCGATTCTATGATTCTATGAGAGAAAGCAAATCTGTATAAGACAGATTAAAAAAACATTAAGAAAAAAATGTCTAGAAAGCCCACCTATGAACATTGACTAAACCTGTATCCTAAAATCCACAAATTTAAGAATTCCATAGAGCCTCCTAATTCTAAATTTTTAGAGAAAGGCTATATAAGTTCCTACTTGATTACGGTTGTGCAGATGAGAAGGAAATTGTACATGTGACAATGGGGAAAACAAACTGATTTTCACTTTATTTTCCTGATTTGAAACAGCGGTTACATTTTGCTCAAATGTGTGCAATTTTCTTTCAAGGTAGTGAGATACACTTAACCTTATGGCACAGAGCCATACTATTTCCTACACCTACATTCAGAAACTTACTTTCATGAGAGTCATTTGATGTAGGACAAGAAAAATATTAAAAACAAACAAACAAAAACCTCACCAAAAAAAAAAACAAACAACAACAACAAAAAAAAATCCCAAACCACCCAATGATGAAGAAGTATTACCCCTGCCCTTAACTGTATGAGGAAGCAATGAGATGTCTCAGAGACACACTGCTTTGACAGTCTAAAGCCTGTTTATATACGTAAGGAATCCTGCCAACTAACACTAGAGTAACAACTAAAAGGTATTACAATTAATGTAGCTACTAGTAAGCAATTCCCTATACCAGAAAAGGTCAGAAAACAAATGAAAAAAATCCAACACTAAACGAGTGAACATAGCGTTACAGAACTACTCTACCAAATACACCTTTAAGTGTTTAATGCAAAGTGTTTGCTCATAAGAAGTAGTGTGCTGTGTCTTCTGGACTCTGATTAGATGTAAAGCATGGGAATACCCAATGCCAAAGCCAGCCAATGCACCACCAGCTGTGTGTTTAGAGGGAAGGGACGTGAAGGAGGGTCAAGCTGCTGCAGCTAACCTCTTCAAAGAGTTCCTATTTCCTATATGCACCACTGAAAAAAAAAAAAAAAAGTCACTGCAGTTATTTCACCTTTAGATAAGAGATGAAAGAAAAGCTCCTGAGTGAAGTCCAGAAGTCATGGTGGGCTGAGGAGGAAACACCTGGCTGCTGGGCCTTTTTCCTGGAACAGAGTCAGGTTAAAACTCCTGGCAGGAGCAGCGTGCCCATTGAAATCAGATGCTGTGATTTTTGGAGTAGAAAAGGGACCAAAACCTAATATCAAGGTTTATTATGGGAATTTGCTAGCAAGATACTATCAGATGAGCATCTTGGATAGCTTGGTATTTACAGCCCAGAAAATAAAATAAACCACAGAAAAAAAGCGAGACTGTAAAAAATCACATTGAAATCTGGGAACAAACAAGAAAAAGAGTTTTGAAAGTCAGAAAAATCCTAGCACAAGATTGTTGTGCTAAACTCAAACACAATATTCCCCCAAAATAAACAATATTACAGGCATAAATGATGGTGACAGAGGAGTTTAAGTATTTGTGTATACTAGCTGTCTTATAAAGGCACTTAAACATATAAACACAGATATTTAAACAGATGTCTAAAATCATACATATATAAAACATTTATATAAAGAATCTCTATCTCCATCTCCAAAACACAGAAAATTACCTAGAATTAAAGAATGAACCTCTCAAACTTTTTTTTATAGCTGCAAAATATGAAGACCACATTCAATACTTTGGGGGCCTTTGTGGCTACTTAAAATCATTTGCCAGTTAAGAAAATACAGGAAAGAATTAAAAATCCATTTCCTTGTGATCACAAGTAAAATGAGCCCCAAGGGCTGATTCAGGCTTCTACAGTGAAAAAGACAACACAAAACGCTGAGCTGGCACAAAAGCTTGTATTCCCGACTTGTTCCTTCTGTAACAAGAGTCAGCCAAAAGGCAGCTGGTGTGATTTTACAGAAACCATCCCCAAAATAAATGTGCAGTGCACCCCTACTGTGAGAAATATTGAAAGGAAAAAAAAGAAGCTAGAATGTCTAAAATCAGGAACAGCACTTGAGAACAGCCCTTAAACTAAAAGAACTCAAGTAGAAAACCTGGAAATGTATTTCTCACACACTGTAATAACCTGTAAAAGGCTGTCTAAGAGAACATATCAGTTGTCTGCCTAACCCTGCAGTCCTGTAAAGCAAGCGCACGATGAGAAGCCCCATAGGACAGAATGCAGACCTGTTGTTGCGGGGGCAGAAAGGCAGAGCAGCAGTGGCCAAACTGCACAGCCCAGAGCTCATCACACCGCACTCACAGGGCATCAGCCCCAACGGGGCCCTCACTGAGTCAGTGTCCGACCGAGGACGCTTGTTGCATTTCAACCTCCTACAATTGTTGCTTTTACTCTTATGAGTAAAAACTCAAGAAATTAAAAATAGATGTTGGGAAGACAAGCAGGACCATCCAGAAAACATTACGAACAGAGCGGGGGTGGGGAAGGGCAAAAAAAAAAAGTCACTGTGGCAGTGATGTAGCCTTGAAAGAGGTGTCCAAAGAACCTGCTGAATCTCCATCCTTGGAGACTTGGAGGTTGGACTAGACAACCCAAAGGTTCCTTCCAACCTGTGTCCTTCTCTGGCCTTACAGCATATTTCACTTCTAGCCTTGTACAAACCGTATGATCATTTAGTAACTTCCTCCCACTCTTATTCATAAGATTTTTCAAAAATAATATTTTTATAGATTGTTTATATACCATGTTTATTTGTTTATATGTATGCTTAAATATATATGTGTGTATGTGAATAAATATATGTTCATACATACATACACACACAATCACACACACAATTCTAGCCACCAATAAAACTAGAGTTCCTGTGTGATGAAACACATTATCAGTTGCTGATCTCAAGCACAGACAGTTAAAGGAAGCAGAAACTGTCTAAAGGAAATGATAAAAGTTGTTGAGTTCTTCAGGTCTGTGGTTCTATAGAAACAGGATCAGTTGTCACAAAAAGCATGTTACAATGGTGAGAAAAAGAAGGGATAAAGACCTTCTGAATATTTGCATTGTTGGGAATTTATTAGTAGGAGAAACATCTTAATTTGAAACTTCCTGGATTCACAGTCAAGTATCATCAGTCAGTACATTATTTGAGACAGTAATCTCAGCCACACTGTTCTTCTCTTCCTGCATAGTATTACCAAACATAGGTATTAGCAAGCAACTTGCCACATTTCTGTTCCGATAGCAGGTCCAGGATGTACAAAATGTAGCAGTAGAAAATGTTTTTTTTGTCATAATTTTCTAATAAAGAAACACTTTGTGCCATAATTTTGCATATCATGTTTAATGGCTTACTGGTTCAGATACTGTCAATCTTTTTAGCAAAATTCTAGTTTTCATTGGATTCAAATGTTTGTACCCGGAGAGCAGACTCACTGATGAGTGTGGGAGGACAAAAGTTAAAAGGAGCAGGGAACATCCAGGTGGTGGTCATGTTGCCTTTATTCCTCTTTCTTTAATCCTCCCATTTTACTAGCATTTAAAATTTCCAAACTTGCATCCATACACACAAAAATATGCTGAAACAGACCAAAAGCCCATAGCCCAGAAGAGAGTCTCCAAGTACAGCATCTGTCAATATCTCCTGAACACTTAATTTAAATTTTCTAGTAGATGGACTTCCTTATTCTTTACAGTAAATGGATTTTTGGAACAAGGAGGTGGCAGAATTTGTTTTATCCACTTTTCATCAACCATGTATTGCAGCAGCCCAGGAAGAGGTACTCTTTCAGTAACACATCTGTCTTTCAGGCTAAAGACCTGTCAATTAGCAATTCTTTATGAAAGCCATGGTCTAAGTTGAACAGCATTGGATCCAGCACAGATTTCTACAGGACTTTATCAGTGACCCTTCACTATTTAAAACAAAACAAAAAGCATCCCCAAAACCAACCAGCCAAATAAAAAAGTCCAAAACAAATGCTTTCTAGCTTCTATTCAGTTATTTATAAACGCAAGAAATTTCCGTCTCATTTCACAGTTGTTTAGGAACTCATCAAAAGCATCTGGAAATAACTTCTTCATCCATATAATTACGACCTTAAAAAAACTCAAATAGATTTGTGAGACACGTCATCCTTGACAAAAGCCAATTTGACTTTCTCAATAGATGATGCCTAGCCATCTTTCCCTTATCACAGTTTGTAAATAATATGGATGGAAGAGATCCAAGGCTTACCAGTACACAGTTCTCTAGTTCTCCTCTGGGACTCCACTAAAAAAAAGGTGTATTTGCCACCTTCTGGTCTTCAGGTACCAAAACTGTTTCACTGATCACACCTAAATTTTAGCTTTTGCACCGTTTTAGTGGACAGCTGAAGCTTAGTTTGTTTCAGTCTACCATTACAGCCTCACCTATCACCAAAATATTCATTAAAGGTCATTACCAAAATTAAAATAAAAAAAAACTAAGTAATGTTTTCCCTAGAGCTGTATAGCCTCTAATCTTACAATGAAGTGCAATGAAAGTCTACTGCTATGGACTCGGTGATACCTTTTTTTTTTTTTCTTTTTTTTTTTTTTTTCACTTCAATCACTTAAATGGTCTTCCCTCTTAAGAGAGGGAATTAACAACTTCATTGCAAAATTGCCTTTGGGGAAGTTTGTTTGCATTTGCTGTGAGTTGGATAGATGCTCTGTAATATTTCTGCCATAATTTATATTTAACTGTGTACAAAGAAATTAAACACCTGCCCGCAAATATAACAACAGTGCAGTACAACCCCAGCTTCAGAAGGCAATTATCTCAGAGGTTATGTCACTGGTGCTTTGTGATTCTCTTGGTTTGGATATATTTTGCCATTTCAACATCCACATATTCAAATCAAAAAGGGTCTGTCATTGTAGCAAAATGTATTCATCTATTTATATTTTTTCATTTCTAGAATCATCATCCACACACATCTATAATGTCTACTATTCAACAACTGTAATCTCTCATTTCCCCTGACATCCTGTCATAGAGAAATGGCACAAGTCCAAAATAATTAATTGAAATTATTTGATTCTTCCCATGGAAAAGCAACTAAAATGGTCCTTTTGGACCTATGGTCTACAGACTGCTTATACACATAACTAAGAAAAACAAGCCTAGTGTCAGGCTTAAACTTACGATAAAAAAGCCTTGCATTTGCATTTCAGCTTTTTGAGAGCCATCATAAGATTTATGTTTTAGATTCAGCACTTATAACTAGAGCTGGTGAAATACTGGCCAGGACACACTGATGTGACATGAATGCTTTCCTCACAGCTCTTTACTACCATATGGCACAAACCTGCTGGAATGAAATAAACCTGCTGAAGCCAAGCTCAGGCAAAGCAGAGGAGAGGGTCCAAGGAGTCAGCAGCAGCCATGGCTCCATCCTGAACCCTTTGGCAGATGGCACATAGAATCACAGAATATTCTGAGTTGCAACAGACCCGCAGGGATCATCGGAGTTCAACTCTTAAGTGAATGGCCAAATACAGGGGATTGAACCCATGACCTTAGCATTATTAGCACCAAGCTTTAACAAACTGAGCTAATCTCACCCATAACTGCGTATCCTGTTCCTCTCACCAGCTGGTCACTCACTCACAGGAATGCCCACACTGCGGTGAACATGCAGCTACACCAAGTATTTGCATTAGGCCAGAACAATCAGACCTGCTGCGCTGCACTGCCTTTACAGCTGCACTGAACCATTGCCTGTAAACTGGAACCCCCTCATCAAACAGTATCTAATCCTTAGTTTACAATTGCTTATGTCATCTGGCACTGGCTTCATAACTGTAAATGTAACTTGTAAAAGAAAATTTTCCCAACAACTAAGCATCCCGGAACAAGCAGTCTCACTTCAGAATAACGTTACGCACCTCTGTGATCACCATTTCTAGCTCACTCTAGGTGATAATAAAACAATCTATTTTATACTGTGTGGCATAAGACATTTGAATACAATGAACAGCTGAAGTCTGGGAAGTGTAATATTTGTAAAGCTAGGAGTGACTGGAAAAGAACGTTGGTGCCTAAAGTGACTTACCCAGGGGACAGCAGCAGTAGGGGACAGCACAGTACGAGAAACACGGCAAGCATGCCGTTGCTTGAGGGTTGAAACCACAGTACCAGGGCTACCGGGGGAAAACAGCAGACTGGTACACGCACCACCAAACACCCTACTTGTGCTGCCTCGCGGAGGTGATGCAGCCAGTCACCGACGGACTCAACTCTGAGAGCGAACGCTGCGATCTGAGAGCATTTGGGAGAGGAAAGAAAGTTTCAAAAGCCTCCACATTCCTGAGCGAGATGCAGCCGAGAGAGACACGGTTACCCTGCGCTGGCCGCTGCCAGCAGACGCTCCGGTTTGGCCGAGGGGCCCTGGCAGCCACACCTGCGGCAGGTACGGCTCCTCTGCCCCGGTCCCAAGCGCCTTGGGGGCGGCAGGGGAGCCCGCCAGTACTCACAGCGGGTTCCAGCGCTCGGGCAGGCGGCGGTGCAGGGAGATGCGGTCGCTCAGGTAGATGTTGATCTGGTGTCGGCGGATGCTCTCCTCCTGGCGGCGCTTCTCGGCCGGGCTCAGCTCCAGCCGCACCGCCTGGCCCAGCTCCCCCAGCGCCCCCCGGTCCA
>VZRE01013298.1:63846-87226 GCA_013396775.1 Cephalopterus ornatus
CGCCGAGGCTGAGCCTTCCCCGCCCCGGGGCTGCCGCGGGGGCTCGGCTCCCCTGCCCTTCAAATCCCGGTTCCCGGACCGGGAGAGGGCGCTCGGGAGGGCCGGGGAGCTCCAGGCGGGTCAGGCGTGTGGGAGAGAGGGCGGGCGCCATGTTGGAATCTGGGGTCGGTCGTCGCCGGTGTATCCCGGCGTTATCCGGGGGGATCCGAGCCGTCACCTGTTCCCGTCCCTGGGGGTGGGTGAGGAGGGGTTGTCTAACGTAGATTTGGGTAAGTGTTGCGCCGGGGCATTAGGTTTTTATCTTTTGTGGTGACTGAAGCAGTGAACGCTATTTCTTGGATAAAGCCAGCGCAGAATTGTAGTCCAGGGTAACCTGAACGGGAAAACTCTGCTTTCCTCTTTCCTTCTGTGACAATAGGATACACACGTACCCTTACTTAGTTTTTACTTTTTTATTTATGTGTGTGTCTTACCTACTTGTTGAAGAGTCACGTCTGACATAAAACACACTGAAGCAAACAGACACAATTAATTTCCCTTGGCTTTCCCATGTTTTCCTAAGTGGCTCGCTGGAGGATGTGGAAAATCATTGCTGAGAGTTTTTAATGACAAAACTGGGTTGTTTTCTGCATCGGTGACGCTGTGCTTTGAGTAACCCACTGCTGGGCTGTGGGAGGTCCCCGAGTTGCTAGTGCTGGTGTTGGTGCCTATCTTTACACGTACAAGTATGCCTTGGGCTCACAGGCGTGTTTTGCGGGGTTGGAGAGCAGTGCTCTCTTATAACAACTGAATGCTTAATTGAGAGGAGAAATGTTTTTTGTGGTTTGGTCTTTTTTTTTTTATTTTTTTTTTTTTTTAGTTTCATAGCGTTTGAATACTTGGAAGAAAAAAATCTGTTTCAAAGTCAACATTTCTCTTTTCAATTAATGGCCACAGAAAGTTCCCAAAGAATGAGTCACACAGCTGGTTCTCCAGCAAGAACAAGGAAGACAAGGTTCAACAATTTTGTTATTTTATGAAGGTAAAAAAAAAGGAAAAATAGTTGCAGAAACAGTTTTAGATTTTTTCCGCATAATGAAAACCATACGCTCATTCTCTAAAAACAATAAAGTCAAATCACTATAACCTTCTCACTGATTTCAAGAAATTACTTGCTGACACTTGAAATGTATTGTATGTATTATTGAGACCTGTGCAGAAACCATAGAGTAGAAGAGCGTGTTTCTCTTTTCTTTTTAATGGATAACCAAAAAGGAAACATAGTGTTTATACTAAGGTAAGTTTTAGACTATGTAGATGTTTAATCTTCTGTCATTAGTCCTATTGAAATTGCGCAGGAGATAGCATATGTGCGTAAAATTAATCATGTGTACAGGGGTTGCAGGCTCTACTGAGGTGATGAAGTGAAGGCTACCAGGATAGACCTTGTGATGATGCAGGCCCTGGAGGCTTCCTCCTGCGACTGTGTACTCTCTGAAGGGAAACTAAGGACTTTTGGTCTCTCGTTTGCTTTTGGTGGTTAGTAGCATTATTCAGGATTTCCTCAACTAACATTTGCTCTGCTGCAGTGCACAAAGACTGCTTTTAGTGTCGAAGTTGGATTGCGTTACAAGCACTGCACAAGCATACAGTAATGCATGACGTCTGCAACAAGAGCACAACATGCACATCTTGTCAAAATGTGGGATTCCTCAGCTGAGGAACAGTAAAGGTTTTCCTTTTCCTCATGGTTATCTAGCTGGTTGGGTGTGTGGCTTGCAAGATTGTCTTTTGCTTAATGACAAACTACCACAGCCTCTGATAATCAGAGGTTGGTTACTGATAAACTGGTGTCCGAGTTCAGTACTCTGACCAAGTTCTTGTAGGTATTCTACACAAGGAGGGTTTAATGATTTCATTCCAACTTTCCTTATTGGAATATACAGGATGTTCGCAAGGGTTTTGATTTAGCCCAGTGATACAGCAGTCTCCTGTCAAGGCTGACATAGCAGTTGCACAACAGGCAGTTGAACCATGAGACAAACAGCACACCCATTACCAGTCCCTGTATGCTCCCCATCACAATGCTGGGTGTTGGGAGGAATGGGTTAAAAAATCAGAAGACTGTCCAGGAGGATTGTAAATCTCTCAAGTGATCTTCCAGCTGGGAATAACTCTTGATAAGCCTGTGTGAACAGCAGGCCAGTGATCCTCTAGCACGGACTGATAATGATGCCTGCATCTCCAGTCGCGTACCTCTGCCTATGTGTTGCTTTGGGGATCCCCCAGTTCACAAGTTAACAGAAATGAATTTACTTTTTGCATTTCAGCTGCAAATTTGTGGTGGTTACAGCTGCCTGTCTGTGTCAACTCACACACTGAGTATCCTCAATTTCCAGGGAGGAGTATGTGGCAGGAAGCCAAGCCCAGCTCAAGAGCTTTGCTCTCTTCAAAATTCATTTTGTTAGTTGCTAAGTTCTGGTGCTCTGTGTTGGGCTGATCTGTATAGACACTTTCCCCATGCTGGTCTGGCTGACTTGGAAGCAGAATATTTACCACTGATTGTTCTAGGGAAGGCCATTCACACAGACAGTTGTCCCACTCTTCTAATAGAGCCACTTCTCTCTCTGATCCCCTTGGTCTTGAGCAAGTTCAGGTTACTTTACAACAGCTGTGGCCACTGGCTGTGTTCATCTCTGAGCTTAATGGGCACGTGCCTGTCTTCTTTCATTGTGGGCATTAATTGATGGTTCACAACTGGAAAATAGGGGATAATGCAAATATAAAAGACTATCTATCGAGTTCATAAAATGGTAATTTTTCTTTTTTTATTAGCACTGACCGCAGTTTTTACTCTACTTGTTCAGTAATAATGAGGGTACTTAAGATCTCTGGAAACAAATTTGCTTTGATTCTTGAATGCGATAGAGCCCTAGAAATAAAGTGAAAGTGACCCTTTGGTTCCTATTAGTTATGAGTTGGTACCATGCAGCTGAAAATGAGGCTGGCATGTTGCTGCTATAACCGGACCATCCTCTTAAATAGGGGTCTACTTTATGGGCATGGTCACTGGTACATGTGGAATGGTTTAGTTTACAGTCCTCAGCTGACAATTGCTCTCCTCCAACAAGGTGATCACTGGTCATGTTCAATGTTATGTGTGTGATCCCTCAAAGTGTTTTAGTCAACAGGCCAATTAGATGAGAAAGTTTTCCGAGTTCAGAGAGTATGTTGGTTTTGGCCATCAAAGGTGTTAATTCTCCTTCCTTTCTCTTTCTCTCAAGATTTGGACATCTGAGCGTGGCCCACATCTTGCTGGAGAATGGTGCTGATCTCAATGCACAGAATAAGTTAGGAGCCAGTGTCCTCACAATGGCCTCCAGAGGTGGCCACGTCAGCATGGTGAAGTTGTTGCTGGAATCTGGAGCTTTTGTAGACAATTATGACCATTTCAGTACAAATGTACTTAACAGCAGCAGAGACGACCTTCCCGATATCACTCCACTAATGGCTGCTGCTCAGCATGGACATGAGGCAGTGGTACATCTGTTACTAGACTGGGGAGCTGATTGTAATTACACTGTGAAGACGATGGGCTGGAGTCCTTTAATGCTGGCAGCTGTTAGTGGAAAGGTGAGCTTGGCACAGCAGCTTATGGAGAAAGGTGCCAATCCTGATCACCTGAATGTGTTACATAAAACACCTTTTGAAATCTCTGTTGGCTTCAAACACAAAGACATGAAGGACTACCTGGAATCTCTCACAACAATCAGACCTCAGGCAGGTATGGAGTGTTATTTTTTTGTTTCACTCTCTTGCAGTTTTGATTGTGTATTTAGAAATTGAAGGTCTTATTTTGTATATGCCTGATGTTCTTTATAGTTTGTAACTAGACTATTTTGAAAATATTGGAGTAGGTACACCTACTACAGGTGAGGTACAGTGCCCAATGTCAACAGAATTTTTCCACCCTAGCAGGGTGAGGTTACTGTCCTGCAATAACAATCATGAAACATTATAAAATGTTTTAATGTTTGAGATACTTTTTACTTTTAAAGCGCATGATCCAGGTGCATGTTTACGAGGAAAATTACAAAGGCCTATTTGAAATGACGCAAAGAAGTGGCATAAAAACCAGAATAGGATATCAAGGGAAGGATTTTGCAGACTCAAAGAAAACCTGAAAGGTAGAAAATCTAGTAAACCTGACTTGTCAGGAAAGACTGAAGAGTTCAGTCTGGCTAGTTTCATGATGAAGTGATTAAGAAGTGAGGTTAATAAAGTGTCCATATTAAGGACAGAAATTCAAATAGTGGAGGGCCTTTTTATATGGTTGCCAAAGAAAAAACCTGTGAGTTTAAAGTTAGAGGAATTTAAACAGGAAACAAGATACTACAATGTAGCTTAGGCCTGAAGTGACTTAATAGAGCTATGCAATCTCTAACAGTTGCAATCAAGGTTAAATGCCTCTCTAAAGCTTGTTCTTGGGTTGTCTTCATTGGGTATTGCATTCAAGGCCTGTGACACGCAGAAAACCAGATGAGATTAATTTAATGTTTTCTTCTACCACTCTTGAATATGAAACCTCTTCAAAGTCCTTTGAAAGTGGACTGTGTATTCTAAGAAAACCGAGTATTAATGTGGATGAATAGCAGGTCGGCATGTCCCCTACTTCTCTAATCCTTGGAGGAGCAGGGAATACATAATTAATCAGTTTGGTTTGAATGTTGTGTAGGATATTTGAACGTCAGTAAGTAATTTCAGAGATTGAGGCCTTATTCTGTATGTGGCTGTTTGGGGGACACTTTTGAAGATATTTATGCATTGTGGTGCACACCAGTGCTGGGAGGTGCTTGGCAAGAGGGTTTGGAAGAGCTGTATCTGCATTTTCCTGCTTTGGAGTGCTTGCTATGAAATCTAAGGATATGTCTAGCTCTAGAAGGATCCTTTTCGAGGTGCTACCACCCATCCAGCCATGGTGGAAGAAATTCTGCAGGGTAGGATAGTCCACTTTAAACTCTATGCCACCTGTGATACCCAAATAGGCTTACTAAAATCTTACCTGTTTATGTTTATATTGCACTGCCATGTGGGCATGTCCACAGTCCCCAGAACTTTTGTTTACATTTGGTGCCATTCCTGCAGGTCAAGCTTCCTTTGTACTTAAAGTACAAAAGGACAAAAATGAGACATTTGTTTCTGCTTCAGGGAAGGTGTTAAGTCCATCAGGTGTTGACTCTTAAGTTAAGCTGGAGCTCTAGCGCTTTCATACAGCCACGCTGCCAGGCAGAACTGGTTGACTGTAGATGTTTGCTCATGTCCAGTCCCTTGAGGAATAGACATGAATATAAATATACACATGCATGTACAGGATGTGTATGCAGACAGAGTTGGGTTGATGAATCTTGAAAAACCTTCTGTGGTCATATAACTTAAAGTACTGAAGAAGGCTGTTAAAGCAAGGAGAGTGGAATGTCAGAGGAATGGTCCCTCACTGAAAATACTACAATTTGTAATAATTACAGTTCTTATTATGGGAATGGTAATCTGGGAGTGGAAATATATCTATTAATGCACAAATAACAAGCTGTGTAGATAAACTGTCACTGTTGTTTTTATGACCTTCACAAATTAACCCAGCAATACTCAAGAGGAAATGAAACTGGGACAGCTTGTAAAACTCCTTTTGAGTCACCTTGCAAAATAATACTGTACTATTTAAGTGTTCACTATTGTACAGAGGATTACACCTGACTGCAGAACCATACTGTGGTTCTTTAATGGATATTTTAGTCTTCCAGGCAGGAAACACTAGAGTTAACAAATACAATTTCCTGCTAGAGAATGGAATTTGAAAAGCCTGTGCTGGTGCATTATTATGGTTTGTAGCTTTAGCTCTGCAAAGAGAACCATACAGGTGAGTTACTCTTCCCAAAGGGAATAAAGAAGTTTTCAGTGGTTTCTTTGTTATTATTAAATGTATGTCTAAACATATGTTTTATAGTACTTTAATGTAATTTTAATAGTTTTTGCTATAAAAAATTTACTAAAAATTTTTGCTTTTTTATTGATTGTTAATAGAAATATTTGTATTCCTTCTAGATACAGAAAAGAGGCAACCTGATGTCTTTCATGCTTTGAAACTGGGTAAGTACTGAACAACTCTTCCACCATGTCTAATTGTTGTTACTTCAGAGCATGTTTGTTTGCTAGCATGGGAACAGAGGCTTTTTCTGTTTCTTCTCTTCTGGTGTAAGGTACCAAAACTTTTTCCTGGGAAAGCCTCAGGTCTGTTAGATTTTTAGAGAGTGCAGTTCCCTTCTTGTACCCCTGTGATTATTGAGATTTACAAATGTTGGTATTGGGTCAGAAGGAGTACTAGGGGAAGGGCCAAATGAATACTGGTCAGCATACTGTATTTGGGTCTTTTTTTGCCAGCACTGTTAAAAAAAGCAACTCACTAGGTTAAGGAGTATCCAGGCCAGGGTTCAAAGTAAATTCTGGAGTCTCTGTAGGTTCCAGGGTTTCTGTTTAACAAAGTCTGTGATGTGGGTCTGTATTAAAAGAGCCACCTGCTGCCTTTTATCAAATTGGGACATAAAAAATTAGTTCTGTGCTTTTGTATCATTCCCATTCCAACAAATCAGCTGAGTGTTGTGGGTGGGTGTTAGTTCTAGTGAGTGCACTCAAGTGCCTGCAGAGTTTGTCTGGAATTCTGACTGACTTTCCAAGGAAAATGTACATGCCTGTGATTGAGTTCAAGGCAGCCCATGCCATGAAGCAGTTTACCATCTGTGTAAAGATGTAGTGGCTGAATGCCAGGTACCCAACGAAGCCACTGTCTCACTCCCCTCTGCAGCTGGACAGAGGAGAGAAAAAATAAACAGCTAAGGATTAATGAGTTGAAATAAGAGCTGGGAGAGGTCAGTTACTGTTTTTCTTCACGGGCAAAACAAATTCAAATGGGGATAGTACTTAAATTTATTTTAAGTATATTAAGTACTTTTAATATACTTTTAAGTATATTTAAGTATATTAAGTACTAGCAGGATCAGAGCAAAAGAGTGAGAAGTAAAATAATCTTAAAAACACCTTCCCCCCATCCCTTCTTCTTTTCCTGTTCTGTCTCCTCCCCATCAGTGGTTCAGGGAGGCAGAGAAAGGGGGTTACAGTCAGTTGTTGTTTCTGCTGCTGCTCAGGGACAGGAGTCCTTTCCTGCTCCCATGGGGTCCCTCCCCATGGGAGACAGTCCTTGATGGATCTCTCCAGAATGAGTCCATCCCACAGGCAACAGTGCTTCACAAACTGTCCTGTGGGTCACTCCTCCATGGGGTGCAGTCCTTCATGAATGAGCTGTACCAGCATGGGTCCTCACAGGGGCCACAAGTCCTACCTGGGAAAGGCCTGCTCCAATGTGGGCTCCCTTCTCCGTGGGCTGCGGGTCCCTGGCAGGATCCTGCTCCATCTTGGGCCTCCCAACGGGTCACAGCCTCCTTCAGATATCCACCTTCTCCAGCATGGGCTCCTCCATGGGCTGCAGGGGGGTCTCTGCACCCCGATGGTCCTCCACAGGCTGCAGGGGCACAGCTGCTCCACCACGGTCTGCACCACGGGCTGCAGGGTCTCAGCTCTGTCACCTGGAGCACCTCCTCCCCCTCCTTCTGCACTGACCACTGTGTCTATATTGTTGTTCCCATGTTCTCACTCTGCTCTTCCCTGGCTTTTTCATCTCCTGAATTTTCATCTGCGCAATACCTTTCTGTTCTTAAATACGTTATCACAAAGGCGTTACTATTACACCCGATTGGCTTGGCCTTGGCCAGTGGCAGGAAGCCTGTCCTGGATCTGGCTGGCATTGGCTCCATGGGACAGAGGAAGCTTCTGGCAGCTTCTAAGAGAAGCCACCCCTGTAGCCCCCTTGCTAACAAAACTGAGCCACAGAAACAAAATGTGAGAATTTTTTAATTTGCATGACAGTTGATGATTTGCTTATTCCTGCCTCTGTTCCTGTGGTGGTACATACAGCCACAGAGATCTTTTCATTAACTTCCCTGCTTTTGCCTGCCATATATCATCAAAAAAATAAGGGAGGTAGCTGAGCTTAAGCTCTCTAAGATAACCCTGACTACCTCATATATTTTATAAAAGTGCTTGCTCCTAATTTAAGTTTAGAAAAAACCACAACCTCATTAAAATATATTCAGTAGTGTATTTTGTACTGCTTCTCCTAATCTAGACAGGAACTCAAGTGACTAGCAGCCCTTATACTTGGAAACTGAAACATTAATTTCACTTTTAAAAAACTAGAAAGATGGCAAATGATGCATTACTCTTGAGCAGGGAATAGGGATGTTTTGCATTGGAGATTTAGTTTAAATACTGGAGGCAGATTTAAAAAAAATCATTCTGAATATAAGAAGTTGAACACTGGAATAAATTAATTCCTTGGGAGCTTGTGGAATTGTGTCAGTAGAGGTTTTTTGAATCAGTGAACTACCTCTGTTAGAGGAACTTAAGGGTTAGTGTGACAGAAAGCATTTTTCTACCTGCTTAAGGCAAGGGATGGCCTCCTCCACCACCTTTTAGAGTGCCTTTGTACCCACTGAGTCTGATTATAAAATTGTTGTTTTCTGTGATTTCAGCCTGTGGAAATTGAACAGGGATCTTGGAGTCATCAGTCTTCCTTGCACAACGTCATCTTACCACAATTTAATAGAAATATTCCCTATTTGTGTCTTCACACGTGGGATGCAGTTTGTACAGCTTCCTAGCTTAGTCGTTCATTTCGGAAAATAATTCTTCTAAGGGAATTGCACTGTAAGCGTACAGGTAGGGAAAATCAGGAAAATACAGTGCCTTGTGCTTATGTGCCACAATTTTATGTAGGCTGAAAAGATGTACTTATTAACTATAAACCAAAGATCAGTACAGATTTTTAGCTTTAGTGTTGCAGTTGCTCTAGTGCTGTTTTTTTTTCTGTTTTAATTCCACTAAATGTAGACCAGTGTCAGCAAATTAAAGCACTTAATAATTCAGTGGCTGAGCAGTTCTTTGTTGCTCATGTAGATTATATTTTTTGCCTGTTTTGCAGGAAATTTCCAGCTGGTTAAAGAGATTGTGGATGAAGATCCAAGTCAGGTCAATATTACCAATGTTGACGGTGCCTCTCCATTAATGATTGCGGCTGTAACTGGACAGCTGCCCCTTGTTCAGCTCCTTGTTGAGAAAAGTGCTGATGTTGATAAACAGGATAATGTTCATGGCTGGACAGCACTGATGCAGGCCACATACCATGGGTAAGATATGTGCTGTCTTTGGGTCTAGCAGTAAAGAAGTTTAATTCTTCTTGCATCCCAATAGAAAAAAACCCTTTTTGATACTGACTCTGGAAGCAGAGGGGTCTTGAAAGAAATCGAGCGACTTGTGACCTCAGTTTTCCATGATTCATGCACTGCCTCAGCTTTGCAGACCTGAATGATGTTTGGACTTCAGAATGAGTGAAACATCTGGGAACTTGAAGCTTGCTCAATAAATGCTTGGGAACACAATGCTCCAGGCAGGCACCAGGAGCTTTGGTGCAGATTTCAGTTTCCATCCTTTGATGTTTTTCAGCATTGTGAAAGCTGGTATCACCCTGCCAGGGTTGTAAGCCGACGTCAAGCTGTGAAACTTCAAGGCAGTCACCCTTCCATGTGCCATATTTTCCAGTCTTAAACCATTGCTATGTTTCCCTATTCAGCCTTTAGTTTTCATGGAATTTTCAGAAATGCAACCAAACTGTCATTTTCCCTAAAGCTCCTTTATAGATGTGGGTAGGCACTTAAGAGTCAGACAGCAGAAATTTGCCTGGCTGGTAATTTGTTTGTGATCTCTGTCATACGCTTGGCACTGTCTGAATACAGTTTTACTGTGATGAGCAATTGGAAGCGTGAGTATTAGTGTACAGTTGAAGGGTAGAAGAGTCCTGTGTGTAAAGCCACATTTGGGTTGCCCAAGTTTGGCTGGGACATCTCATATGCATAAATAAGTACTTAGCCTTGTAATTCTGTACTTTGTGTCTTAGCCTTTTGTCTTGGCATAGACCAGTTGCAAAATTTCATAACATTTGGAAATCTTTAGCCTCCATAGAACCTCAGCTAACCCTTCCTGAGGAGCATCAGTGGTGTGGAGGGTCTCAGGCTTGAAAGAGGGAGCAGAGATCTTCTTTATGAGCCAGGGGTGCTAAAGGATTGTGTCTCTGGGTGCCCTCAAGGTTCAGGACCAGAAAGCAGGATGGAGGGATGATACAGTTTTAAGGAAGAGAAGTAATGGGAAGTATGCAGCGGAGCTGTGGTTAGCATAAGCAGAATTTTTATTAGAGGAGTAACAGTCCTCCTCCATATTGGGTTGATTTTTGTCTGGAGTGAATTCAGCAGTGAAAACTTCATCTGTATGATAAGAAGTGATGCTCTGGAGGTACTGAGATCTGTTTGTCAGCTTTCAGTGTTAAAATTTGCAGTCACCTGTTGTTGCTTGAGTATGTTTTTCCTCTGTGTTGCCTGTGCATGTCAGAGTTGGTTTTTATGCAAAGTCAGTTGCTGCTCAAGAGGAGTTTTGTATTAAATATATTTTTTCATAGCTTTGTTGTCTGTTCAATTGTTTTGTAGGCAGAATTAAAGTATTGTTTTTAACTCAGGAGGCAAGTCCTGCTTATTTATTCAGGTGTATGAGAGGAGAGAGGGGCTAATGGAACTGGGATGGTGACTGTCTTTTATGCAGCTACCTTTTAGGAGCTTTTGTTGGAAGGTGTTTGTGTTGGTTGACATTTAATGCTGATTGGTTTTGCATTTTAAACACCTCAAGGAAGTGATAATGTACTTTCTCAATTATATAATTTATATCTGTAATTAAGTGAAGTACTGTTTGAAGCGTATAATTATCTTCAGTCAATCTGGCTTTTCCATGTGCAATTTCTTAATATGCAAGTTGTGAATGTGAGGTTGAGTTGAAGTCCTGGTGATGGCATATGATGACTACTGAGCTGAACTTTGTCTTTTCATCTGCTTTTGTGCCCTAGGCATTAATGACCTTTTATTGGGAAGGTGTTTGGCAACAAATTCCAGTCAGTTCCAAAGGATGAGTTTAAGAAACTGTCTATTCAAATTAGGTTTTTAAGGCTGACTTTCTGCCAGTCGATTAATGTGATTTGTAGCGAATAAGCAGTGACTGACAAGGGAATCATGGGAGTTTCTGAAGAGCTTGTGAATAAATTTTACACTATATTGGTTGCAGAAAAGGTTAAACATCTCTAATTGAGGAGCAGAGTGATAAAAGGTTAAAAATGGAGTATTGGGGGTTTCTATATTATTTATTTATTTTTTAAGTGATCAATACCTTTTTTTTATTCCCTTAAAGAAACAAAAATGTTGTAAAGTATCTGTTAAATCAAGGAGCGGACGTCAATCTTCGTGCAAAAAATGGATACACGGCTTTTGATCTCATAATGCTGCTGAACGATCCAGGTATGCTATTTCAAAAAGCTCTGGGGAAATGTACAGCATGAACAAACAAACTTCCTTTCCAATCTAGAAAATACATTAATGTTGCTAGGAAGTATCCTCTGATATCCAGGCCGGACTGGACCAATAAAGAACACTGCCTGAAAATGGTGAGGTTTGAGTCAATTGGTTAGATGAGTGTATACATTTATAGGATAACAGATTTTATGCATTTCTCTTCATTTTTGAAGATGCTCAAAAAAATGTGGTGTTTGTGTCACAAGAGCCACTTCAGTGGCATTTTTGGGAGCACAGGTATTCTATGGTGTCATTAGCACAGACCTGTGAACTGGAGTTAGAAATTTCCCCATGGTATAAAGAGCAGCAAAGGGACAAAACAAAAAGACCTTCCACTAGTTCTGTAAAGGCTGAGAATAAATCACACTAAAGGGTTCAGGTTGTTTTTCACTTTTTTAAAGGGAGTGCTTTAGAAAAAGCAGCGTTCTTTAGGAAGACTTCAATGAAATACATTTGGTTTTTGTTGTAGTTTGTTTAGCCTACATAATTTGTTATTGTTAGCCTTGCTTGGTACCTAAATTGATTTATCTGAAGCCAAAACCCACTACTGCTAATGAAATTAATGTTTCTTTTCTCTGTATTTACACGTTATAATGGTTTTGGTCACTAGCAAGTTCCTTTCCCTGTCAAAAATAGATCATTACTAGTATGAAATTTTAGGAAATAAATACAGTGATTTATTTTAGAACTAACTTCTGCGACACAATAGTTTATCTTGTAGCCTGTCTCTCTTGATCAGTTCTGTCTATTCTTCTGAAAATCCTACCTGAGTGCCATATGAAATGCAGATTTACAGACTGTTTTTGTTTACTTTCCTGTCCTCATGTCATGCTTGTTCTTTTTTCTTCTGCTTACTTTTTTTCTTATTTTTTTTCGTCCACCTTTTTTCTTACCATTTCTTTTCAGTCCCTTCATTGTCCAGGCTGAACATCTCCTTTCTCTTTGGGATTTAATTTCGAGCTTCTTTTCTGCAACTGCACTTGAAGAAAAGAATATTCATTTTTCTCTACTCTCTTCTGTGTCAGGT
Organism: Cephalopterus ornatus; assembly: GCA_013396775.1. Classification (NCBI taxonomy): domain Eukaryota; kingdom Metazoa; phylum Chordata; class Aves; order Passeriformes; family Cotingidae; genus Cephalopterus; species Cephalopterus ornatus. Next base: position 76,408 of record VZRE01013298.1, read on the forward strand.
GAGAAAAGGGAGCATCACAATATTGTTCTTAACTTGTGCAGTGTGTGAGAGGAGGCAGTTCACTTGGTCACACGTGACTGATTCTGACTGAATAGCGTCCTTATTTACATTGATAAATACCTTTAGAGAGGTGTTGATAAGACTGCAGCCCACTGTGTGGGGAGAAGGTGTGGGAAATGTAGATCAAGAAAGGTTTGGGGGATTCATCTGCTTTGTGTTTGAGTGGAAGATCCATTACTACTTACATGGATCTATAGGATTTATAGGGATTTATAGGGAAAGTGTCAGAGTCATAATTTAAGAAAGTAAATCAGACCAACATCATCTTAATTTGCTTTCTTTTAGACACAGAGCTTGTAAGGCTACTGGCATCAGCATGCATGCAAGTAGACAAAGACAAGAATAAACTGAACAACAGATCATCTTTGCCTAGTTCCAGAAGTAGGCAATCCTTGAACGTCCCAATGTTGCCAGATGACAAAGGAGGTCTAAAGGTAAATATGTTCACTGTTGATAAATAACACAAATTAAATTAAATTACAAATTCCTGTAACGTATAAGCAGAGAAAGTAATTGCTAAGAAGTATTTTGGATCTGATACGTAACTGAGTTTGTGGGGGAGTGTGTGTGTGTGTTTCTGAGTTTCTTGTTGACAGTGTTTCCTGGTTTTATGGAGTGTAGCATGTGTTGAGCTTTCTTTTCCTCGAATGTCAAGGCAATGGGAAGACTTAAGAAGCAGTTTGTATTGAAGCTTTTCAGTGCCTAGAAACAGATCTCATTATTAAGTGGAAGGTGCCATGTTCATGAGTTTGGAACTCAGTTTCCATTAGGATCTTAATTTTAAATCTCTACAGAGGATAGACTTTATTATACCCAGAAATGGAAGTAGGCTATTGGCATTGAAAATTAAGAAGATCGTCGCAGAGATTTTAACATGAAGAGTGTGCAATTCAGGCTTACATGTCCTCTGCCATGCTGTGTCCTTAGCTCAAAATTGATGGTGGTCTAGTAGGAAACAACATAGGACAAGTGCATGCCACTTAAACAAAGGTATTGGGACTTACATTGTCTGTTTGCAAAAGAGAGGGGAAAAAGTGTTAGTTAGTTTTGTTATTGTTGCTGTTGTCCGTTTAGGTGAATAGTTTTTAATTATGGTGTACCTCAGAATTTCCTTGAGTCCATAATGTCATCTTTTAAGTATAAATATTATCAGGGTGTTAGAAACAGACATGTTGGTTTCCAGGCTATTTTTGATATGAATTTTAAAGACTGTTTAAAGTTCTACTTCAACTGAACTCTGTTTTGCAGTTTTAGTTATGAATGAACAAGTGGTTATGCTACTATTCAATATGATGCAATGTCAGTATCAATTTAAACTGGCCTATTTAAGAATGGCTTAGGTGGGAAATTGTCAGAATAGCTTTTGGCTTTATGGAATACAGATCAGCAATAGATTGGATCGCAGGTCTTGCAATGTTACGACACAGAGGTTTGAATTAAGGTCATAAAAGATTATGAAGTGAAATAAAAAAATAATTGGCAAAGACGTATAAATGAGTACTGACACAGATTTCATATTTGGGAATGTTTAAGTATTTGGTCTCCAAACTACAAAATATTACAGTGTTTACAAGTCTTAATCAAGAATTTTTTCAGCAGAAATTATATTCTGTGTAGTTCTCTGATATATATAACCTGGAAGCCGATATAGTCCCTTCTTCCATCACTGCTTAATGCTTTATTAACCAGCCTGTCTGACCATGAGTATGTTACATATCCTGCTCTCCCTACGAATGTTCAAACAGGATAAAAATGTTACTTCAAATTGTCTTGGTGGAGGGTGGTGTTGTAACACTCATTTCCCTTTTGAGCAGCCTGTGAATTTTTCTCAATCGTTCAATGAATGTTACATGAAATAGCAAAAAAAAATTTATTAAAGTCAAGCTACAATACAGCTTTTCTGCCCTTCTGCCCACCGTACTTGTTACTCTGTCAAAAAGAGATATTAATTTGGTGGGATTTATTCTTGACAAACCCATGTCATATGCTGTGTCATAAGAGTTGTGATGATGTGTGAAGTTTTTTCAATTATATCTTTTCAGGTTAAGCATTTTGATCAGTAAATTTTCAGATTTTCCTCTTTGGGTGATTGTGCCTTTGCCTTTTGCCTGATTTCTGTAACTTCCTCCATCCTCTTTTATTGAAGATAAGCAATATTTGTTCAGAGATCATGTTGTCTATAGTTACTCTGGAGTAATTTTAATCAATCTTGTCTGGTTTTAATTTGTGCGAGTTCATTTAAATTCTCCTACTCTGTTAAGCAACTGGACATGTATTCCCACCTTCCTTCTGTTAATGGTATTCATGCTAAAGTATCTGATCACAGGTAGGCTGTTTTTGGAGTTTAAAAAAAGAAACCCTTTCCAGTCACTCCTCTTTGATCCCTTTTGTCATTAACTAGTAGACTTTTTATTTTGTGTTTCTTTTATTTGTTATTTATGCATAATCCAGACCCCTGTTCCTTTACCTACTGATTATGCAGTGGATATTCATGATCTCATTATTTACCTCTTTCACACAAGAACTGCTAACTGCTTTGTTTCTCACTATTTCAGAGCCTTGAAAACAAAGTTGTGCCTTTTCCATATGCAAAAATCTTATTTCTTCTTTTTATTTCCTGCTTGTTTTCAGCAAGTTATACTCTCAGTGTCAGTATTAGAGCAGTGTGAATTATCGTATTCAGTTTCTATTTTAGATTGAAGTTTTAGGACAGAGATTTCCAGTTCTGCCCCTTATTCTTTTATTCTTAGTATTGTTACAAATGTCTAAGATATTTCTCAGGGGGCAACTTCATTTTTCTAGTTCTTTGATACCGTTGCCTCCTCCCACTGCTGCTAGATTTCAGCCTTTTGATAGACACTGTTTTTAACCATAAATGCATTTTTGTTACTTGACTGCTTCAGTCTAATTTAAAGCCCTTTACTCCAACCTCTGTACCTGTGTGATGTGGTAGGGGCATATGGAGAGGCCACAACCTCCTGCAACAGCGGACTAAAAATCCCGGAGCTCAAACCATCATACCGTGAACACCAGAGCACAAGATGAACCTCTCCAGTGTAGTTCCTTTCTTGCCAGAGATCAGCAGTTTTTTGTCTGGTAACATGGTGGCTGTACTTACTCTGGAATTAGTATGTGGTGCAAGCACATATTAAAGAAGCCAGAAGCATTGTGAGGAAGAAAAACAGAGATGATAGGCAGTCAGAAGTGATCTTTCTTACAGAAGCTTTGGTGGATGAAACCAAACCACATTGTGCAAGCACTCTCATTTATAAATTCATCGTATTCTGTGTTAAACCTAGATGGATTTTTTTCCCCTTTCAGTTCCTTTTAGAAGGTGAATAAATGCTGAACTGTGTGGGTTTTATTGCTTTCTCAGAGCTGTTTGTCTCTCTTGCCTTTTTTCATAGGTCTTTGTTGCTGAAATTAACGTAAGTCTTTATTAGTTATGACTCTAAAGAGATACAGAGATCTGAGAACTCTGTGTTACTAATGCTCTGAGCAGATTTAAAATCTTTTTAATAATCTTCTGCAGCAGGGATTAATATGCAGGGGCTAAGTTTACAGTTCACCTTACTTCTACTGTATGACAGTTGAGAAGACATATATCAGTGAGCAGTTGAAAAATTCTAAAGAAGAGAGCAGAACACATATTGTGAGAAGGGATAGTTAAGAATAGAGAATAAAGTAGGAAAGTGTTGCTATCTAGACTGGCTATCACATAAAGCTGCCTTGATGAAGTGTTGTCACTTTTATATGACCTTTTTAAAAAAAGAGTTCCAGAAGGGGAAGAAGAAACTTTACTAAGAAATAATCAGAAGATACTTATAATCTGATTTACTTAGAAACCACGTAATTTTTAATGCAGATTGCATATGTCTTTCATAGTCTAGAGAAATGTCCTGCTAAAGACTAGAAGCATCTTGCACTGTCTGGCTGTAAAAATGTGCATGTCTGTGAATATGTGAATAAATTTTACTTTGAGCAAAGATAGTCCTTTTGTGTAACAGTTTCCGCATACAGGATGCCCGTATGGGTGGAGGTTGTAGGTACAGAAGTCCTAAGGTTTGTGTTGTTTTCACAGCTGATATTTCCTTGCCTTGCTCTTTTTCAGTTGATAGTCCTTTCAGTCTGGTAGAGTTTCAATTATTTGTGTAGCAGCGTTGTATGGATTATGGCTCTTCAGTTTGACAGGAATACTATCAGAACTCTTCCAGTTTGCCACTGATTTTGAAAATCTTAAGGAGAAGTTTCATTCAGCTCAGATAAGCTTCTATGCACACTTCTAAAAAGCAGAAAATAGACATGCCTACTCATTGATGCCAGAGAGTGTAAGAATTGATGGTGAAATTTGAAGCTAATGGAAAGATTAAATATTTGCTATGTAGCTGTAAAAATTCCCTATTCAAATTGCTCTAATAATTCTATCTACCTTGGCTTTCCGGATAGTGTGGAAAAACATTGTAATGCATTTGCCAGGTGACAAATAAGGGAAGAGATTATACAAATGGTGAAGGATTCTGTTCATAATTGCAAACGACTTTAACGTTGCTTTTTAGTTTATCTCAAAAACTCCTTGACAGAGTTTTTTTTATCACTGCTGTAAGGATTACTTAATTGTATATCTCTTTTCCTCTTTTTTTTCTTTTAGTTGGAACTAAATTGTTATGTCTTCTTATCAATCTAGTCCTGGTGGAGCAGGATGTCCAATCGATTCCGTAAACTGAAGTTGACTCAGACATTGCGCCATGGATTTCCTTCCAATCAGTTTGTGCCTTTTCCGGATGAACCTGAGCCATTAAATTCCACTATAAAAGCAGTTTCACAGAGTGATACGGATGCCCCTGGAAACCTTGATGCTGCTACAGCTCGGATCACAAGTAACAAAGCTAGTGGTAAAGGCAGAGTTGTCTTATGGGAAGTGAGCTCTCCTGGGGTACTCAAGATGATACTATTTCTAATTTATTGAAGTAGTTCTTATTTAGCTTAATATAAATGAAAAGACATGTTATGTATTTGTAGTATGTAGAAAGAGATATTTGTTCTCCTGACTGTTGATCGTGCTGAACACTGAGTGCAGCACCATTTAAGCAGGAAAATGTTGATATAACCATGTTCTTTAGCAAGCAGCATTAATTTGGAGAATAGAGACAGGTCACTGAGAAGTGTTAGTATCTTTGATAAACTAATTTATATAGTGAAAACCAATTTATTTAAACAAATAAAGAAAGAATTCTGAGAAGAGAGAGAAAGTGAAAAAGCCCAAATTGTAAAGCACATCTGCTGAATTTGTACAGCTCTCCATGAAACCCCCTCACCACCAGTTTGGGATGCAAAGTAAGACTGTCGGCTTAACTTTAATTTAGGTGCGTGATGGTGTCACTGGAAATCTTTGTTTTGTGTGCTTACTGAGGGTAAAGCTGTTGACTGTTTGAGATCAATAAGCTATCCTTGGGGACAAAAGTAGGAGCGTGTAAACAATAAAACATCATTTATGTATTTTTCAGGTGCAAACACTGCAAAAGGAGGAAAGGATGATGAATTATTGACAACCATGGTATGTTGCAGTGTTCTTGGTGTGTCAGCCTCATTCAGAAGGTTTTGCAGCTCCCGTAATTTTTACAGGTTTTTACCTCCTGTCCAAGTCGCCTTCAGAAAGAGATCTGTGGTTTGTTTATAGTCACTAGATAAGAACTGTCAGGCTTTGATACATCAGTAGTTCTTAGACTAGGAAGTACTACAAGTAGTATGGTATGAAAGCCGTGCTGGCTTTTTTCAGGAGTTACCCATACCTTTGTTTGATCAACAGTGAATTAGTAAAGTAGATGGAACAGATGATTAGTTGCTGACAAGATGTATGATGTGAGGAACACATGGATGGCACATGGTGCAGTGGAAGTGTGAAATTACTAGTAGAGGCAACCACAAAATATTTAGTTCAGGATGTTTGTATTATTCTGTTTCTTTTGTTATGCTGTAGCTTTAAATTTCCCTACAGCTTACTCCTTGGTCATGTCATTAAATTTGGCTGGTTATTCTTTATGTTCTTTTGTAAGAAGTTTGAGTAACTTTTGATGTAACTGAAAGATGTAACTGATGGACAGAACTCCAGGGAGCCAAATCAGTTGTGTCGTTTTTAATTTCTTTCTGGAGAACATGTATAGCAGGAACAGGCAACTGTTTGCAGTTGTTCTGTCTGGGAATACAGGGAGGACTACATTGTTATTTCTTTGAAAATTAATTTTTAACATTCTTGTTAAAGTCAATTTGAAAAATATTTAGCCCAGTGAAGGAAGAGAAGTTTCTGCCACTTAATAAACTATATTCTTTTTATCAAATGAATAAGCATAATATTGAGAGGTGCAACAATGTTCATTGGATTCTCTGTTTTTACATGTTGTACTTCTTCAAAAATACTGCTTGATTCTCATTTCCATTTTATTCTATTTAAAAATGCATGTCTCCATCCTTTTGCTTAACTTAAAATTTTGAAAGTACGTCACCAGCTCCTAAGAATCTCTCTCTTAAGAAGTGACTCTTTTTTTTTTTTTTCCCCTTTCTTTGTTTCTCTTAGTTGAGAAGCAGTGCCCCATTTACCAGGCTGCCCAGCGATAAGCTGAAGGCAGTGATACCACCCTTCTTACCGCCCTCGAGTTTTGAGCTTTGGAATTCTGACCGAACACGACTCAGCAAAGATGGAAAAGCTGAACAGATGAGAACTGCCTGGCCACAGAGAGCAATTAAACACGATTTTAACAGCAGTGGGAACTCTGATATAGTAAGCAAACTAAATGTGAATGAAAATACTGTGTTTTGTCCAGGCCATGCTGGCTGGTGAACCACACTGTTTCTGATTAGAAATTACTTTTAACCCACTGTCTCAGTAATGGCTTGTCCTTTGAAGCAGTGCTGTTTAGGAAGAATGCACATCTCCAGGGAAACAACGTAATGGATCAAAAGTTTTATATGAAATGAAACGGGTTTGTTTTTTGTGATGTTGTTGGTTTATTTTTTTTCTGTTAATCAGAATAAAGTAGAACTCTAACAAATTTGCTGCAAACTGCCAAAGTGGCTGGTGGTTCCACCCATGTCTTTTAGTAGCCAAAGTGGGTACTGTGTGTGGCCTACTGTGTGCCAAAGTAGGCATTGGAGTGTGGTCGAAACTGCTCTCATTTGGAAGAAGATCAGGGACAGAAAAAAAGAATAAGAATTGATCAATTTTTAGGGACTGAGCGGGAGGGAAGTAATATCAGTAAGACAAATATACAGACATTCTGAAAGATTAGCAATAGTTAAAATTGTAGCAAGCAATGATCAAGTGGGCTTGAAGGTATACAGCCTTAAATTGTGAAGGGAAAAAGTCTGAATCATTTCTATTTTTATAGAAGGAGCTTGCCTGATTCTACAGTGTTTTTAGTGAAAACGCAAACCAAAAGAAAAATGGCTGGTTTGTCTTGAGACAAGAAACAAAACAGCCTCAACAACCTTTGTTTTCATACTAGGAGAAAAAAGAGAAATGCTTACTTATTCCCCTAAATGTGGACTGTAATAATCAAGTGGAGAGAAGACTTTATTTTACTAGTCTGGAACCATTTCATGTCAGTTCTAGAAACAGGACACTGAAGACATTTTAGGAGGGGATTTTTTCTGTTTTCCTTTTTTTAAGTGGAAGTTAGATCAATATCAGTAGGGGTGATTTAGGTGGAATAAGGTGGAGTCTTAGAAGGGAATTGATGTAACAGGAAGGTAAACATCTATTATCCTAAAAAAGATGATTGTAGTAACATAAGTGGATAATGAGCTCACTTTACAAAGTGAGGACCAGGAGAAGCAGGAGTCATCGGTCCTTCTATGAGGAAAGATGAGTTTTGCTAAGGGAATAGGGAGGAGAGAAACATAGTAAGTCAGAGTTGGAAGAAGAGATTTGAGCAACAGGATAAGAAACAGGAAAAAGCTAAGCTGCAAAAGCCATATGTCAGATATCTGGCAGTGGCCAGTAGTGTAAAAGCAAAAGAAATGAAGCAGGATGTGGCTGAGGATTTGGCTAGCATATAGCTAGATCAGTAGTGCCTCAGTTAGCAAAATTCGGTAAGATGATGCAGGTAGCTGTTTAGATGAATGAAATACAAAAATGCAACTGGTGGAAATAAAGTTTATGTCACTTCCTGCAGCTTAGCTTGTACGAAACAGAGATATGATGGATGAGAAGTAGGTGATAGCTGTTTTGTAAGATTGGAGAGACAAAACCAGGATTTCTCAGGAAAGCAGTTTCACACATGATCATTTTTTTTCTTCCCCACTGCTCATAATATTCTGTATAGCCCATCTCAGGGGCATCGTATATTTTGTGCTGGCCAAAGGTTAAGAAGAATTAATGGCTTTATACGGTGTATTTCTTTCCTTGAGCATATATATTAAATGTATATGTATTTATATAAGTACAGTATATATTCAGTATATTTGTATATGCAAAATCAGATTATTTCTGGTATCCCTTTTGTTCTTCAGTGGAAGTTTCAGAATGTTGGATAAGTAACATAGCAGTTGAAGTTTGATCTTTATTGTACTCAGTCAAGAAAGAAAGTTATTCTTCATTTTGTTTTTCAGACATCTGTTAGCAAAGGTACTAGACCAGTCAAATTACCAACATTTGCAAGAAGACCAGCATCTCCTTCGAATTCCAACAACTTCAATCATTCTCCTCATTCTTCTGGTGGATCCAATAACATTGCAGGAATTAACAGGCATGGAGGAGAACTGCATAACAGATCAGGTACCATTTTTAGTCAGAAAGTAATTTGTATCCGGTTCAGCTAAAAAATTATTGTTTGTAATGATGGTAGAAGACAAACCTTTTCTGAGGGCTCCTACTGCTAGAGAGCAAAACTTCAGTTAAAGAAACTTCTATAAATTTTGTTGAACCAGGATTGGACTTCGAACATCTACATGAGGGAAGAAAAGCCTCACATCTGTTACAGAAGTCTCATTGGTCAGCCCCCGTCTCAGAAAAACATGCAGATTTTATTGGGTCAGGTGGATCCTGGTTCATTACAACATGCATTTCGTAGCACTGACTCTTACCCATGTTGCTTAAATTAAAAATCAGTTTTCAATCAGAAACGAAGCTGCAAGCACTGTACCTGGCATCTGTTGACAGTATGGTGAAGTGGCTCATGAAACTTATATCCCAGAGGATGAAAATCAGCTCTCTGTGTATATAGACAAGGCCGGCTTCTCTCTTCTGCAGTTGATTTTTTGTTCCTTTTTCTGAGAGCTGCTGGACAGATCTGAATTCTCTCTTGCTTCATCCAGTCAGTTTTTAAACAAAAGTGAGTGGTGGTAGAGATGGGAGAATTGAGAGTTAACAAGTATTTCAAAATTCTGATTTCCTTGACTGGTTTTATTATATTTTTTGTTTTAGGTGGCAGTGCAGATAATGTTTTATCTCAGATTGCGGCCCAAAGAAGAAAAGCAGCTGGCTTACCCGAACAGAAACCCAGCCAACAGCACAGTCCAGTCCAGTCAACTACTTCATCCACTCTGTCTGATTTGCAGTGTGCTCAGGTTGTTGGCAATGGACATGTAAAGGTATGGAGAAATGCAAACTTTCGTACTTCCAAATTGGCTAATTTTAATGGGTCATATCTCAGTCATGGATGGCTGATGTATGACATTGCGCAGCCTAAAGTGTACTTTTAATTACAGGCTTACAGAATATCAAACCTAATAATAAAACATGATTTTGATTTATTAATAATTTAATTCTATTTTAAAATCCAGTAAATGTAATACTTGATCTTAGGGTAGATCTGCACTGTTAGTTTGGTTTCTCATTGTTTTTTCTATGGCCCAGATGCAGTATTTTGTGTTAGTTATTCCTGGACTTTACTCTGAACTGACATAGCTAGTTTCCCTTCAAAGGCTCAACGTGAATGCAGAACATGAAGTGATATATAGATTGAGGAATTTAGGAGATGAGGTACAGGGACTTGTTTTGGAAAAGGCTGATATATACGTACATATATATTCTTATTCCTCATTTTAACTCATGTATTTTCCTGTTTTCTATGCCTCCAAATGTGTTAAACATGTACAAAATACTTGATAATTTTGAATCATTTGACCTGTGTTAGGTAATAACAAGTTTAAGCGTTGACTGGAAGCTTTCATGCCAGTGCAGCAAGTTGTTAAATGCATCCAAAACTTAGTTTATGCTTACTGCGTATTTCTGGTTAATCCAGCATGAAATGCTACTTTAAATGGGTATCTGATATGCTTTGAAAAGCTTTAATTGAGACTTTATTTAATTAAATCTCTGAATGAAAATCCCTCTTTTCAGAGTCAAAATAATTTACTTTGTTATTAAACTGTTCTTATCTCAACCTGCAATTTTTACTTTTGAGTCTCCTCCCCATTCCACTGGATGGGGGGGAGGTGAGCAAGCCACAGAGTTGCCAGATGGACTCAAACCAGGACAGTCCTTTTAGGAAAAGAATAATTGTAGTGCTTGTGTGTGGTATTGCTTTACTAGAAATAATTTTCTTATTATATAATTACAGCCTTATTAAATGTATTTTTCTTGATGAATTTGAGGAGACAGACTTTCATCTGGGATAAATCAGTATTGCTCTAATTATTTCAATATGGATTAAGCAGAAACTTCTAGTTATGACTACATGCTCTGCAGAAATAATATGCAACTTAAATAATAATGAATATATAGGTAAACACTTTTTTGGTTTTTTGTTTTGTTTTTTTTGGG